>CAWUOW010000304.1:600000-1028884 GCA_963924055.1 Drosophila limbata
TTAAAAACTATAGAAACCCACATAGCCAAAAAGATGAAATTATAAAACAGGTAGATAAACTAATAAAAGACAATATAGTAGAACCCTCAATTTCCGAATACAATAGCCCATTGCTTCTTGTTCCGAAGAAAGCCTTACCTGATTCAGAAAAGAAAAGGTGGCGCCTAGTGATTGACTATCGGCAAATTAATAAAAAATTGTTGGCGGATACATTTCCTTTGCCAAGAATAGACGACATTCTGGATCAGCTAGGCAGAGCAAAATATTTTTCATGTTTGGACTTAATGTCTGTAAGTGCACCTTCTTCATGCACGAAGTGACTTTCTTAGGTCACAAGTGCACTAATCGAGGTATTTTACCGGATAATTCAAAATATGAGGTTATCAGGAAATACCCGGTTCCTACTGACGCTGATAGCGCAAGACGATTTGTTGCTTTCTGCAATTATTATCGTAGATTTATTAAAAATTTCGCGGATTACGCTCATCATATAACAAAACTGTGTAAGAAAAATGTTAAATTCGAATGTACATCCCAATGTCAAGAAGCTTTTGAATATTTAAAAAAACAATTAATGAGTCCAACATTACTTCAGTATCCAGATTTCTCAAAAGAATTTTGCATAATTACAGACGCAAGTAAACAAGCTTGTGGAGCTGTGCTAACACAAGAGCATGATGGATTACAACTACCAGTTGCATATGCTTCCAGATCTTTCACGAAAGGCGAATCGAATAAAAGCACCACAGAACAAGAGCTAGCGGCAATACATTGGGCAATAAATTACTTCAGACCATATATATATGGTAGACACTTTTTAGTAAAAACAGATCATAGACCACTAACATTTTTATTTTCAATGGTAAATCCAAATTCAAAGTTAACAAGAATGAGATTAGATCTAGAAGAGTATCAGTTTACTGTGGAGTACCTTAAGGGATAAAAAGATAACTATGTTGCTGATGCGTTGTCAAGGATAACCATCGAACAACTAAAAGAAATGCAAAAACAAGTCCTGAAAGTCACTACCAGGCAACAAAGTAGACAAAATAAACCCTGCGCAGGGGAAGAAAATGAAAAAAATATTTTGCTTAGGCGAAATATTGAACAAGCTTCTAAGCCCAACGTATATGAAGTCATCAAAAATGACGATGTACGAAAAGTAGTGGTCTTGCATATAACAAATAAGAAATGTTATTTTAAACATGGAAAGGAAGTTATTGCAAGAATTGATGTTGGCGATTTGTACACCAATGGAACTTTTGACTTAGGTCAGTTTTTCCAAAGGCTTGAAATGCAAGCCGGTATACATAAAGTCAGCCAACTCAAAGTGGCACCGTGGGAAAAGGTCTTTGAATTCGTTTCAATAGATACTTTTAAAAATTTGGGCAATAGTATAATAAAATCATTAAGAGTAGCGCTACTCAAGCCGGTGACCACAATTAATAATGAAAAAGAAAAAGAAGCAATATTGTCTACATATCATGAAGATCCCATACAAGGCGGTCATAATGGCATTACTAAAACATTACAAAAGATTAGAAGACACTACTACTGGAAAAATATGACGCGTCAAATTATAAAGTACGTACGTAGATGTCCAAAATGCCAAAGATCAAAAATAACGAAACATACAAAGACACCTCTAACCATTACGGACACACCAATGTGTGCATTTGACAGAGTGATAGTGGATACTATAGGTCCGCTACCTAAATCTGAAAATGGTAACGAATACGCAATTACATTGATATGCGATTTAACGAAATATCTTGTAGCTAATAAAGTTCAAAACAAAAATGCTAATACTATTGCAAAAGCAATCTTTGAATCATTTATACTGAAGTTCGGTCCAATGAAGACGTTCATTACGGACATGGGAACTGAATATAAAAATTCAATAATTAATGACTTGTGCAAATATTTGAAAGTAGACAATATAACGTCTACAGCACATCACCACCAGACAGTTGGAACAGTCGAAAGAAGTCATAAGACATTTAATGAATACATACGTTCATACATATCTGTTGATAAAACGGATTGGGACGTATGGCTTCAATATTTCGTTTACTGTTTCAACACAACTCCATCTATGGCACACAGCTACTGTCCATATGAACTAGTTTTTGGCAGACAAAGCAACTTGCCATCATATTTCAATAGAGTAGATAAGATAGCACCACTATATAACGTGGATGATTATGCTAAAGAGGTTAAGTATAGATTAGAAATAGCTTATAAAAGAACTAGGATAATGCTAGAAAAGCATAAGGCTAAAAATAAGGAATATTATGATAGAAGAGCGAATAATTTTACAGTAAAGATAGGAGACCAAGTTCTATTAAGGAACGAAACAGGTCATAAGTTAGATTTTAATTATACGGGACCCTATAAGGTAGAAAGCTTAGATGAAAATGATAATATTATAATATCGGACATGAGGAATAAAAAACAAAAAGTACATAAGGATAGGTTAAAAACTTATATTTCGTAATTATTTTTAGTATGATCATACATAAGAATAAGCATGCAACAAGAACAAGCATTCATAAGCATAGAAAAAAAAATATGAAAAAAAAAAGAAAAAAAACAAAATACATATCGTTTGAAAATATATATTAATACATTATTGTGTCAAAGCACATTTCATTTTTATATAAAAATTACATAATTATCCAATAACTTTACTCAATATCTTTCTTTACTTATTACTTTTAATACATTTTGAAAAATACATACAAATATATATAATAACGAGTTCCAACTTTAGTTTATTTAAAAAAATATAACTTTATTTAAATAGAAAACTTAAAGCGAGTTGAACATCGGAGTTTGAGAATAATTCAAGACTAACTGTTAAATGTTTTGACGTCGCATAGCAAACCTCGGCTGTGAGCTTTTGGGGATTGAGCTTTGCGCTCTTATATAAACAGAGAGATCTTAGGTATCGCTCTTTTGAGAAGACGATATTTGGGTGCTAAGCAACAGCCTGGATTTGTGCCGCTTCGGCAGATTTGACCCTTGGTGGGAATGACAATTCTAGCGGATGTTTATATTAACTGTTTCGATCGTGGGAGCGCTTGAATTGTTATTTTCACCAGCCTGTTATTGTTATTGATATCTTATTACTTGATAGGGGGAATATGTGCGAGAATATTTAGGTGGCTATGTGCATTACATATGTTACTTCCCCATCCATAAAAAATTAGCCTGTCCTCAGGCGGTAATATTGGGATATAGTGTTGGTTCGGATTCGAGTACAATATTTGCTGTTTCATTTGATATTGGATTAATTTGTACATTATTTGATTGTGGGGTTATTTCTGATTGTTTCTTATAGTTAACAATTATTTTGCGTGGTATGCTTTTATACTTATAGCTAAAATATAGTACTAGTATGATTACAATAATTATAAGAGTTGTTAAAGTAATAATTTGAAGAGTATTGTAATGTTTTGTTTGTTGATTTACAATTTCTTTTGCCTGTATGTAAGATAGTGGTTCTAGTTTAGTTTCATTATTGTTCACATAAATAGTTTGTGTATAATCTAACATAGTACTTGTGATCAATATTTCTTCTAATTGAATGGAACAATTAAATGCTTTTATAATATTATTACTTTCTATTGTTATATCTCTGTTAATACAATTTTGATTTAGAATTGTTTTAGGTAAGTTCCAAGTTAACATTATATTAGGCTCTACATATTTTGTTTCAAAAGATTTATGTGTTTTTCCATATCTACATTCGGTTGTGTCTTGATTTAAAATTCCTGTTATACATTTGTTCATTACTAGATCTTTGGTCTTTTCGGTATATGCTTTATTATTTTGAATGAAATATTTGTCATGTATAATTTCAGTTAAAATGTTTCTGTTTTTGTCTGGGTATGGAACAATTTCAAAAATTGGTGTATTGATGATTTCGCGAGGAATATGGGAAATTATCAAAATTTCGTTTGTAGTTGTTTTCAACCATGTAGAAGTCTTAATATTTAGAATTTTTTCAGAGTTTACGTGTGATAATGGACTGTGTTTTAGTAATTTAGGGTTAAATATACCTAATCTTGTTAACTGCATTCCTAGCTCTATGTCTTCGATATACTCTGTAAATTCTTGTAAATTAAATGTAATTATTGCTAATTTTTTGTCTCCTTCGTTAATGAATGTTAAAGTATTTGTAACTTCTATTCCTCTATTTACTACTTCTATTACTTGATTTAGTTCGTTTGCTTGAACGCTGTTTTCTGATAAATTATTTATTTTGGATTCCAGTTCTGCTTTATCTTCCTGATCTAATGTACCAAATAAGTATTTCAGCTTGTTTCATTAAATTATTGAATGTGTTTTCGATTTTTGTGAGATTAACAGTTAAATAGTGGTATTCGTAATTTATTGGTAAGTTAATAGTTCCTGTTTTAAATATAAGGTAACCGTTTTTCGATTGGATTGGGTTTACTTCTAAGCTTTGACCATTAGTTTGTTGGATGAAATACATTAGTAAGAATTGTATTATAAAAATAATTATTTTATGTTGTAGCTTCCTGATTTGAGTTGTCATTAGGCGATGATCTGGAATTATCATATTTGCTCTTGTTAATTTTCTTTTTCTTTTTAAATTTAGATTTGTAGTGTATTATCTTTCTCCCTCTGTTTGTCTCTTCGAAATGTTTTTCGTCTACTTGTCTCAAATTGCCGGTCTTTTTGAATGGATTACTTGATTTTGAACGTACCAAAGGTGATTGTCTATAATTAGTATCAATTTCAAAATCTGTACGGTTTTCATTTAGTTCATCTATTTGAGTTGTTTTGTTAAGTTGAGTGTTATACTCTGGGGTTCCTGCGTATATAAAAATGTCTGCTGGTGTTCTACCTGTTGTATTATGAGTGGTTTTGTGATTATATGTGTAAAGTATTATTTCGAATCTAGTAAGCTTATTTTCTGGATCTGATTCGCTGTTTATTATTCTTAATTTTTCATTAATAGTTTTATGAAATCTTTCTACGTCAGATATGCCATTTTTACTTGTTGTTATATTTATATCTACTCCTTCAGCTTTTAGCCATATTTGTAATGCTGAGCACATGAATGCTGAATCTTTATCTGCTTTAATTTCTTTCGGTTTTCCCATACTATTGAAAATTTTAAGTAACGCTCTTTTAGCTTCTAACCAATCTCTACCGTTCACTTCGATTAGGGACGCGAATTTTGAATAAATGTCTATGCAAGAAAGGAATTGTTTATTATCTACCATATAAAAATCTATAACGTATTTTTCTCTGGGATTCAAAGTTTCTGGCGTTAACTCGAAAGCTAGCTTTGTGTCTCTATGTTCTGTTTTCGCAATGTTACAGACTTGGCATTCATTAATAATATTTTGAATTAGGTTTTGGTAATCTGGGTAATAATACTTTTCTTTAAATAATGACGTTAGTTTCTGTATACCTGGGTGTAGTAATTCTTTATGTGTTTTAATAACGAAGTCTTTAAATTCTGCGTATGTTTGAATATCTTTTAATTTTTTGGTAGATCTCATTACTTTGGTTAAATTGTTGAGACTGATTATTTCCAAGAAAGCGGTTTGAAAAGTTAAGAAATCTGTTTCACAATGAAAATAGATTACGCTTTTCTTTGTACATAAATATTCTTTGATTAGTTCTTTGGCATGGGTGTTGGTCATTTCTTTATACATAATTTGAATTTTAGTTTTATGAAAATAATTTATTACGTTTACTTCGTTTGTATTATGTTTGACAAATTCGATCTGCCTGTTGTAATAGTTGATTGGTCTTTCTGTAATCGAGACATAATTTTGATTATCTTGTTGTGCACTGTGTACAGTTGCTGCTGTACTGTTAGGAGATTCTCCTAGTAAATTTTCTTCAAGTTTAATTCTTGACAAAGCATCGGCAACATAATTTTCTTTGCCAGGGACATATTTGATGTGATAGTCAAATTCATTTAATTTGATCTTCCATCTTTGAAGTTTCATGTTTGGCTCTTTAACATTGTTTAACCAAACTAGGGGTTTGTGATCACTGAGGATTTCGAATTTCCTGCCAAAAAGATAGGACCTGAAGTATTTAGTGGCCCAAACAATAGCTAAAAGTTCTTTTTCTATTGCGGAATAATTTATTTCGTGTTCATTTAATGTTCGACTTGCATAGCATATTGGCTTATGGTTTTGCGATAGCACGGCACCTAAAGCAATATTGCTTGCACCTGTAGTTAACGAAAAAGGTTTTTCAAAGTTTGGATAAATTAGTATCGGATCAGATGTAATAAGTATTTTTAATTTTTCAAATGCTGAGACGTACTCTTTGTTACTTATGTCGATTGTTGCATTTTTCTTAAGTTTTAAGGTCATTGGTTTCACGATTTGTGCAAAGTTTGGTATAAATTTCCTATAATAGCCACAGAGTCCTAGAAATGACTTGATTTCTTTCGTTGTTCTGGGTATTGGGAAATTTGTAATTGAGTTGACTTTTATTGGGTTTGGTTTTATACCTTCAGTTGTGACAATGTGACCAAGGAACTCAGTTTCCTTTTTCAAAAGTTCACATTTGTCCAACTGCAATTTTAGATTGGCTTCCCTAAGTTTCTTAAAAACTCTTTTCAATGATAATATGTGTTCTTCCAATGAAGTGGAATACACTATTATGTCATCCATGTAGACTAAACAATCTTTATATATTAAATCTTCTAAAAGGTTGTTCATGCAACGTTGAAAAGTTGCAGGGGCGTTTTTGAGTCCAAAAGGCATGCGAGTGTACTCGTAATGGCCATTTTTCGTCGAAAAAGCAGTCTTTGGAATTGAATCAGCATCCATTTGGATCTGATGAAAGCCTTTTGCCAGGTCAATGGTAGTGAAATATTGACATTTTCCAAGTTTGTCTAATATATCATCCATAACTGGTATTGGGTATTTATCGTCAACTGTAATTTCATTTAAGTTTCGATAGTCAATTACTATTCGGAACTTTTGTTTTCCTGATGCATCACTCTTCTTTGGTACAATCCAAATTGGTGAGCAATAAGGAGAATTTGATTTTCGGATAATTCCTTGTTTATCATTTCCTTCATTTGGTTTTCGACTTCTTCGTCATAAGCTTGGGGATACTTATAAGGTCGTTTGTAAATTGCATCTTCATGTTTAGTTTGAATGACATGCTTGATTGTACTGGTGAAAGTCAAATTTTCACTTTCTTTGTACTGTATGTCTCTGAACTCATGAAGGATTTTTGTTAATTTTAATTTTTCTTCCTCATTGAGGTGTTCTAATCTGAACTGGTTACTTTCTATTAACTCATTTTCGATTGCAAAATTAAACGGTTGGTCCGTTGTAAAAGGCGGATCAAGGCAATCAAATTCGGTATCTTTCACGTAAGGTGGATCAACACGATTGACTGCGGTCTTGTCCTTTAAGAATTCTTCATGATTATATCTCATGATAAATGGGTAATCGCTTAAGGTGACAGTTTCCTCTTTATAATTTATGTTTGCTTCACAAGCCTCGAGATATTCCCTGCCTAATAATACATCGTAATTTTCTGAGAATTCGTGTATAAAAAATCTTTGGTGCTGTGGACAGAGTTTACTGGGGGCTAAGGAAATACATTGGTTTAAACAAATATTTCCTTTTATCGTCTGGACTTCTAAATGACAAGATTTAATTGGGAAATTCAAAAAGTTCTTTTTCATTTGATTTATAGAGGAACCTGTATCGATTACGCATTTGAGGTGAATGTTGTTCATTATTAGTCGAATGAAGGGGTTTCTTCTAGTTCTTGGTCCGAGGCTGCGTGCTGAAAATTTTCGGCAGTATCCATTTTGGATTGACCACTAGAACTTTCGCGTTGTCTTTTGACAGGCGGATTTGAAGTGTTCGTTGAAGTTCTGTTTTGTTGGTAGTTCATTGGGTTTTGGAATCTACCTTGATTTAGTTTTTGTTGAAATTCATTATGCAACTGTGGGTTGCTTTGATTTGGGGCTTGAACGTTTTGAGTGGCATTACTTGTGTTTGGGGGGCTTGCCATTGGATAGAAATTATGAGAGTTTCCCCTATTCCTGCGAGCATCACTACTGTTTGACGTAGTTGAGGTATTGGTTTTTGAACGGTCAGAAAAGTTGTTTTCGTATAGTCCCTCTCTTTGAGCTACTTGTTTTAATTTAGTTATTGTCGTAATATCGTACCTAGCCAGAGTCATAAAAATTCGGTCGGGTAATTTTCTTGTTATAACGTCTTTGATTGTGTTGTTCATAGCATTGGTGTACAGAATTGTTTGTGAGTCTATGCCTTCTAACATTAATTTGTTTGAAATTACAAATGATTTATACTCAAGGTCTTCAACAAACTTACGGATACTTCCGTTATAATTAGTGTTGTAGAGTCGACGAAGCAGTTCTTCATAGGGCGTCTGTGTTTTGAATTCGTCGATGAGCGCGTTCCTCAGTTGTATCCAGTTTGTAGCTCCTGATAGCTGTGCGACTCGCTGTGCTGTTCCAGAAGTCTGTAGTTCGATGGCTCCAAATAGAACGTTGTGTTGTCTCAGATCTTGGGTGGGGTATAGCTGCATTATATAGTCCACTCTTCTCACGAACGCCGTGAGCTCTTCCGTTTGTCCATCATAGGTGGGCACTTGTTTGATTTGTCCAAGAGCTTGCTTCAGGAGAAGCTCTGACAAAACCATTGGTGGGGTTGATGGAGATGCTGGGGGTGTCATGATTGATGTTGACAGTGTATTTATTTTTTCCTTTTAATGTTCGGTTTTCTTTGTCTTGTTGTGGCCTAGGATTACAATTATCCTTTAGTGGTCACAAAGCAAAATTGACAAAGTTTGTCACGTTTTTTTAAGCACAAAAACTTGGTTTTATTTAACCTAGGACTTCAGTTGTCCCTTAGTGGTTAACACTTTTGTTGTAACTTAAACACGCACGTATGTTCTTTAGCGGATATGTATTTTGGTTTGATAAAGTTCAACTTTACTCTTGACTTTGGATATGCGGATCCTTAGTAGTCTTTTTAGTTTAGTTGATTACAAACACTTTACATATCCTACCGGCTGCGCCAATAACGAGTTCCAACTTTAGTTTATTTAAAAAAATATAACTTTATTTAAATAGAAAACTTAAAGCGAGTTGAACATCGGAGTTTGAGAATAATTCAAGACTAACTATTAAATGTTTTGACGTCGCATAGCAAACCTCGGCTGTGAGCTTTTGGGGATTGAGCTTTGCGCTCTAATATAAACAGAGAGATCTTAGGGATCGCTCTTTTGAGAAGACGATATTTGGGTGCTAAGCAACAGCCTGGATTTGTGCCGCGTCGGCAGATTTGACCCTTGGTGGGAATGACAATTCTAGCGGATGTTTATATTAACTGTTTCGATCGTGGGAGCGCTTGAATTGTTATTTTCACCAGCCTGTTATTGTTATTGATATCTTATTACTTGATAGGGGGAATATGTGCGAGAATATTTAGGTGGCTATGTGCATTACATATGTTACTATATATAACACTTACCAATATAAAATATAAATACAAAAAAAACAAGTGGGAAAGGCTATAGTCGAGCTCCCGACTATAGGATACCCGTTACTTACCTAAATAAATTTAACTTTTTTTTTATTGCATGCTTTTAGGCACTTTTATTGCTTAAAAGCTTTAATCAGCCAGTACCACCTTTCTGTTTGTCCGATCTTTTTGGGATTTAATAGGATGATAGGTAATAACAGTAGCTAACGTTCACCATTTAAAAAAACCTAATATCTTAAAAACTGTGCGTGTGGTGGATTTTCGCGATTTACGGAGGCGGAAAGGGGCGTGGCAAAATTTTGAAACAAACTTGACCTGCGTGGGGTTTATAGAAATCTGTGTGCCAAATTTGGTTGCTCTAGCTCTTATAGTCTCTGAGATCTAGGCGCTCACACGGACGGACGGACAGACGGACGGACGGACGGACGGACGGACGGACGGACGGACGGACGGACAGACGGACAGACGGACATGGCTATATCGACTCGGCTGTTGATGCTGATCAAGAATATATATACTTTATAGGGTCGGAGATGCTTCCTTCTCCCTGTTACATACATTGCAACGAATACAATATCCCCTTTTACTTATTTTTAATAAGTAACGGGTATAAAAATCTCGATATAAGCACACTATAAAGTTCTAATAAAATAACTTCATAATATTACGTTATTTCTCTAAAAAGGGGAGGTGTAGTATACCCAATACTATGTAGAGTATTCCAAATGAATACGTAATAGTGTAAACAATCAATCGAATCAATCGAAATAAGTAAGCATAAGCATTTTTATACACTCGACATATGATCACTTTTGAAGGTCAGTATGTCGAGCGCATTTGCAGTTAGCCGTTTAGCGCAACTGATGATTGACCCATGTATGCACACATGCATGTATACTACATACACCTGGGCTCTTCCACTGTTGTCAGCAGTTTAGCCACATATAATATCATATACCCAACCTACATTAATTAGATACCTAAGAACCAAATGTATTTAGTTATAATTCTATTTGTTAAAAATACGAAGATTCCATTCATAATAAACAGACAGTACGGAACGAGGTTCCGCCGAATAAACAATCGTTCTTTTGTTTATTACAATATGGCACTCTTAGACTCAGGAGCGACAATCAGTTGTGTGGGCAATCAAGCAGCAATTGATCTCCGAAACAGTCAAAAATTTCAGAAATGCTCAGGCAATATTAAAACAGCCAATAACTCAGTTCTGTAATAGGGAAAATTACAACTGAAGTCACGTATCGTGATAAGACAAATCCTATAGAATTTTTCGTAATTCCAGATCTTAAACAAGACATATACTTAGGTATTGATTTCTGGAAGACATTTGGCCTTTTAAATAATCTTTTAAGTCCGTCTGAAAGAGTATCTGAACTTGATACAGGATTTGAAAATAGAGAAGATAGCCCCAATATGCATATTTTGAGCGCTGCACAAACACAAAGCTTGAATGCAGTTGTCGCTAAATTTCCATCTTACGAGAAGGAAGGATTAGGACGCACCCATCTGTCAACTCATAGCATAGACGTTGGCAATGCTATTCCAGTCAAGCAACGACATTGGCCTGTTTCACCTGCAATAGAAAAACAAATGTTCGAAGAGGTGGACAGAATGCTAGCAATGGACATAATTGAAGAGTCAAACAGTCCGTGGAGTAGTAATTGTGTTTTAGTTCGAAAAGGTGAGAAATTGCGTTTGTGTCTCGATTCGCGAGTTGTCAACAAATTTACTCGCAAGGATGCATATCTTATTCCAATTATCGATGGTATTTTAAGCAGATTGCCTCCAGCTCGATTTATAACCGGCCTTGACATGAAACATGCAGATTCCACTCGAGAGTAATTCGAAGCAGTATACGGCGTTCACAATTCCTAACAGACCGTTGTATCAATATAAGGTAATGCCTTTTGGCCTTTGCAACGCGCCTCAGACTCTTTGTCGACTTATGGATAATGTGATACCCGCTCATCTGCGCACTAGAGTTTTTGTCTATTTAGACGATCTTCTAGTTTTGTCAGACGACTTTGACTCGCACATGATTCTTTTGCAGGAAATCGCTCTATATTTTCGCAAAGCGAACCTGACTATTAATATAGCCAAATCTAAATTCTGCATGCGAGAAATCAAGCATTTAGGATTCATCATAGGAGACGGTCAATTAAAAACCGATCCAGGGAAAATAGAAGCTATTAACAACTTCCCAGTCCCTTCCACAGTCAAACAGTTAAGACGATTTTTAGGTCTTGCAGGTTGGTACCGAAGATTCGTTGGAAATTATGCTTCGCTCACTATTCCGCTTACTGGGCTGTTCAAAAAGAACAAAGCGCTCATTTGGAATGAAGAAGCAGATAAGGCTTTTCAGGAACTTAAATCTAGGTTAACTACAGCACCTATTTTGAGTTCTCCCGATTTTTCGAAACCCTTCATTCTGTTATGCGATGCTAGTTTACACGGCCTTGGCTGCGTTTTAGCACAAACAAATGAAGAAGGAGAAGAGCTACCGATTGCCTACATGTCTGTTAAGCTGACAAAAGCTCAACAGAATTACACGGTAACTGAGCTCGAATGTTTAGCAGTAATAAAAGGCATAGCCAAATTTCGTGCTTATATTGAAGGACAAGAGTTCAAGAGTGGTGACTCGTTGGGCTATCAAACTAAAAGGTTTTTCTTTTCAAATTCTCCATCGCAGCGGCTCGCAAAACGTTGTAGCAGATGCTCTTTCTCGACGAGATGAGGTAGCTATTGAGAAATTCGACAACGAAGGCCCAATGGTAGACCTTGAGTCGAAGGAATTTAGCTCCGTCGAATATCTTGATTTGATTCAGCGTATAGAGCAGAATCAATCAAAATTACCAGATTGAAAAGTAGCTGATGGGTTTGTTTATAAACGAACCGAACACGCAACTGGAGACCCGGCTCAAGAAAACAATTCTTGGAAACTTTGGATTCCATCTGGAATTGTCAAAGACGTTTTATTTCAAGCCCATGACGCTCCAAATGCAGCTCACTGTGGAACTGCTAAATTAACGGAGAAGCTGAAACGTTATTTATTTTGGCCAAAAATGGTAGCACAAATTCGATTGTTCGACATGCAAGTCAACAAAAAGCCCAAATATTGTATTACGACCACCCATGGGTAAACCAATGGTGTCTGAAAGACCTTTTCAGAAATTATATATGGATTTGCTAGGACCTTATCCGAGATCGAAGAGCGGTAATATAGGCATTCTGATCATCGTAGATCATGATACGAAGTTTCACTTTTTGCATCCCTTAAAGAAATTTACTTCGCACTGCGCACTGCTTTAAGCAAGCTGTGCTATTTTTAGCTCTCTTTGCTTGTCTATGGCATTTGTTTATGTGTTGGTGAGCATTACACTGAGTACCCTATCGGCTCCCTTATGTCACCTAGGATAAGTACGACTAAGTCATACGACTTAACCGTTCTTATCTCTCGCCGCCCACGCTTTGTTTTACATTTCGTGTGCGAGCTTAGCTAATTAGCTGTCGATCGAATTTAGCTAAAACATTGAGCGAGTGACTCTTGTGCAAAGCACAACATAGTGCCAGTCTGTGGCAAAGTTTTAATAAAAATTCCATGTGCTGTGACATAACACTTTTAACAGTGTAAATTAAAGACATTTTCTTTTGGATTTTTCTCCACCCGGATTTACAATTCCCGGACGTTCTTCCCCATATGATATTTTGGAGACTTTTTCTTGGATTTTCTTTCCCATCGAGGGAACATAAAAACATATTTCTGCAGTTTTTTTCATATAAGCCAGTGCCCCGTGCCAGTGCTTTTATTTTAATCTTTTATTTATTTCTTACGATTTGATTTTTAAATCAATTTAAGAAAATAGATAAAATTCCATTTTCATAATTGGAAAAAAAATAAGAATAAAGCTGATTTAAAATCTGTTGGCCTTTCTCGGATATAATGTCCATCGGACATCACCCTGCCCCGGCAGCAACATAAGCTGTTGTTCTTTTTGGATCCGCTCCTGCTGCTGTAAATTGTGTTGCTGAATTGGATTGCTGTTTTCAAAGAATCTTGCTGAGATTCTTCCACGAGGGATTGATCACTGCCGAGCGCCTTTTTTCTTTAGCTCCCAAAAATGTTGGTTAGGCATACATACAACTCCCCTGTACAGTGTAGCCAAAATGTATAAGTGGATATTATTTGAAAAATTAATTTTTCACTTAAATAAAGCCACTAAGTGGTGCTCGAACAAAAAAAAAAAAAAAAAAATGAACAAGCGATAATAATGTATTTTCTTAAAATTTAATTAACAATTTTTGAATATTTAAACATTTTTTTTATATTTTGCTAAATGATGTATTAATTATTAATTTAATTTTGATTAAAAATGTATGTAAAGAGCCCACTAGCATAGGTCAACGTATGTATGAGGGTTATGATCTTTTTTTATTATTATTTTTCCTTATTATTATAGAGGTTAGCCACATCGTCATCTTGAGCTCAACGACGGCAGTGTTTGGTGAGTCCTAAGTCATGGTAAAATTTTATTTCCTTTTTTTTTATTGATCATATACATCATACGTACTTGCGACATTTTTTTCTTATATTTAATAATGGCTCTGAAAAATTAAAATTTTGAATTTATGAATTTTCGTTTTGCCCTAGTTGCAACTATGAATATATTTTTTTTTATAACTCAAAAGTTGCTCAAAAATAATAGTTGGAAACTTAATTATTTAAAATTTAATTTTTATTAATTAAAAATTAAACTTACATGGACATTTAAACATTGTTATCATCATCACTTACTAAAACATACATACATAAAACAAAATTAAAGAAATTGAAAATTCTTCGAATGACCGTAGATTGAACATGAATACAGATTATATTAATTTAATAAATAATGTTTAATATTTGCATTAAAATAATGGAACTTTAAATTTTGTCTTAACCGTCGCCGATCTACAGCCAATGCCAATCCAAATATAAAAAAGGTAACAAGAGTTACTATAGGGGCAAATCCCAAAATTCCAACTAGATATTGCCAAGGTAGGGAGGGTAAAGAATAGGGTATACATAACATCTAAATACCCTACAACCGAGCAATAAGCCACAAATGTCTGTCTGTTAATTTCTTGTCCGATTCATAATTCCATTTCCATTTTTTTTTTTTCTTTTTGCTTCCGTTAATATGTTGTTTGCTTCCTAGTGCACTTATATTTTTGTTGTAGTGTGTGTGTACGCTACCATAGGAGGAGAAAGAACCCCGCCCCATCCGTCGAGCTGAGTCTAGGCTAAGCAAGAAGTGCACGAACTCGACTCCTATGTGGCAATAGCGAGAAAACCCGACTGAGTCAGATCTCTTTTAAAAATCTGCAGGGTATTCGCTACAGTGCTCCTTTAAAAGATCACTACACAGGCACCCAGCTTGGGACCTGACACACCGGCCCACTACATGATAGGTCCCTAGAGTTTTTCCTTACTCATCCATAAGCTCATAATAAGCTGGGCTTAGTTTGCGCTTCACCATTGCCGTTATAAAAACTGGTGCAAGTTTTGCATTAAATTTCTTGTCGGCATTACTTTGGACAAAAATTGCGTACATAGACGGTATCTCCTGTTTTAAATTGAACAGTTCTACTGCGCAAGTTATACCTGTGAGCGTTGTCATCGTGTGCTGCTGATACATTTTCCATTGCCTTGCTTCTTGCAATTTGTAAGGCATCTTGCTGTTTTAATAAAGTATCGTCTAGAGATTGAGCTTACGTACAAGCTCATAGTCTTTCCCATGCAACATCATATTCTGTCCGAAAGTTAGAAAATATGGAGAGAACCCTGTGCTGCGATGCACACAAGCTCGTGAAGCTCCACTAATTGCGTTTAAATTCGTGTCCCAATTACCATGATCAGATCCAATGTATGCACGAATAGCTGCTATAACAGATCTGTTCAGACGTTCGCAAGCATTCGCTTGCGGAGAGTAGATTGCAGTGCAAAGATGAGTTACCCCAAAACGAGTAAGAAAAGCTTCAAAACTAGCAGAGCGAAACTGGGAACCATTATCTGTTAATATTACTTCTGGAACTCAGAATGTATAAAATAAATAATTCTCTAGATAATCACATATCCGACTCGAAGTAAATTTCTTTAAGGGATGCAAAAAGTGAAACTTCCTATAATGATCTACGATGATCAGAATGCCTATATTACCGCTCTTAGATCTCGGATAAGGTCCTAGCAAATCCATATATAATTTCTGAAAAGATCTTTCTGTCACTATTGGTTTACCCATGGGTGGTCGTAATACAATATTTCGGCTTTTTGTTGTCTTGCATGTCGAACAATCAGATACATATTTTCGAATTTGTGCTACCATTTTTGGTCAAAATAAATAACGTTTCAACTTCTCCGTTAATTTTGCAGTTCCACAGTGAGCAGCATTTGGAGCGTCATGTGCTTGAAATAAAACGTCTTTGACAATTCCAGATGGAATCCAAAGTTTCCATGAATTGTTTTCTTGAGCCGGGTCTCCAGTTGCGTGTTCGGTTCGTTTATAAACAAACCCATCAGCTACTTTTAAATCTGGCAATTTTGATTGATTCTGCTCTATGCGCTGAATCAGATCAAAATATTCTGCGGAGCTGAATTCCTTCGATTCAAGGTCTACCATTGGGCCTTCGTTGTCGAATTCCTCAATAGCTACCTCATCTCGTTGAGAAAGAGCATGGAGAATTTGAAAAGAAAAACCTTGTAGTTTGATAGCCCAACAAGCTAATCGTCCTGAGAGGTCTTTCTGATTCATCAGACATTTTAAAGAGGCATGATCAGTCACCACAGTGAACTCTTGTCCTTCAATATAAGCACGAAATTTGGCTATGCCTTTTATTACTGCTAAACATTCGAGCTCGGTTACCGTGTAATTCTGTTGGGCTTTTGTCAGCTTAACAGACATGTAGGCAATCGGTAGCTCCTCTCCTTCTTCATTTGTTTGTGCTAAAACGCAGCCAAGGCCGTGTAAACTAGCATCGCACAATAGAATAAAGGGTTTCGAAAAATCGGGAGAACTCAAAATAGGTGCTGTAGTTAACCTAGATTTAAGTTCCTGAAAAGCCTTATCTGCTGCTTCATTCCAAATGAACGCTTTGTTCTTCTTTAGCAGCCCAGTGAGCGGTATAGTGAGCGACGCATAATTTCCAACGAATCTTCGGTACCAACTGTTTGACTGTAGAAGGGACTGGAAAGTTGTTAATGGCGTCTATTTTCCCTGGATCGGTTTTTAATTGACCGTCTCCTATAATAAATCCTAAATACCTGATTTCTCGCATGCAGAATTTTGATTTGGCTATATTAATTGTCAAGTTCGCTTTGCGAAAATAGAGCGCGATTTCTTGCAAAAGAATCATGTGCGAATCAAAGTCGTCTGACAAAACAAGAAGATCGTCTAAATAGACAAAAACTCTAGTGCGCAGATGAGTGGGTATCACATTATCCATAAGTCGACAAAGAGTCTGAGGCGCGTTGCAAAGGCCAAAAGGCATTACCTTATATTGATACAACGGTCTGTTAGGAATAGTGAATGCCGTATACTGCTTAGAATTACTCTCGAGTGGAATCTGCATGTTTCATGTCAAGGCCGGTTATAAATCGAGCTGGAGGCAATCTACTTAAAATACCATCGATAATTGGAATAGGATAGGCATCCTTTCGAGTAAATTTGTTAACAACTCGCGAATCGAGACACAAACGCAATTTCTCACCTTTTCGAACTAAAACACAATTACTACTCCACGGACTGTTTGACACTTCAATTATGTCCATTGCTAGCATTCTGTCCACCTCTTCGAACATTTGTTTTTCTATTGCAGGTGATACAGGCCAATGTCGTTGCTTGACTGGAATAGCATTGCCAACGTCTATGCTATGCGTTGACAGATGGGTACGTCCTAATCCTTCCTTCTCGTAAGATGGAAATTTAGCGACAACTGCATTCAAGCTTTGTGTTTGTGCAGCGCTCAAAATATGCATATTGGGGTTATCTTCTCTATTTTCAAATCCTGTATCAAGTTCAGATACTCTTTCAGACAGACTTAAAAGATTATTTAAAAGGCCAAATGTCTTCCAGAAATCAATACCTAAGTATATGTCTTGCTTAAGATCTGGAATTACAAAAAATTCTGTAGTATTCGTCTTATCACGATACGTGACTTCAGTTGTAATTTTCCCTATTACAGAACATACTGAGTTATTGGCTGTTTTAATATTGCCTGAGCATTTCTGAAATTTTGAACTGTTTCGGAGATCAATTGCTGCTTGGTTGCCCACACAACTGATTGTCGCTCCTGAGTCTAAGAGTGCCATATACTTGTTGTTTTCTAGAGTCAATTCTGTATAGAGTCGGTTGTCGGAATTACAAAATATTGCGGAAATACGCGTGACCTTAACTTTCTTCCAAAAATGTCTGAGCCTTAATGTTGACCGTCTAGGTATTATTTTAAAAAGAATGCTATTCACATCCAGTCGAACGTGAAAGGGTAATAATTGATTATTTTGTTTGTCATTGCCGGGAAAAAGGTCGAAATTGGTAGTTTGACTCAGATCGTCAGGCTTGACATCAGGCTTGCCTGTATCGGTCTGAGTGTACTGATTGACAGTTAATGATTCGGATGCGGCAGAATGCTTTTGTTTTGCGCATCCCGTACTCGGTTTTCCGAGGGGTTACAAGATGGGCATTTTGGCTTAAAGGTGTTCTTCGCACCACAGCCATAACAAAATATACTTCGGATTTCCAAGCAGTCATCAAATCGATGTCCTGGCTTGTCGCAATTCCAACAGATCAGCTGTTTGCGCTGAATTGCTGAAACTTCTTCTGAAATATGTTGCGCTGTCTCACTTTCCAATTCGGAAATACGAGAGCGAGGATCAAACTTAGATTTTGTAGTTTTTACCAACTTACAAAATTGTTCATGGGTACGAATCTCTTCGCGAAGTTTTGCCAAGGTAGTGATGCCCAAGTGCATCAACTCATACCGTAAGGTAGACTTCGAATTATGAATGAGGATTCGCACAGGTGAACGTTCAGAAACGTCTTTTTGCAATCGACCAATTAGCTTCTCAATTGCAAATTGGAAATCTTCAAAGGATTCCTGATCTCCCTGTCTTCGAGAATTAATCATCTCCCATACATCCATTTCGTCATCTGTGTCCTCGAATTTCTTACGAAATTCTTCGCAAAAGGATTGCCAAGTGAATCGAGGATTTGCACGATGAACTCTCCAATACCATTCATTTGCTCTTCCAACAAAAAGAAGGTGCAAATGGTCACACAAAATTTGATAATCGCCGAGTAGGTTCTGCGAGCGAACTCTATAAAGAAAATCTTGAGCTTGCATTCCGTCTCTACCGCCAACGAATTTAATATGCCAGCTTTGAATGGTGCTGGACACTTTTTCTGCTCGGATAGAAGAGGAGGATCTAGTCAAATTTGGAATGTTTCTGCAACGCCATTACGATTTGCAGAAGACATTATAGGTAGATCACTTACGGATCTGGGACTCGTTCGTGAGCTAGGATGTTGTGAGCCTTGTTCACTTCGTCCTAATTGCAAGACTGCCAATTGAGCACTGATAGATTTCTCTATGGTCTCAGATAAAATAGAACTCAAATTCTGAAGGATTTGATTCTGACTTGACTGCATAGCAGTCTCAACTAAATTTAAAACTTCGCCACGATCCATGTTTCTTGGATTTGGACGTTGTGAATTGTCTGCTGGAAGAACTCTCTGATTACGATTCATTGATCGGGTCTGCATGCCTCGTCGTGGAGTTGCACCTCGACCTCTGAATTTAGAAGTTGTCTGTTGCGAATTAGAATCAGTAGCTTGATCTACTGTTTGAGATAGCGTTTTAGAATTTGCTGTAGCGTCCTGAATCTCTGCAGCCAAAGAATTGTTTGTATAAATCAACTGATTTACAGAACAATCAAGTTGACAAACGGGACAAATCCGTGAGGATTGTAAGTGTCCTACAATGCACCGATTGTGAAAGGTGTGCTTACAAGGTGTCGCTGCTACAAGATCGTTTCTACTGAGAACCTCGTGACAAATGTCACAGAATTGATCACTGTCCTGAATAGCCGCGAATTAATGTTCTGTGCTATGTTGAACAGCCATATTCAAATAATAGTAATAATTTTAACGTGCTTGATAAGAAAAATAAACAGCATAAGAAGTATCCGTCGCTTCACCACAAACCAATATTAAAGCCAATCCAATAATACCAAAACATAAAGCAAAATGTTTACTGAAAATTGTCTCATATACTACAAATTAATAAATTCTATTGTCGCTTTTGCACTGAACTGAAGTTTCCTTTGGCCAGCCTGCTAAAGATACTCCAGCATTCTGCAATTCCAAAAAGAATCTCAATTTCTGTGCAAAGTTGGAATAGATTTTACAAAACGTACGCGTATTTGAACGAAGAAAACTGACTCGCTTTGGTCGACCAATCCTTAATAACGAATTGCAATCGCATTTCCTAAAGACGAAAATCTGAGCTCTTATTCACTTCTGAATTATAAATCTATTTATAAAGAGGAAAACAAAACTAAATGGGTGGATTAAATCAATAGGCAAAAATTATGAAACGAACCATAATATTGTAGAGGTCGCTTGTCGTTGAAATTTTCAGAACAGCCTGAAAGTAGGCAATAGTTTTTTTTGCATCTGTATCGCGGGTATGCAGTACTTTTGCACCGACCAAAGCCTTAGATACGTCACAAATAGCATAACCTAAATGTATTATATTTATTAACTTTACGTCTATATTTATTATTATTAAATTTTTGTAGTTTATTCTATGTATTTAGCATGCCGTTCTTATATGTATTTTAATGTTAAATGTACTTTGTTTGTTATGTAGAATTGTTAGCGCCATCTAGGGGTGAGGTTCATATTGGGCACAAAACAAACAAAAGATAAATGTACCCAACAATGGATTTCAAAGATTTGACAGACCCTTGTGAATGTCAAGGATAGGAGAAAAGAGATTTCCGGAAAATTAGATTTCTTCTAGGCCCAATCATTTCTTCTCCTCGTGGTCGTCAATGAGTCAAGTTGTGCGTGATTAAGCTCCGCTTATTAATTAATTTTAATATAAAATTTAATAAAGATAAAGTGCTAAATAGTTAAAGTCATAAAGTGATTGCAGATTGCAAAAGCCTTTCTTGTGAGTATTAATATCTTTTTCCTCTGTGGTTACTTTGTTGATGCTGTTTTGTCGTTTTTCATTGCCTTTAAAGTGCACATTAATGGCCACATTGGCAGCTAAACAACAACAACAACGACCAGGAGAAACCAAAAGTAATAAAATTCTCAACACAGTGCCTATTCCAATAAGGGTAAATATCTTAATTGAAAATCCGGTAATTTTTTTTGTAATTTTCCATTAATGTTCGATTTTGGTTTTATTTCAATTTCAAAATCAGAGTCGGCACTTAGGCTTGAATATTAAGCCCTTTTTGTTGGCTTAATGCAGCCACACATATAAAAGCTTTTACATGAGCTTTTAAACTCAGCAACGAACAGCTGATCGTCATTGTGGAGTGTTCTTGCGAAGCGATGCAAGCCCACAATTAGGAGTGGAATAATTTGTGGAAATCTGCCCAGATGCGGCCAATTGAGTGCTGAATATTTAAGCCCACTCGTTGTGCTTGGTGATCTGGCCAGGATTGGGTGTGCTGCTGTGCCTTATTTCTGGGAACAACCAACCTCAACATAACCCTATGGATGACGTCGCCTGTCCAATATGTTTTTGTTTGTGAATGTCTTTTAGTGTAAAGTGTTTTTTTCCTTTTGTCTAATTTTTGGGCCTTCAGCCGCTACGTGTTGTATCGCATGATTTGTTAATTGTAAATTCATGTATGTTTGAGCCAAAATATTGTATTGAAGTTGAGTGTATTAATTTTCAAGGTGGTGTTATGTAAAATCAAAGAGAATCAAATAATACAAATACCCCTGAAATTAATGTGATCAATTCAATGGAATCAATTGGCATGAAGATGCATAATTTGCGAGTATATATATGTTTATATTTATATATTTTCTATATTAAGCATAAAAGCTTAAAGCTTATATGCGCTGTAGCAGTGAGCTTTTTGTCAGGCCACGCAAGCTCAGCTTAAATTCCACAGCATTGCAGCAACACACACACACCCACACATATACCAGCTGAGAAAGATCTTTCTACGCGGGAATCATGCTGTAAGTGAGCTTTTGTTCTCTTTATTAATATAATGCTGCTGTTGTAAACATTGAGCGCAAAGCCTCTCTTTGACGCGAGCATTTTTATTGCTGACCTTGCCGTCTCTCTTAAAGCTGCTTCACAGCTGGTTAATGCTTTTGCTTTTCAAACTTAAAGATAAATAATTTCAATCTCAAGCATTGCCAAAGACTTGAAATAGATTTTTGTTTAAATTGCCATATATTAAAATATTTTCAAGGAATGGAAAATAATACAATATATATAGCAGTATAATTAAATATTATGTATATTTAACTATTTATATTTATAGTAATTTTCGTATATTTATATATAATTAAACTTATTATATTTATATATACGTATATTCATATATAATCATAAATTATACATATTTATACCCAAAAATTATTGCCATCATTCGTCACAAATTTGCGAAGTGAAAGTCGAATATGAATTTGTTTTGTTTTTAATAATTCTTTCTCTCGTTATGAATATCGTCCCATATATTGTTAATTATTATTAAAATGTTTATAATGTTATTTATTTGCTACAGTTGACACAGGACTTCTTTTAGGGATCCTTATATTTCTTTGGCTCTTTAGGATCATGGTTGGGAGGGCGATTGCACAAGTTAAGTGCTAATGTAAAGAAGAAGTCCGTTTTCGATTTTAGATCCCATTACTGTCCCTTTTGTTTCCTCTCAGGTATTCATGGCATCCTTAATATCCTATTGATCCCCTTCCTTTTCTCTTTCCCCCTTCTCTAAAAATAGTACGCGAAATTAATAAGATGTTATAATAAGGAGCGAAGCAGCATAACGTGAAGGTTAAGCTAGTCTACCCACACCCATCCGACCAGAAAGTAGCCGATTGCAAGCGCGTACTCCTTCGGTCCGTTATACGAACACCAGCTTCATTGCCCGAAGATTTTCCTTCGTTACTCGTTACAGTTATAATTATTTTATTTGGCGCCCAGACGTGGAGCCAGGTTTAGCGTGCTTGTAAATCATGTAGATTTACAAATCGGAGCAACATTTTATTACAAGTATTATGATGGACTAGGCTGACCTGTCCTCGACTTAAGAAATTTTGATAAAGTCCAACAACACCAACAAACTATGCATACACATGCATATGCTTTTGACTTTGATATCCTTTTTGCCCATATACTTCCTATATTTTCCTCCCTTGCCCTAGTTTTGAATATTTAGATGTTGGATGCCTTAATAGTTTCAAAATGACTTTAAGCCCCCGTCTTACTAATATTCAAAACATATGTGCTGTTGTGAGATGTTCAGGAACTATACTAGCTTCAAAATAGCTGTATAGCCGAACACTAAGAACACATAGTTACGATATTTCCTTTGCGTATACTGTCATGTAGAGTCTAAGCTGGAAACAGGTTTATTCGTGGATGTGAGCTACGACCTGCCGCTAGACAGAAACATAAAAAGTAGATGCACAAAACTAGCCATGAAGTCATCTTTAAATTCACTCTTTTAAAGTAATTTCAGCAATACTAAAATTAATACTGCAGGCTATTGCCGGAAGAATATAGTTCCTTTTTGCTGGTGCATTTCTCTTGTCTATATTTTTTTTCCTGGAACAATAACTTCTGCACTAAGGTATTGATTGATGTATTGTTAAAAATTGCCTTTCAATTTCAAATGCTATCCCTTTAATTTCGTTGTTCGCAGCAAACAAGCATTGTCGTGATCTTTGCGTGGGCACGAGTGTAAGTTAGTCTGTAAAACAACCACTCTCCGAATTTTGGTAGTATCTTCAATATTCGCTGGAAACAAGTTAGTGGCTTAGAGCTACTAGTACTTGCCGCTATATTTGAAATTACTTATACTAAGATTTCCTATTGCCTTTTTGTTCCCCTTTCTTGATCTACATCGAATAGTAGTTGTCAACAAACTTTTTCTCGGATAAATGTTGTGTGGTTCCAAAAATTTGTTTATGATATATTGTTATATTTGTGAGTTATTTTGTTTTTTTATCGTTTCAGTCTTTTATATTATTAGAATATCGTACGTTTAGCAATAAATAATAATACAGTTATACTATGCCGTTGAATAGAAGTAGTGACACTCCATATCATAGACAGGATAACGAAACTTATTGTTGTGTATGCACAAAGGAAGTAGAATATCCTGCTCAACTTTTGACTACGAGCTGTAATCATTATTTCCATCACTCGTGCTTCAACACACGTACTGGAAACAGAAAAGTCTGTCCAGTGTGTAGAACTGCACTTAGCAAGTCAACTCTAAGTTTATCTGAAGAGTTAGCTGCTGCTCAGATTGCTAGAGAACAATCTAGATCGGTATCTATGACCAGATCAAGGGCACGAGCACAGCAACAACAGCTAGTTCAAGCTGCAAGTCAGCAGGATAATTCAGAAATGAGTCAGCAGGATGCACAACGAGATTCAGCTGTGACTACAGATCCAGCTGCGTCTACTTCTGCAGCTCCAGTTGCAAACTTACAGCAAAGACTTGCTGAAGCAGTTTCAGCTGCGCTAGCTCAGCATACTCAATTATTAACCCAGGCAATTGAAACAGGATTTCAAAGACTGACACTTCAAGCGTCAGTTCCTCCTACAACTGATAGAGACCAGTTTGCTAACAGGCAGTCTTCTCCAGCTAGACAACATCAATCTTTTGAGCAACTGTTTAGAGTGCCGAATAGAGAAGGAGTAGATATGCCAAATCAAACACCCAATACTCAGAACAGTCAATCTTTTCCGCCAGAGTCCCAACAGTCACATAATTTGCGCCCTGACAAGATAAGTCAGATCATTTATAACTGGAAATTGCGATTTTCAGGACATTCTGCTATGGCAGTAGATGATTTTTTGTATCGCGTCGAAGCTCTTACCAATCAAACGTTGGATGGTAATTTTGAATTGCTAGCAAAGTATGCGAGCAATCTTTTCGAGGGTAGCGCTAGTGAGTGGTACTGGAGGTATCACAGAAGTGTGTCAGTTGTCCGATGGATTGATCTATGTATCGCTCTCAGATCTCAGTTTGCAGATGGACGAACAGATTTAGAGATTCGAACAGCTATTTCACAACGAAAGCAAAAGCCGAGCGAAACATTTGACAACTTCTACGAAGGTATTGTAGCTCTAGCTGATAGACTTGATCAGCCAATGTCTGAACAGTCTTTGCTGGAAGCACTACGAGCAAATTTGTTGACTGAAATACAACATGAGCTCTTGTATGTGCCAATCCACAACATCGTACAGTTACGACAATTTGTACGCAAGCGTGAGATTCTTGCAAAACTCTGTAAAGCCCACTTCTTCAAATAGACGATTTATTCCACGACCACACGTTAGCGAAGTTTCTGTGCAATCATAAATAGCCACAGAGTCAGAGAGTGATGAAGTGGAAACGTTTGATGTGGAGGCAGTTTCTCTTTCCTGTTGGAATTGTGGCAAGCCAGGCCATCCCTATCAGGAATGCGAAGCAGAGCGCACAGTGTTCTGCTATGGTTGTGGCAAGCGCGACACTTACAAACCGTCGTGCCGCAGATGTGCCATGTCAAAAAACGGACAGACTCGTGCACCGTTGACGAGTGCACGCAAACTTGTATCGAAAGCCACAAACACAGAGTAACTTGTGTAGCATGTAACGAAGACATCGTCCATGAGACAAGTGAGCTGATGTTACCGTAGTTTTATGGAGCACGCGCTGGATTCCGGCTATTTCTCGTCGGCTGGGGGGTTCCAAATTAACCGAAAAGTTACTTGCTCTATAGCCTTTATTAATCTCTATTATTGTCGCGTGCTATTTTTTTGAAAGGAAGCCGTTCTACCAAATTTGAGTTTGTAAAGGAGGAGGAAAGCAGACAAAAAAAGAAGAAAAGGAAAAACATAACTAGGGATTCACCAGAAATCTAAAGTGGATTGGTTGACACACTGAGATGACGTCCAGTGGTCGATTTCCCCGCCCTTCCATGATCGCTCGGGTGCCGTGAAATAGCTTATTTGGCGATCCCATGTATCCACTTAGACGCTAATAAATAGTTAACTCACTTCCGCCTCGCATGACTCCGGATATTAATAAACAAATTTAAGTACAATACATTATTATCTTTATTTATTCTTTATCTATTCTTTATTTATTTATTCTAAGTTAGGATGTGATAAGAACATATTTCATAATTATTAGCTTCAATGCTATGCTTCTCTATGTTCTTAATTTCGCCAATTTATTGTTTTTTTTGTTTTTTTATTTTTCTCTTACGCAAAGCTTTAATTTCTGATAAATGACCTAAATGGCATTTAAATAATTTTTATTCCAAATTTAACTTTGATCACTTAATTTATTTCTATTACTAAATATCCATAGCATGAACTTAATTGCTAGCTATTCCAATTATGATTTCAATATAAATTTTGCTAATGATGTCGCTAATTGTAGGATTCAAAATTATATGGCTATTCACTAACTTGGTGATTTTATATATAAAACTGCACTACGCAAAAAATATATATTTATTAGGTATGAAGAAATTATCGCAATGTGCCGAGTGACAAAAAAAATTTTTTGTAGTAATTTTTAAGTAAAACTTAATATTATTCGTCACAAAATTGGATATCAGAAATTTTGGTGCATTAAAATGTTTTCGTCACTAGACTTTTACCTCGTAAAGAGGTTTTTTTTATAAGATATCAGAAATTTTGGAGTAAGATATCAAAAGTTTTGAAAATTGCAATATATTTTGACGGTACAATTTTGTCAAAATCTAACAGAACTCTCAAGCTCTGGCTGCTACGACACGTTGTTGCTGCTGTCCTATTCCAATTCTAAGCAAAACGTATATATTCTGTTAACAGGTAATATCTTCCAAACACATCGAAATTTTACAAACTACAATATATTGAAAATTAGAAAAAATCATTACTTGCGTTTTCACAAAAATCGCCTTAATGTGGGAAAAAATACCTTATTTCACCTGTTGCTGTTTACCTTTTATCTTAAAAAAACACTAAAGGTATTCCTAAGAGCCCTTTAAAATACCTTTTCAACGATATATATATCACATCTGTAGCTTTTATCGTTTGGATGATATGGGGGTTCCAATTTTATCGGTTTTTAGTGATTTCCCGCTAAACTAGCTATTTTTCGAAAAAGTCGAAAAACAAAAGTTTCTATATTTTTGATTATAAAATGATTTATCTGCCGCAAAAAGAATTGACCACTTGCAAGCAGTATCTTTCCACATGCACTGCAAGCCGTGTACATACTGCATATGTACATGCAGTAGTGTAAAGGTGTAAGGAATATTCAGTTAATAGGTAATATCTTGCCCAAACGAATTTTGACAGATATGTGTTATATGTCAAAAAACGCGTAATTGAATTCTCTACAACATGCAGTATATTTAAAAGTGATTTGATGTGTAGATTTTTCTTAAATCGCCAAAATGTGGAAATAAATACCTTATTTCACCTGTAGCTGTTTACCTTTTTACTTAAAAAAAAAACTTTGAAGGTATGCCTAAAAGCCCTTCAAAACACCTTTCCAACGACATATAGAACAGATCTGTAGCTCTTATCGTTTGGATGCTATGGGGGTTTCAATTTTAGCGGTTTTTAGCGATTTCCCGCTAAACTAGCGATTTTTCGAAAAAGTCGTAGAACAAACGATTCTAGATTTTTTATCGGGAACAAGTCCTCATTCAAACTTTTAAGCTAAATCAACGCTTTGATCTATACAAACAAACAAACAAACAAACAAACAAACAAACAGACAAACAAACAGACTGACTTTTCATCTCGTTTTGAAAAGGGCACCAAAAATTTCGAAATTAATTATCTTCTGAACCAGTGGTCGGATTTTGATGATCAAGGTGTCATTCGACGCGTATTTTTGATAAGTATAGTGAAAAATTATAAAAAGAATCTAAAAGGCTCCAACGGCCCCATTTGCTCCAATCATTTAAATTTTGTCTCTTCGTATGTAGTAATCGGCAAACAGATTTTTTTTTTTTTTTTTTTTGAGAGCCTCCTGACACTATAGCGGCCTCGGCCGGCACTGGAGTGCGGATCCGAAGAGAAAGCTCACTTCAGCGGCAGCCACGGCTAAATTAAAAATAGCGCTCTCTATGCTCATAGGCTGAATGAGAAACAACCTAAAAAGTAGCGATGATAGCCCATATGCTGGGTATAGAGCACGAGGTCTTGCCTTGGACAAAGACCAGATCTACAGAGGAACGAAAAACGAGTAATAATTACCATGGGCAAAACTGCTTTAAATTTATTATAATAGTTACCCCTTTTTTTTGGGTCTGGACACGAATGTTTCGTTCGTGGGCTGCCGCCCACGCCAACCTGGGAGAAGAACCAAAATTGCCAACGGGGATGGGTTTAATTTGTCCTCGCTTCCATAGAGTAAATTTTGATTATTATTTTTGTTTTCTGGTAATTATGCAGGTTATCCAGCTTTTTAAAGTGCTTTTTCCAGCTTTTTAAAGTGCGGACTACGTCTGTCTGGCTCGAAGGCTATCGGGAGAAGAACGAGACCGGATCCTCACAATTGGCAGGAAACTCAATCGAGCACTTGGACAGGGAAGCTTACGATATGGTTCGCGAACCAAAATTTTAAGTTCAGATGCCAATAATGCCTTGAAGTTAATCAAAGTTAATTTGACAATTAGTTCGTCTTTTAAACCATAGGTGGCAGGGTTGGCGCCGAGAGCAAGGCAACACAAATAAAACTACTACTTATTTCTCATCTACTACTTAAACTAAAACCAGCTAAATAAAATCAGTCACTTGTTTGCATTCGCTGCCGACGGTCGTGTTCTGCGCAAAGTTTCTACCTAATAATTGTTGTTGGTATTACAGCTTACAATTCGAATTTTGGACATCGTCTTGAACGGTGTCGGCAACGGTTTCGATCAAAACAAAGATAAGAGCATAAACAACAAACGTCGCGTGCTCTTGCCCAGTGGGCAAGACTAAAGCCCTCGCCCGCGACCGCCCGCGATCGCCCGATAACGAGGGGCAGACAGTTTGTTATCAGCAAAGTTTGTGTTTTGCGTTTTGTGCAGACTTTCGGTCAATTGGCAAGCACTCTATTTAGTTAATAAATATTGTGTTGTTGCTTTAACAATGAACAATGAAACATCTTCTCACTCCCGACTTGGAAATAAGTCGCTGGATTTCGAGGCAATGAAGCAAGTAGCTGGTGAAACACCTGGAGAACTGCGAACCTCGCTCATGAAAAATCTATTAAAAGCTTCAAGATTGAACACTCCGAAAATAAGTAGCAGCTGCAGCAATTGCACTACTACGACTAGCACGATGTCATTTTCTACTGTTTCTACTGTTGGTTGTGGATCAACGTACACTGTAGCAACAACTACAACCAGCTACATATGCTCCCCAAGCTCCAATATTGGTAAAGATCAGGCAAATATTTGCTCCTTTCAATTACCTATGGTTTCCCTTCGCAGAAAAAATACTAGCATTGCTCCCACCTCTTCTTCGGCTCTTCGCAATAATCGTTTTGCCGCTTTAGCTGATGAAGCCGAAGCTGTGATGGATATGGATGATCAAGAAGATTTGGAATGTGACAGGTCTCCTAATGACTCCGACGGATCGCAGCAGACAAAGTCACCACCTAAGCCTCCTGCTATCTGTGTGCCTCATGTTAATAAGCTAGACACTCTTGAGACGGTCCTCAATACCACTATTCCTACGCATGAATACCACATACGCACTTCCAAATCTGGTGTTTCACGTATTTACGCTGCGAATGCTGAAATATTCAGAGCTGTAGTTAAAGTGCAGCACAATTGTGAGTTCTGGCATCATCAACTGAGGGAGAACAAACCGTACAAATTGGTGCTAAAGGATATCCATCCAAATGTCCCAAAGGAGCTAATAAGGAAAACGTTTGAAGATAAAGGGTTCGAAGTACTTAACATCTATTGTCCAAGAAGAGCTGACTGGCGCAGCATCCCAATCAGCGAGAATGATGACGAACAAATAATTAATGCTAAAACTAGACAAAACATGTTTTTTGTTAATCTTAAGCAGACTCCGAATGTCGCAGAAGCATTGAAAGTTAGTCAAATAGGAAGACATAGGGTTACTCTTATGAGGGCAAAGCCTGGCAAGGAACTGGTACAGTGTTTAAGATGCCAAGATTACGGACACTCCCGAAACTATTGTCTTAAAAAGCCGGTCTGTGGAAAGTGCTCAGGAGATCACCCAACTGGGTCAAACTTTTGTGAGCTGCGCTCCAGCGCTACCTGCATATGTGCCAACTGTGGTGATGATCACGCCTCCGACTTTAAAGGATGTAAAGTTAGAATTGATTTGACCAAGAAAATAAAGCCTTCTGCGAGATTACCGACTAATGGACTTCGAAACGTAGAAAGGAAGGGCACTTAGAAGTCATCAAGCTCCAGGGCAACATTTATTCCAGATTCAGTTGTTAAAAACGGGTACTCTTATGCTGACGTGACAAGACGAAACACCAACAGCAAGTACAATGGTTTTGCTACACAGTCAGTTCCGCACTCAATCAATCGTGTAGAAGATCATGGAAATAATAATAAGTTCGCTATCCTAGAAAAAGCAATTCAAGACATTAATGCAAGAATGGATCAGCTTTTCAAATTAATCCAGGACTCGATGGATGCTAACAAGGCATTTCGAGACTTGGTACAGAAGCTAATTACGAAATGATTAATTCTAATATAAAAATTGGACTGTGGAACGCACGAGGGTTGCTCAAAAACATCGAAGAGCTTAAACTTTTCCTCAGCGCCAACTCGGTAGACATCATGCTTGTAACGGAGACTCACTTCCGCTCTGGGCAAAACGTATACATTCCTGGGTACGACACTTATCATGCCGATCATCCTAGCGGCAACTGCAGAGGGGGTGCTGCAATCATCATTAAAACCAGCATCAATCATTCCCAAAATGAGCCATTTTCACGCTGGAAGGTGCAAATAGCAAGTGTGAGCATACAAACGAACTGTGGAATCGTTAGAATTGCCTCCTTATATCTTCCTCCTAATGAACCTTGGTCAAAGGCTGACTTCGATCAATTATTGATATCCATGGGCAACAAATTCGTAGCTGGTGGCGATTTTAACGCTAAACACAGTTGGTGGGGCAACATAAGGTCAAATTCTCGTGGTGATCGATTGCAGGAAGCTATTGTCAGCAGCACATGTCAAGTTTTAGCTACTGGTGATCCAACCTTTTATTCATTTAACACCCAGCTCACTCCTACTGCTCTGGACTTTTTTATATTCAATGGGATACCAAGCAATAGGCTCTCTGTAGAAAGACGCTTTGAACTTTCATCTGATCACCTGCCTATCATAGCTGTTTTACACCAAGTTCCACAAATCCAGTCTCGCAGGCAACGGTTACTCTCACCTGGACATTCTGTTGAAACGTTTAGAGCAGAACTAGATAGCAGGATTAACCTGGGAATGAAAATAAATAGCCCTGAGGAAGTCGAAGAAGCGATCACAATATTCATGATCAACCTGGAACTAGCTGCAACTTCTGCATCTCCGACGGCTGCACAGGCTTCTCGACAACACCAGAGAACTGAATTGACCCCAAATGCTGCAGCACTCTTGTGCCTTAAAAGACGGGTAAGAAAGGAGTACGTTAGGACTGGTGACGAGCGGCTCAACCAGATATACAAGCGGTTATCGAATCGTCTGCAGAAAGTGCTTAGGAGGAACAGGCAAGCAAAAATTGATGACCTTCTCGAAAACGCAAGTCCCGATGTAACATCCAACTACACTCTCTGGAATCTTACAAGACGTTTCAAGCGGCAAGTAACTCCCAAGGCCCCATTGAAGAATCCTGCAGGCGGGTGGTGTTACACCGGTTTGCAGAAAGCTGAAACCTTTGCGGATAATTTGGAAGAAAGATTTAGGCCACTTAACCTGTCACCGGATTTTATGCATCGGTACATACAAATATCCCTGGAAAGCCCGTTTCAAATGTCTCCACCTGTAAATCCAGTTACGTTTCAGGAGGTGATGACGATAATAAAGCAGCTTAAAGTCAAGAAGTCACCTGGTGCTGACCTGTTGGACAACAAAACTATCAAGCTTCTGCCAATTAAAGCAGTGCTCTTCATAGTCCTAATATTTAACAGCTCATTAAGACTGGGCTATTTCCCGAAGCTATGGAAGTCTGCCTTAATTACGATGATCCCAAAATCAGGAAAACAGTTAACAGAAGTCAACTCATTCAGGCCGATTAGTTTACTGCCTGCATTGGGAAAGATGCTGGAGAGGGTTATCCTTAACCGGATTCTAAAACTTGAGAGCGTGACGCAGACAATTCCAAAGTGGCAGTTTGGTTTTCGAAAGAGTCATGGCACTCCAGAACAGCTTCACAGAGTGGTCAACTTCGCCTTGGAGGCCATGGAGCACAAGCAATATGCTGTGGCAGTATTTATGGATATCCAACAAGCCTTCGACAGAGTTTGGCATAGCGGTCTCCGAAGTAAGCTGAAGCGCATACTAACACCACAGCTCTTCCAGCTGGTGAGCAGTTTTCTGGAGGACAGATCGTTTTCTGTAGTCGTGGATGGGGCGAAATCATCCGAGAGGCCAATATGTGCAGGAGTTCCACAAGGCAGTGTCCTAGGTCCCACCTTGTACTCACTGTACACAGCTGATATGCCAACATTCAGCTCTGTTCGTGCCGTTGACAGTCAGGATGTGCTTATTGCCACCTACGCCGATGACACTGCTGTTCTTACTAGAAACGAATCTCTTGGCATTGCAGCAACGGCATTACAGGAGTACGTTCGGAGCTTTGAGAGATGGGCCCTTAAATGGAATATTGGCATTAACAGCAGCAAATGTGCAAACGTCACCTTTGCCAGAAGAGTGGGATCCTGCCCAGGAATAACGATGCTCATCTCGGTCCTTAAGCATGAAACGCACTACAAATACCTAGGCATCATCTTGGACAGATACCTTAACTTTGGTCGACATGCAACTATGATTCAACGAACCGTATTGACAAAGGCTGCAAGAATGGCGTGGTTGTTGTCCCCTAGAAATAAGCTCTGTTTATATAACAAGGTAGCCATTTACAAGACCATATTGAGTCCGATATGGAAGTATGGACTACAAGTCTATGGGATCACTGCCAAAACCCATCTCAACAAGATTCGCGTGGCTCAGAGCAAAATCCTCCGAAAGATGTGCAACGCTCCCTGGTACATGCGCACTAGGGACATTGAAAGGGACCTAGGAGTTCCAAAGGTTGGTGATGTGGTCCAACTTCAGGCCGAAAAATATAAAGACAGGCTGGCCTCGCACCCAAATGCACTCGCTCGACGTCTTACGCGATACAAAGGGAAGAGGAGACTCAAAAGACATCACCCACAGGATCTGCCCACCAGAGTCCTGTCGTAGACTACTGTTGTAAAAATGTAAATATGATGTACTCAAACGAGTTTAATGTAATATCCGAATTGTATATTTCACTGTAATTGTTATTATGTAATTGTAGTCACTATTTTTTTGTCTCTGATGTAAAACTAGCTTAAGCTGCCATATGGTAGCAGTATAATAGTTAAAATGTTACATTTATAAAAATTTAATAAAAATTACTTTTTTAAAGAAAAAAAAAAAAAAAAAAAAAAAAAAAGCTAAATAAAAAAATCGTTGCATACTTTTAGGCGGTTAGTTTATATTTCAATGCAACAAGCGCTACTACAATTCCATCCTGCCAAAATCGCGCTTAGGGATTTCAATAAGGGCGATCCGCGCTTGTGACAAGGAATTTACAAGAACTACTGCTTAATATCCTTGGCATGATATTTTCCTACCAAGTTTCCTTGCAAATCTTCGATTTCGTAATAGCTGTTTCCAAGCTTTCGCCGGATTCTGGCTTTGACGAATGTCGGAGCTAATTTGGCGTTGAAACCTTTGGCAAAATTGCTTTGCTGGAAGTTCCTACAGAACACTTCCTGTCCAATAGAAAAAGAAACTTCTCGACTTCTTAAATTGTAAGCGTTTTCGTTACGGGATTGTTGCCTGCGCATAACGTCAACTGCTTTATTTCTTAATAGGTCAAACGCATCGTCCCGGTTGAAACTGGTTGATCGATCTTCTAGCAAGTTTAAATCACGCAGCAATTTGTAATTATTACCATTTTCGATCATATGTTGTCCAAAGACTAACTTATAGGGAGTATTATTTACAGCGGAATGCCAACCTGAACGTAATGAACAACAAATCTTGCTTAAATTCTCATCCCAATTAGATTGGCTGGGGTGAACATACGATTTAATTCCTGAAATTATAGAACGATTTACACGCTCTGAGGCGTTAGCTTGTGGGGAGTAAATCGCCGTGTAAGCATGTTTAATATTGTATTGGTCTAGTAAGTTGTTAAAGGCATGAGATTTAAATTGGACTCCGTTATCCGACACGATAAATTCTGGTACCCCGAAACAATGGAATAAATCGTTTTCTAAAAAGCTTAAAATATGTTCAGCAGTAAATTTGCGAACGGGCTTAAGAAAAGGGAATTTTGTAAAATGATCCAGTACCACGAAAATTCCTACATGTCCAGATTTTGAGCGAGGATAAGGGCCCAGATAATCAACATAGAGTTTTTGGAAAAATCTCTGTGTTTCACCTGTTTTGCCCATTGGGGGACGAAGCACTTTATTCGGGTGTTTCGTGCTTTTACAAATCTCACAGTGGTTAACGTACTCCTTAATGTCATTTATCAGATTGGGCCAATAATAGTATGGTCGTACTCGTTCCAACGTTTTGTTAATACCACCGTGGGATGATAAAGGGTCGTCATGTGCAATTTTCAAGGCTGCGGGTATTAACTCTGAGGGGAGCCATAGTTTCCACACCAGGTCATCAGCTACGCGATCACCGGAAGCATGCTCTGTTCGGCGATATATAAACCCATTTATGATTTTTAAGTCAGGTATCTGGTTGTTGTTTACAGTAATTTTGGCAGCTAAATCCGTGTAAGATTTGGACTGAAAATGAGGTGACTGTAAATCAATTATTTGGTCTGACTTTATTGCCGATAAATCCTCAGTATATGTACGAGACAGAGCATCAGGCACAATGTTTTTACTACCTTTGCGATGCTGTATCTCAAATGTGTAAGCCTGCAATTTGAGAGCCCATCGTGCTAAGCGGGTACTCAGGTCGCTTTGTGACATAAGCCACTTTAATGAGGCGTGATCTGTGATCACGGTAAATGCGTGTCCTTCCACATAGGGTCTAAATTTCTTAATACTCAGTATCGCTGCGAAGCATTCCTTCTCAGTGACGGAGTAATTACGCTGACACTTGTTCAGCTTACGCGACATGTAAGCAATGGGAACTTCGTCATTTTCTTCATTCACTTGCATGAGCACACCCCCAACACCTGTGTGGCTAGCGTCGCAGTGAATAAAAAATGGTGCTTCAAAGTTTGGTGTGTGCAACTTTGGGGCTTTGCACATCTCTGCCTTGAGACTTTGAAACGACTTCTCAGCATCTTCAGACCATTCAAAGTGTTTCTTGTGCTTTAACGCATCAGTGAGTGGTGATGTGAGCGAAGCGTATCCACGAATAAATTTTTGGTACCACCCTGTCATGCCGAGGAACCTTCGAAGTTGCTTTAGAGAACGAGGAGTGGGGTAGTTGGTGATGGCAGTTATTTTGTCAGCGTCCATCGAGATTTTTCCTTTACCTACCACATGGCCTAAATATTTAACTTCGTTGACACAGAATTTGCTTTTTTGAATGTTTATTGTCAATCCTGCAGCTGACAAACTAGCAGCTATTTCCCTCAAGACGTCAAGATGCCTTTCAAAATTATCTGACACTACGAGCAGATCGTCTAAATATATGAACACTTCGTTTTTAAACTTGACAGGAACGACCTTGTCCATAAGTTTAGACATGGAGGCGGTAGCATTAGTAAGCCCAAATGGCATTACCTTAAATTGATATAAAGCTCTTCCTGGAACCGTGAAAGCTGTCTTATCCCTGGACTTCTCCTCTAAAGGGATCTGCCAATAGGCATCCTTTAGGTCGATACTAGTTATGAATTCAGCCTTCGGCAATCGGCTCAAGATTCCATCTATTATGGGAGTTGGATAGGCATCTTTGCGAGTGACGGTATTCAACTTGCGGCTATCGAGACACAATCTAATTTTCCCTGGCTTTTGAACTACAACAATTGGAGATGACCAAGCGCTATCGGATTCTTCTATCACTCCCATTGCTATCATGCGGTCAAGTTCAGCGTACACTAATTTTTCCATAGCTGGAGAGATTGGGTAATGCCGCTGTTTGATTGGCTTAGCTTCACCCACATCGATGACGTGTGACAAGATCGAGGTTTCCCCAACCCTTTGTCGGCAAAAGAAGGAAAAAGTTTAATAATCTCCTCTAACTGAGTGCGCTGCGGCTCAGACAATTGTCGAAATTCATCAGTTGAAATTGAGAGACATGAGAGTCCTTTACAGGTATTATTCCCAAGAAGATGATGTGGCAATAAACTATACTCGGTCCAAAAATTAATACCAAGATATAAAGGCTGTACTAATGAGGGAATTAAGTAGAAAGTTAACGTTTTAGATTCTCCACGATACTTCAGATCCGTCCGAATCTTACCCATTATGAATCCATTGGCTTAAAGGGAACGTTACTTTCTATAATAAATTTAGCGAAACTTCCACCAATGCAACTAATTGAGGCACCGGTGTCCATCAATGCCGTTAAAGATTTGCCCAACAAGATGACTTCGGCATAGGGTCTGAAATCGTGACCTACAATTGCCTCAACTAATGCTTTTTTCTCTATTTTCTGCCTCTTTTGATATTTTGACCGTCTTTTACGCGAGCGAGTAATTCTGGCCGAAATCGCACCGATTGCTTCATCCTCAAGATTTAGCAAGCGCTCGTGCAATGGGAATTCTAGGGTATTTGTCAAGTCCGGTGGAAAGCAAGCGGTAGACGTTGCTACGCTTACTGATCGGTGTTGGTCGCCTTCGACACAACCTGTTTGCATGCACCTTTCACTGGTGCACTGCCCAATAAGTTTTTTGATGGCGCACACTTGGAGCATGATGGTCTATACGTGTTTGCTTGGCCACATCCGTAGCAAAACACGCGCCGTTCCGCTATACAATCTTGGTAGCGGTGACCATTTTTCCCGCAATTCCAGCAAACCAAACTGACAGCAGCCAGCTCCAACTCGCTGTCGTCAGATTCGCTCTCTGGCTCAAATCCAACAGCTTGAACTGAGCTTGTGGCTTAATGACAGTTCGCATGAACACCTCTCGGGTTCTTACAACACGACGTAATTGAGCTAAATTCGAAATTTTTTCATACAGCAATTCGTGCTGTATTTCCGGCAATAAATTTGACCGAACTGTCTCTAGCAAGGAGGAGTCTGACAAAGGAGTGGCCAACTTGTCAGCCAGAAGAGCGATTGACTCGTAAAACTCATCGAAAGTTTCCCCTTCCTTTTGCTTACGGCGATCTATTTTTGCTCGTATGTTTACGTCAGTGCGTTCGTCTTTAAATTGAGCTCTCAAAACAGATCGTAAACTATACCATTCAATGCGCTCCACACTTTTGTGGTATCGCCAATACCACTCATTGGCACTGCCGTCCAGCAAATTACTCACGTTTTGAGCTAACAACTCCATATTGCCTCCAAGAGTTTGCTCAGTTAATGCTTCGATACGATAAATGAAATCGTCTATGCTCATTGCAGATTTATTAGAATACCTTATTTTCCAATTGCTAATGATCTGACTTATCCGATCAGGGCGTATTTCAGCATTTAGGGGAGTTATTCTGGGATTAGAACTTTCACGAGAAGAGGACGTTTGCTGTGGATAGTCAGTCGTTTGCCTAGGCAACGTTCCTGGTCGATTGTCTGGCTGAATAGACTCGACTTGTCTAAGTGGGGAGGTTTGGGAAGTCACTGCCGTGAGAAGGCTCTGAAAGCCCATGTTTAAAGCTTGAATAAGCTGATCTGTTTGTCTGGCAGCGGCGGTAGCCACAGCATCAGTTAACGATTTTTGGATCTCGGAAGGCTCGGAAGAGCTTTGTTGCAACTGAGCTGCACCTGCTGCTCCTTCGGTATTTTCTGCATTCTCAGAAGCAGGGTCTCCGCGCTGTGATTGACTCCGTGTAAACATTGCTGCGGCTGGTAGACTCTCAGTTGACTGAGCTGATTCTGAGTTAAACGTAAGGTTTAAAGTGGACGAATGTAAAGGGCTTTTACAAACGGGGCAAACTTCTCTATTTCTTACTTTAGTGTTAAAGCATACCCAGTGAAATGTGTGCCCACAACTGGTAGATAACAGTTGCGCAGTGTATTCTATAGAGCTTACGCAAATGTAGCAATGTTTGTCACCAGTAGAGACTAAGTTATCGCAGCTTCTAGTTACAAACATGTCAATATTGACAAAACTATTTGGTTTTAAAATATATTGTCCTTATTTTGTTATTTTTTTTCCACAATAAAATAACTAGACAGAAGAAAAAATTGGAGATTTTAATATATTTTTTTTTTTTTTTTAAATAAGCTAGCAAAAAGTAAAGAAAACTGAAACCAAAATTCATAAAAATATTATCCGAAGTCTATGAAATGCTTCCATGAGATGCGATTTATTTCTGTGAAAAAAAATAACAGAGGAGGAGAAAGGAGAATAATTTTCGGTGATTATTCTAAGAAAATAGAAAGTCGTCAATATAATGCAAAACAGGCGATGTATAACGATTCAACTCATATAGCCACGTCAAATTAAGGATTTGATTAACAACACATTGAGAGTAAAGAGCTAAGGAATTTGGGTGAGCTACTGCTGCGATTCTGTTTTGCGGTGAGCCATAGATCTAGTCCACGTTGAACTCGCTTCCAGCAAAACCTCTTACAGCAGAGTAAAAAGGATACGATGACAATAGTCGTAGAATGATTTCGGCGTTAAATCTTTTGCAGATAGAACATATCCAGCTAATCAGAACTATTGATCGTGAAGCATTTGTTTTCTTCCAAAGGCAGGCAATAAAATCTATTTTGAAGCTTCTTATAGAATCCACGACCTTTTTAAAACAAATCCTAGGACAAGGGAGAAGAGAAAAACAGAGATTTAAGAGATCACGTTTGGTTGAATAAGTCAGGTGTTATTGACTAGGAATCGAGAAAAGATCTTGTATTTTTCTTTGGGGCTTGCCGGATAGGGCCCCACGTTGGGCGCCAAATAATAAAAATTAATTAATAATAAATCTGTAGCATGTAACGAAGACATCGTCCATGAGACTAGTGAGCTGATGTTACCGTAGTTTTCCGGAGCACGCACTGGATTCCGGCTATTTCTCGTCGGCTGGGGGGTTCCAAATTAACCGAAAAGTTACTTGCTCTATAGCCTTTATTAATCTCTATTATTGTCGCGTGCTATTTTTTTGAAAGGAAGCCGTTCTACCAAATTTGAGTTTGTAAAGGAGGAGGAAAGCAGACAAAAAAAGAAGAAAAGGAAAAACATAACTAGGGATTCACCAGAAATCTAAAGTGGATTGGTTGACACACTGAGATGACGTCCAGTGGTCGATTTCCCCGCCCTTCCATGATCGCTCGGGTGCCGTGAAATAGCTTATTTGGCGATCCCATGTATCCACTTAGACGCTAATAAATAGTTAACTCACTTCCGCCTCGCATGACTCCGGATATTAATAAACAAATTTAAGTACAATACATTATAATTATCTTTATTTATTCTAAGTTAGGATGTGATAAGAACATATTTCATAATTATTAGCTTCAATGCTATGCTTCTCTATGTTCTTAATTTCGCCAATTTATTGTTTTTTTTGTTTTTTTATTTTTCTCTTACGCAAAGCTTTAATTTCTGATAAATGACCTAAATGGCATTTAAATAATTTTTATTCCAAATTTAACTTTGATCACTTAATTTATTTCTATTACTAAATATCCATAGCATGAACTTAATTGCTAGCTATTCCAATTATGATTTCAATATAAATTTTGCTAATGATGTCGCTAATTGTAGGATTCAAAATTATATGGCTATTCACTAACTTGGTGATTTTATATATAAAACTGCATACATTTTTACAAAGTAGGCACTTTATTCGTGCAACTACTGAGGCCTAGCATTAAATTAGCCTAGGTCAGGCATATGCCAGCTGTTATTCACAGTACTCATTCTTTTAATTTTGCTTTGACGATTTGGTTATTGCTGTGTAGATTTTATCTTCATTCTTTAGTGGTCAAATACCGATTGCGAACCAACGGCAAAAACTCATACATGCAGAAAGTCTCGTGTGATCATAAATAAGGAAAAGGCACGATCGCGAGCAAAACGAAAATAACACAAATGATGACCCAATACAAGTTGTGTAGCAAAATTAACAAATCAAATCAAATAAAGAAATATTATCATTACTCACTGTTGTTTTCCATCGGCGAAAGATCTTTCTCCTGTGGTGACAAAAGCTGTGGTGCAGGTGGTGGTTTGCTTTGGTTTGTATAATTTGTTTGATTAAAGTAGTTTACTTATATTTTTATACCCGTTACTTATTAAAAATAAGTAAAAGGGGATATTGTATTCGTTGCAATGTATGTAACAGGGAGAAGGAAGCATCTCCGACCCTATAAAGTATATATATTCTTGATCAGCATCAACAGCCGAGTCGATATAGCCATGTCCGTCTGTCCGTCCGTCCGTCTGTCCGTCTGTCCGTCCGTCCGTCTGTCCGTCTGTGTGAGCGCCTAGATCTCAGAGACTATAAGAGCTAGAGCAACCAAATTTGGCACACAGATTTCTATAAACCCCACGCAGGTCAAGTTTGTTTCAAAATTTTGCCACACCCCTTTCCGCCTCCGTAAATCGCGAAAATCCACCACACGCACAGTTTTCAAAATATTAGGTTTTTTTAAACGGTGAACGTTAGCTATAATTATTACTTATCATCCTACTAAATCCCAACAAGATCGGACAAAGATAAAGGTGGTACTGGCTGATTAAAGCTTTTAAGCAATAAAAGTGCCTAAAAGCATGCAATAAAAACAAAAGTTTAATTTATTTAGGTAAGTAACGGGTATCCTATAGTCGGGAGCTCGACTATAGCCTTTCCCACTTGTTTTTTTTTTGTTTTGGGCATTGGTTGCAATTAGGAAATTTCTCTTTTTTTTTTTTTTTGTTTCACTTCACATCAATAACCAACTTATCTTTCACAACAGAAAAAGAATTGCCTGGACTGACTTGCCTTATTTTCTTTTTGATTCTCTTTTACTTATATATGATATAATTATTATTATTAAATTATTTTGTTGGTTCACGTTTCTAACGGATTTGGATCATTTATGTCCACTGAACACTTAGCACTTAGCACATGCGGCCAGCTACTCTGGAAAGTACTCTTCGTCTGTAGTAATCGGCAAACAGATTTTTTTTTTTTTTTTTTTTTTGAAAGCCTCCTGACACTATAGCGGCCTCGGCCGGCACTGGAGTGCGGATCCGAAGAGAAAGCTCACTTCAGCGGCAGCCACGGCTAAATCAAAAATAGCGCTCTCTATGCTCATAGGCTGAATGAGAAACAACCTAAAAAGTAGCGATGATAGCCCATATGCTGGGTATAGAGCACGAGGTCTTGCCTTGGACAAAGACCAGATCTACAGAGGAACGAAAAACGAGTAATAATTACCATGGGCAAAACTGCTTTAAATTTATTATAATAGTTACCCCTTTTATTTGGGTCTGGACACGAATGTTTCGTTCGTGGGCTGCCGCCCACGCCAACCTGGGAGAAGAACCAAAATTGCCAACGGGGATGGGTTTAATTTGTCCTCGCTTCCATAGAGTAAATTTTGATTATTATTTTTGTTTTCTGGTAATTATGCAGGTTATCCACGTTTTTAATGCTTTTTCCAGCTTTTTAAAGTGCGGACTACGTCTGTCTGGCTCGAAGGCTATCGGGAGAAGAACGAGACCGGATCCTCACAATTGGCAGGAAACTCAATCGAGCACTTGGACAGGGAAGCTTACGATATGGTTCGCGAACCAAAATTTTAAGTTCAGTTGCCAATAATGCCTTGAAGTTAATCAAAGTTAATTTGACAATTAGTTCGTCTTTTAAACCATAGGTGGCAGGGTTGGCGCCGAGAGCAAGGCAACACAAATAAAACTACTACTTATTTCTCATCTACTACTTAAACTAAAACCAGCTAAATAGAAAAAAATCGTTGCATACTTTTACGCGGTTAGTTTATATTTCAATGTAACAAGCGCTACTACACTTGTGAAAGTTCAAGTTTACTCTCAAATAACCCAGACATGACTCAAATCCCAGCTATTCCTTTACATAATCGTGAGCAGAAGCAGCCTATTTCTTGTCCAGAATTTAAATCTAAAACTCGTGATCATAAGCGCAGAGATTCATTTCGTAAATATTGCAAGGATATTCGCAAAGCAGTCCTATCGTCAGTAGTGGATAATTGTAATGATCTGCGACCATATGCTGGAGTCACGATATTTGGCAGAAGTATCAGTGGACTAATGGACACTGGTGCCTCAATAAGCTGCATAGGAGGAAACTTTGCGCAAGAATTGGCCCAAACTCACAGTGACTTCAAACCTATGCATGCTTTTGTTCGTACTGCGGATGGAAAAGGTCAAAACATTTTAGGTAGAATTTCCAAGTCAGTTTGTTTTCGCGGTGAGACAAAACGATTATGTATTTATCTTGTACCATCCTTAGCGCAAGAGTTGTATCTAGGCATTGATTTTTGGAGGAGTTTTAACTTATTGCCATTATTTTTGATGAACAAAGAAAATGCTAACAATTTGGCAGCCCTTAATTTCGAGGACACTTTACAGATATCTTTGTCTGAGATACAGCAAACGGAGCTAATAACAACTATAAAACTATTTCCGTCATTTGCCGAAAAAGGTTTAGGAAAGACGAACTGGCTTACACATGACATTGAGGTTACAGAATCTCGACCAATAAAACAACGTCATTACGCAGTGTCGCCTGCAGTCGAGAAACTGATGTACGATGAGCTCGATAGGATGATAGCACTTGGCCTTATTGAAGAGTCTGATAGTCCGTGGTCTTCACCTGTCGTTATTGTCCGAAAGCCAGGCAAAGTTCGCCTTTGTCTTGATAGCCGCAAAGTCAATGATATAACTATCAAAAATGCATATCCGATGCCGCTCATTGACGGTATATTGAGCAGACTTCCAAAAGCCCAATTCATTTCGAGCATTGACTTGAAAGATGCTTATTGGAAAATTCCGCTTACTCCCAGAGCTCGTGAGAAAACTGTCTTTACTGTGCCAGGAAGACCGCTGTATCAGTTTACAGTCATGCCATTTGGATTATCTAATGCTCCCCAGACAATGTCAAAACTAATGGACAAAGTTATTCCGCCAAGTCTGAGAAATGAAATATTCATTTATCTTGATGATTTGTTGGTGATTTCGGAGTCATTTGAGAAACACATTTTGGTTTTGAAGGCGTTAGCAGATAGATTATCCCAAGCAGGTCTCACAATTAATGTGGAGAAAAGTAAATTTTGCCTCAAGGAGGTAAAGTACTTAGGACACGTCATTGGACATGGAACAATTCAGACTGATCCCGACAAAGTTGCAGCCATTCGAGAGTTTCCGGTGCCCCGATCGGTCAAGCAAGTGCGTAGATTTCTAGGAACCACCGGGTGGTATCATAAATTTATTAGAAATTATGCCGAGATTGCTGCCCCTATTTCCGACACTCTCAAGCAGCGTCGCACCTTTGGTTGGTCTGACGAAGCACAGAAGGCGTTCGAACACTTACGGCTCCTGTGTTACATAGCCCTGATTTTTCTCTCCCATTTGAAATTCACTGCGATGCCAGCCATACAGGAGTTGGAGGCGTGTTAATGCAAAAGAATAGCGATGGAAATGACGTTCCAATCGCATTCATGTCTCGCAAGTTGAATCATTGTCAGAGGAATTATTCTGTTACGGAAAAAGAATGTTTAGCAGCCATTATGTGCGTGAAAAAGTTTCGAGCATATGTTGAAGGCCACGAATTTTCCATACATACAGATCATGCATCCTTAAAATGGCTTATGTCCCAATCGGACTTAAGTTCTAGGTTGGCTCGATGGGCTCTTAAACTGCAAGGGTTTTCTTTTAAGATTTTTCACCGCAAAGGCAGCCAAAATATTGTCCCGGACGCTCTATCTCGTGTTCACACTGAGGACTTGTCAGAAATTAGTGTAGATACGTTGATAGACCTACAGTCTGAGCAATTCAAGTCAGCAGAGTATCAGGATCTGAAGGACAAAATTATAGCAAATCAAACACAGCTACCAGACGTTAAAGTCATCGATAATTTCATTTATCGTCGCGCAGAACACGCAACTGGTGATCAAATTGCAGACGACCTGTCTTGGAAGCTGTGGGTTCCAAAAGATGTTGTTGTAGAAGTGCTCAAACAAAATCACGAACATCCGTTAGCATCCCATAGTGGCATTAATAAAACGCTCGAGAAAATTCGACGCTATTATTATTGGCCAAATCTTGTTAACGACGTTAAGGCATTTGTAAACGGCTGTGCTATTTGCAAATGTACTAAACACCCTAATCGTCCGTTACGACCGCCACTAGGACCAGTGAAAGAAACGCAGCGAGTGTTTCAGAAGCTTTTTGTTGATTTTTTGGGTCCATATCCTCGAAGCAAATCAGGAAATATTGGAATCTTTGTTGTATAGATCATCTCTCAAAGTATCCGTTTCTTAAGCCCGTAAAGAAATTTACAACGGATGCCATAATTCGTTTCATGGAAGAAGATATATTCCATTGCTTTGGTGTACCCGAGATAATCGTGTCCGACAACGGAGTACAATTTAAGTCTCACCAATTTAATACCTTGTTGCAGAACTATAATGTTCAACACTTTTATACAGCCGTGCACGCACCTCAGGCAAATGCGTCTGAGCGCGTGAACCGATCTGTTATTGCTGCCATCAAAGCTTATATTAGACCAGACCAAACTAATTGGGATGAGCAGCTTAGCCACATAAGCTGTGCATTACGATCAAGTATGCATTCAGCCATCAACAACAGTCCCTATCGTGTTGCATTTGGACAGCACATGATAACGAATGGTAACACGTATCCACTCTTGCGAAACCTACAGCTATTAGAAGACCGTACAATTAGTTTTGATCGTGAAGACTCATTTGATTTAATTAGGAAAACTGCTCAGAATGTTATACAACAGCAGCATCAACGAAACGAAAAACTGTATAATCTTAGGAGTCGTGAAGTTGATTTTAAAGTTGGTCAAGAGGTCTATAGACGAAATTTTCAGCAAAGCAACTTTGCAAAAGGCTTTAACGCAAAATTGGCACCAACATTCGTAAAATCCCGAATCAAACGTAAGCTCGGTAATAGCTATTATGAGCTAGAGGATGCCCAAGGTAGATATATCGGAAAGTATCATGCGAAGGACATAAAGCAATAAATCCGTCCATATATAGCATGTCCTCCAAGCGAGTAACACCCTTTGGTATTTCAACACCAAAGTGTGATTTTGGCAGGGGGGATTGTAGAGGTCGCTTGTCGTTGAAATTTTCAGAACAGCCTGAAAGTAGGCAATAGTTTTTTTTGTATCTGTATCGCGGGTATGCAGTACTTTTGCACCGACCAAAGCCTTAGATACGTCACAAATAGCATAACCTAAATGTATTATATTTATTAACTTTACGTCTATATTTATTATTATTAAATTTTTGTAGTTCTATGTATTTAGCATGCCGTTCTTATATGTATTTTAATGTTAAATGTACTTTGTTTGTTATGTATAATTGTTAGCGCCATCTAGGGGTGAGGTTCATATTGGGCACAAAACAAACAAAAGATAAATGTACCCAACAATGGATTTCAAAGATTTGACAGACCCTTGTGAATGTCAAGGATAGGAGAAAAGAGATTTCCGGAAAATTAGATTTCTTCTAGGCCCAATCATTTCTTCTCCTCGTGGTCGTCAATGAGTCAAGTTGTGGGTGATTAAGCTCCGCTTATTAATTAATTTTAATATAAAATTTAATAAAGATAAAGTGCTAAATAGTTAAAGTCATAAAGTGATTGCAGATTGTAAAAGCCTTTCTTGTGAGTATTAATATCTTTTTCCTCTGTGGTTACTTTGTTGATGCTGTTTTGTCGTTTTTCATTGCCTTTAAAGTGCACATTAATGGCCACATTGGCAGCTAAACAACAACAACAACGACCAGGAGAAACCAAAAGTAATAAAATTCTCAACCCAGTGCCTATTCCAATAAGGGTAAATATCTGAATTGAAAATCCGGTAATTTTTTTTTGTAATTTTCCATTAATGTTCGATTTTGGTTTTATTTCAATTTCAAAATCAGAGTCGGCACTTAGGCTTGAATATTAAGCCCTTTTTGTTGGCTTAATGCAGCCACACATATAAAAGCTTTTACATGAGCTTTTAAACTCAGCAACGAACAGCTGATCGTCATTGTGGAGTGTTCTTGCGAAGCGATGCAAGCCCACAATTAGGAGTGGAATAATTTGTGGAAATCTGCCCAGATGCGGCCAATTGAGTGCTGAATATTTAAGCCCACTCGTTGTGCTTGGTGATCTGGCCAGGATTGGGTGTGCTGCTGTGCCTTATTTCTGGGAACAACCAACCTCAACATAACCCTATGGATGACGTCGCCTGTCCAATATGTTTTTGTTTGTGAATGTCTTTTAGTGTAAAGTGTTTGTTTCCTTTTGTCTAATTTTTGGGCCTTCAGCCGCTACGTGTTGTATCGCATGATTTGTTAATTGTAAATTCATGTATGTTTGAGCCAAAATATTGTATTGAAGTTGAGTGTATTAATTTTCAAGGTGGTGTTATGTAAAATCAAAGAGAATCAAATAATACAAATACCCCTGAAATTAATGTGATCAATTCAATGGAATCAATTGGCATGAAGATGCATAATTTGCGAGTATATATATGTTTATATTTATATATTTTCTATATTAAGCATAAAAGCTTAAAGCTTATATGCGCTGTAGCAGTGAGCTTTTTGTCAGGCCACGCAAGCTCAGCTTAAATTCCACAGCATTGCAGCAACACACACACACCCACACATATACCAGCTGAGAAAGATCTTTCTACGCGGGAATCATGCTGTAAGTGAGCTTTTGTTCTCTTTATTAATATAATGCTGCTGTTGTAAACATTGAGCGCAAAGCCTCTCTTTGACGCGAGCATTTTTATTGCTGACCTTGCCGTCTCTCTTAAAGCTGCTTCACAGCTGGTTAATGCTTTTGCTTTTCAAACTTAAAGATAAATAATTTCAATCTCAAGCATTGCCAAAGACTTGAAATAGATTTTTGTTTATATTGCCATATATTAAAATATTTTCAAGGAATGGAAAATAATACAATATATATAGCAGTATAATTAAATATTATGTATATTTAACTATTTATATTTATAGTAATTTTCGTATATTTATATATAATTAAACTTATTATATTTATATATACGTATATTCATATATAATCATAAATTAGTACTACCTGAATTTATACATATTTATACCCAAAAATTATTGCCATCATTCGTCACAAATTTGCGAAGTGAAAGTCGAATATGAATTTGTTTTGTTTTTAATAATTCTTTCTCTCGTTATGAATATCGTCCCATATATTGTTAATTATTATTAAAATGTTTATAATGTTATTTATTTGCTAATTTGTCGTTATTTTGGAACCATGCAGCATTTAGATGAGATAGGCTAGTTGACACAGGACTTCTTTTAGGGATCCTTATATTTCTTTGGCTCTTTAGGATCATGGTTGGGAGGGCGATTGCACAAGTTAAGTGCTAATGTAAAGAAGAAGTCTGTTTTCGATTTTAGATCCCATTACTGTCCCTTTTGTTTCCTCTCAGGTATTCATGGCATCCTTAATATCCTATTGATCCCCTTCCTTTTCTCTTTCCCCCTTCTCTAAAAATAGTACGAGAAATTAATAAGATGTTATAATAAGGAGCGAAGCAGCATAACGTGAAGGTTAAGCTAGTCTACCCACACCCATCCGACCAGAAAGTAGCCGATTGCAAGCGCGTACTCCTTCGGTCCGTTATACGAACACCAGCTTCACTGCCCGAAGATTTTCCTTCGTTACTCGTTACAATATTTGCAATTATTGTGCAGAGCATAAAATATACTGATGTTATGTTTAAATATTTCTGAGGATATAGGTCAGTTCTACCGTTGGGCGCCATTGTGTCAGGTCCCAAGCTGGGTGCCTGTGTGGTGATCTTTTTCTAAGAAGCACTATAGCGAATACCCTGCAGATTTTTAAAAGAGATCTGACTAGGTCGGGTTTCTCGCTATTGCCGCATAGGAGTCGAGTTCGTGCACTTCTTGCTTAGCCTAGACTCAGCTCGACGGATGGGGCGGGGTTCTTTCTCCTCCTATGGTGGCGTACACACACACTACAACAAAATATAAGTGCACTAGGAGCAAAAAAAAGAAAAAAAAAAACAACATAATAACGGAAGCGGAAATGGAAATATGAATCGGACAAGAAAATTAAAAGATTTATTTAGATGTTGTGTATACCCTATTCTATACCCTCCCTACCTTGCCAATATCAAGTTAGAATTTTTTGAATTTCCCCTAGAGTAACTCATGTTACTTCTTACATTTGGGTTGGCATTGGCTGTAGATCGGCGACGGTTATCGAAAAAAAATTAAAATTGCATTATTTCAATGCAAATATTAAACAATATTTATTAAATTAATATAATGTGTATTCATCTTCATTCTGCTTTCATTATATTTCAAAATTCTATTATGTGATGATGATATAGATTTAAAAAAAAATGTATAAGTAATTTAATTTTTAAGTAATAAAAATATTAAATAATAAAATTTCCAACCATTATTGTTGAACAACTATTGAATTATAAAAGTATTCATAATTGGAAATAGGGCAAACCCAAAATTTATTAATTAAAAAAAAAATTTTAATTTTTAGAGCCAATAATATGTATATATTATATATAAAAATTGTCGCCCGTATGTTGATGTATATGATCAAATAACAAATAAAAGAAATAAATCAAAATTTACCAAGTCTTAGGACTCACCAAACACTGCCGTCGTTGAGCTAGTTACCATTCTCATGGATGCGATAGTTGCCATTCCCACTGATGTGCGATAAACGTCAAGAGAAGAGGGGAATGGTCTGACAGGAGACTAATGAGAGATGATTTCGGAGGTAAAGAAGAATAAAAACAACCCTGGATACTAAAAACCTGAATAATATCTAAAAATTGTTCAATAAAATAATAAAACTGTTAAAACTGTTTCAAAGGACTTTAAAGTGTTGTGAGCTAGTGAAGGTGGGGTTGGGTGTTATTGTAACTGGCGCAGCCGGTAGACCAGCCCAGTGTTGCGACATTCATTCATTCGTATGTGTGTGAATATATATGTGACTTGTGAGTGCGTGTACGAGTATGCTGCAAAAAAAAACGCAAAGTCATGTTGGAATACCATGACGAGTTTTAGTGACAAGTGCATTCTATATTGGCGTAACGTCTTGACGGCATATCAAGACAAGCCACAGTAGAACATATACAAATTTAAGTTGTTATAGTAGTGTGCAAAGACATGCTGTAATAGCTAGTCGCAACACGTTGAATTTTATTTCATTTAGGACTGGAAAACCTTTTTTCGACAACCTATGCCGTTCCCTTCCTGAGCCACAGAAAAAAAAAAAAAACATAAATAATAAATAATAAATAATGAAATGAAAGAGACATCAAATTCATACATATGGTAACGTATATTCTTGTGTACACACATATGTGCACGTACTTTTTACTATACTCGTGTACCAGAAATTGGCAATGCGTTTGTATGTAAGTACACGCATGTAAAATCTTGTATGTGAATACTACTTAACGAAAACGACAAAACTACAAAGCAGCCTTTTGGGATGAACAGTAATGGAACATTATTGCGTCAGCCGAAACAAAACATTGGTAGTTCGTATGTATTCACAGGTATGATTTTGACAATTAGTATCCATATACTACTTAACGAAAGTGACAAAACTACAAAACGACCTTTTGAGATGAACATGGAATGAAACAATAATGGAACATTATTGCAGCAACTGAAAAAATCATTCTTTCTTGTTCAACATTTGACATAACCAGTTCGCTTTCTCAGCAAACAAAAAAAAAAAGTAATAAAAATATTTTTATTAAACGGAAAATTTTAATTCGACATTGAAAAATATACTATCAAAAGTAAAAGTTATAGAAATTTTTCAGTAAGTTCAAAGTGATTTAAATACTTATATTTGTGTATATTCTTGAATAAAAGAAAAAATAAATAAAAAGATTAATAAAAAATATATATTTGGAAAAATACATATATTTTTATAAAATTAAAAAAAAATCTATACATCTGCATCGCCGTATACACATGTACATTGTGTAAGGCACATACATATTATGTACCGTTTCCGTATGCGTGCTATCGTAAATGTAAAGAGAAAAATAATTACTTGATACACATAACCTAAAAAGTTGATGGTCCTTATTCAATATTTTTGTACAGAGTGCTCGGCTTCCATGCATTAAAAAGGAGCTGTATGGTCACCGAAGATAAAAATAAAAATCCGGAAGCCAACATAAACAACCATAACCTGTGAGTCGATTCCATTACCTCACACTGAAGACATCTAAGCAAGAACAAAGAATTAAAAAAAAAAATACTTTTATTATATTAATATATCTTGACATCGGAACTATTGACAGTATGTATTAATAACTAATGCGCAGTTAAGCAAATTACAAATTTAAAAGCAAAATTAAAAATTAAAAGGAAATTTAAAAGATGAAAAAAAATATCATACATATGCATATATAAAATATATATTAAAAATCAAAATACAATATTTTCACAGATTTACATTCACATATATGTACACTGAGACCCCCAACAAGCACGTTGAACAACACTACCCCTTCTCCAGCTTGACTGTTACCACGATATAACAGACGACGGCGTTGCAATTCGAACCGTGCTACTATCATCATTGGAACTACGCAATCAACTCATCTGCTTCCGTAAATATATCTACATTAGAATTATTACAAGTATTTCATCCACACATCTTTCGGCATACACCTACCTGGTAAAGAATATCAACACCGGAACAAATAATTATAAATACAAAATGCCCAGAAATAGGTCAGCGGTAAATAACAACATCAATATGTCAACCCCAGGAAATATTAACGCAAATTCCAATAGTGAAGATGTGATTAGTTCATTGAAAATCCCAGATGCCATTAAACAACTCCCTACTTTCGAGGGAAATCCTTGAACTTTGGCTAAAAAGTCGGATTTGGGGATTTGGCGGGAAAAAGCTAAATTTGGCGGGAAAAAGCTAAATTTGGCGTGAAAAAGCTAAATTAAGCGAATTAGTCCAAATTTGACAAGAAGAGTTAATCTGAGAGTTTTGTTAGGATATCTCCGATTGCATCCGATTGTTCCTATGGCAGCTATATGATATAGTCATCCGTCTTTGACCAAATTTGGTCAGTATGTTAGAGACAGTATCAAACAAACAATCTGCGAGTTTGGTTGAGATATCTTAAGAAGCAAAAAAGTTTTTCATACTAAATGTGTTTTTCATCGGATTGTTCCTATGGCAGCTATAAGATATAGTCATTCCACTTTGACCAAATTTGGTCAGAATGTAAGAGACAGTACCAAACATATAATCTGTGAGTTTGGTTGAGATATCTTAAGAAACAAAAAAGTTTTTCATACTAAGCAATTCCGTGACCTTTGACCTTGATTTTGACCCTCTTACAGGTGGAATTTCGCAAAACGCCGTCTTATTGCACGATGAAATTATCTCATCTATGTTGTGTGCAAATTTCAGCTCTCTATCTCTTACCGTTTGGGCTGCACGTTGATTCTCAGTCAGTGAGTCAGTGAGTCAGTCAGTCAGGACAAAGAGTTTTATATATATAGATTATCGCTTGTTCATTTTTTTTTTTCTCGAGCACCACTTAGTGGCTTATTAAAGTGAGCAGCACTTTGTTTGTTTTGAAAAACTGAATTTCAATTAATTTCCACTTTTAAATTTTGGCTACACTGTACAGAGGAGTTGTATGCATGCCTAACCAACATTTTTGGGAACTAAAGAAAAAGGCGCTCGGCAGTGATCAATCCCTCGTGGAAAAATTCAGCAACATTCTTGAAAACAGGAATCCATTTCAGCAACACAATTAACAGCAGCAAGAGCGGGTCCCAAAAAACAACAGCTTATGTTGCTGCCGGGGCAGCACTCACCAAACACTGCCGTCGTTTAGCTCAAGATGACGATGTGGGTAACCTCTATAATAATACGGAAAAATAATTATGAAAAGATCATAACCCTCATACATACGTTGACCTATGCTAGTGGGCTCATTACATAATTTTTCATCAATAATTAATTTTATACATCGTTTAGCAAAATATTTAAATATTCAAAAATATTAATTTAATTTTAAGAAAATATATATTATTATCGCTTGTTCATTTTTTTTTTCTCGAGCACCACTTAGTGGCTTATTTAAGTGCGCAGCACTTGGTTTGTTTTGAAAAACTGAATTTCAATTAATTTCCACTTTTAAATTTTGGCTACACTGTACAGAGGAGTTGTATGTATCTTATAAAAAAACCTCTTTACGAGGTAAAAATCTAGTGACGAAATCATTTTCATGCCCCAAAATTTCTGATATCCAATTTTGTGACGAAAAATATTAAATTTTACACATGAATTATTAAAAAAAAAATTTTTCACTGGCACTGCGCAAAAAAGTACTATTTATTAGGTATGAAAAATTTAGCGCAATGTGCCCAGTGACAAAAAAAAATAAAAAATAAGGTAATTAAATTACAGCACTCTGTTCCTTCATTCGTTTTTTTCGGCTATTTTGTCATTCAATTCAATCTGCCTTTTTTGAATGTAAAGTTTTCAGTTTGAATTTAATCATTCAATTCATTCATTTCATTGTGAGACGAAGCCGAACTCATTTAATTCATTTGAGCATGAATGTCTTATTTGACGTTTTGAATGCAGCCATGCAGACCTCTAAAACAGACATACTGACTTTTCATCTCATTTTCGAAAGGCGACTAAAAATTTCAACAATAATTATTTTTTGAACCAGTAATCGGATTTCGATGATCGAGGTGTCATTCGACGCGTATTTTTGATTAGAATAGTAAAAAATTAAAAAAAAATCAAAAAGGCCCCAGCTGCCCCATTTGCTCCAATCATTTAAATTTTTTCCCTCCCACTTACACCTGTTTATCTCACGAACCAGGAAAGTTTCAAAAAGTCTTAGTATGCACATTTGTAAGTTAAATTAAAACCTTTCGATCGGTATATAACTCGACCTGATCGGACAGACATAGCAAATTATCCATTCTTCCTGTGTATATATGCTACTCGCTTTCGCACCCTTCGTGCTGCTTTCGTCACTAGCGCGGACTGTCGTCCGCAGTGATGCCTAACCAACATTTTTGGGAACTAAAAAAAAAGGCGCTCGGCAGTGATCAATCCCTCGTGGAAAAATTCAGCAACACTCTTGAAAACAGGAATCCATTTCAGCAACACAATTAACAGCAGCAGGAGCGGGTCCCAAAAAACAACAGCTTATGTTGCTGCCGGGGCAGGGTGATGTTCGATGGACATAATATCCGAGAATGGCCAACGGATTTTAATGTTCATACATTAAACCGGCTTTATTCTTATTTTTTTTTCCAATTATAAAAATGGAATTTTATTTATTTTCTTAAATTGATTTAAAAATCAAATTGTAAGAAATAAATAAACAATAGAATAAAATAAAAAGCACTGGCACGGGGCACTGGCGAAAAGAATCATGTTACTATAGGTATCACTGTACTTCCACTCACCTGTCTTAAAAAGAACTCCAAATCGTAATTTATTCCCTGGACGGGAAAGAAAATCCAGAAAATGTCTTCAAAATATCATCCGGGGAAGAACGTCCGGGAATTGAAAATCCGATTTCTTATTGTACACTGTTAAAAGTGTTATGTCACAGCACATGTAATTTATAAAAAGTTTTGGCACAGACGGCACTATGTTGTGCTTTGCACAAGAGTCACTCGCTCAATGTTCTAGGCTAAATTCGATCGGCAGCTTATTAGCTAAGCTCGATCACGAAATGTAAAACAAAGCGTGGGCGGCGAGAGATAAGAACGGTTAAGTCAAATGATTTAGTCGTACTTATCCAAGGTGACATAAGGGAGCATATTAAAACAGTTAACATTGATGTTCTGAAGCAGTGCAATCTTGATCTATTTATAGAACAATGGTTTTGCGCTGTTTCTGTTATACTGCCAAACAGAATTATTTGCAATATAAATGAAATGTTAAAGAAAATATTGCTCATACGAACTGGTCACTACAATCCCCTTCTTCATAATTGTCTGCAAGATTATTTAAACGCTATGCAACTATGGTGCTCGGCCAATCAGTTGCACCTCAATTGTTCAAAGTGTATCTTTACGACTTTTAATCGTAATAGGCCATACTTAGGTTTATATACGATTGACAGTACTCTGCTGCAACGTATCACGTCAGTAAAAGATCTTGGTGTTTTATTTGATTGTAAATTGAACTTCAATTTGCACATCTCCACTATCGTTAATGAAGCCAAAGGAGTTCTCTGTTTTATTAAACGATGGTCGAAAGAATTTAATGATCCTTTCACAACTAAACTCCTTTATGTCTCCTTAGTTCGTCCTATCTTGGAATTTTGTTCATGCATTTGGTGCCCTCAGTATCTTATAAATCAAGTCCAAATTGAGTCAGTTCAAAAGCAATTTTTGCTTTTTGCCTTACGTGGTTTAAACTGGGATCCCAATCTTCGTTTACCATCGTACTCCAGCAGGCTTCTTCTTCTCAATCTTCCGTCTTTAATCAATCGTAGAAAAACTCTTGGTGTTGTTTTTCTTCATAAATTAATTAATGGCAATATTGATTCTAGTTTTCTTTTAGAGCGCCTTACCTTTTCCGTTCCCCGTAGAGCCACTAGGAACTATCAGCCATTATCTTTACCTACATGCACAACTGATTACGCTTTGCATTTTGGAAACTGTGGTGCAAGTTTTGCATTGAAGTTTTGTGTAAACTTACTTTAAGCAAAATTGCGGCGAAACACTTCTTGGCCTTCTCGAAAAGAAACAGGCTTACTTCGTAGATTGTACTGCGCTACGTTACGTTCGTATGCCTTTTTAATGTTATTCTGAATGTCTTTTCTTAACATGGCTAAATTATCTGACCTTGATATTGGCGTCATAGGCTCTTCTAACATGGATAATTCTTTTAATAATTTGTAATCCGAACCATGCGACAACATATCTAATCCGAATAGGACTCGATATGGAGAACAGCCTAAAGACTGATGCAGGGCAGATCTCAAGGAACAAGAGATTCCTGTGAGATGCTGATCCCAGTCTGTTTGATCCTGTTTCAAATAGGAACGAATCGCAGCAAGCAGTGAACGATTGACTCGTTCTGCAGCATTGCTTTGGGGGGAATACAAAGCTGTGTACATGTGTCTGATTCCGAGCTCCGTTATAAAAGCGTTAAGCTCTCGAGCTTTAAATTGAGTACCGTTGTCACTAATGATCATTTCAGGCACTCCATACCAATGAAAAATATCTTCCAAAAGAAATTTCTGAACTGCAGCTGACGTAAATTTCTTTAGAGGATGCAGTGGAACGTGCTAAAATGATCTAAGACAATTAATAAGCCTACATGGCCGTTTTTGCTTCTCGGATACGGTCCTAATAAATCAACATATAGCCGTTGAAACGGTCTACATGTTGGTATATGGTCACCCATAGGAGGTCGTAACGAATAGTTTGGGGCTTTTGTCTCTTTACAAATATCGCAATTTCGAATTTACTCGCGTACGTCATTAACCAAACCTGGCCAGAATAAATGACGACGCACCTTTTCTATAGTTTTGTGCATTCCTGCAGGTGAAGAGCTTCATGAGCTTGTTTCAATACTTCGTTTCGAAGTTGCTCTGGTACCCAGAATTTCCAGGCAAGCTTGTCTTGCTCATCTTCTCCAACAACGTGTTCAGTGCGAATGTACAAAAAGTTGCCAACGATTTTCATATCTGAGATTGATTTTGACTAAACTTGTTTTTGAGGGACGTATAATGGCCGTGTTCACCAGAACTAATCAATCAGTAATCATGTATTACAAATCAAAAAATTGTTGATGGGCTTCTAGTGAAAGCTTTGATGAAATTTTTAGACTAAATCAAAGTTGTCATTTTTATACCCGTTACTTATTAAAAATAAGTAAAAGGGGATATTGTATTCGTTGCAATGTATGTAACAGGGAGAAGGAAGCATCTCCGACCCTATAAAGTATATATATTCTTGATCAGCATCTACAGCCGAGTCGATACAGCCATGTCCGTCTGTCCGTCCGTCCGTCTGTCCGTCTGTCCGTCTGTGTGAGCGCATAGATCTCAGAGACTATAAGAGCTAGAGCAACCAAATTTGGCACACAGATTTCTATAAACCCCACGCAGGTCAAGTTTGTTTCAAAATTTTGCCACGCCCCTTTCCGCCTCCGTAAATCGCGAAAATCCACCACGCGCACAGTTTTCAAGATATTAGGTTTTTTAAAACGGTGAACGTTAGCTACTGTTATTACCTATCATCCGACTAAATCCCAATAAGATCGGACAAATAGAAAGGTGGTACTGGCTGATTAAAGCTTTTAAGCAATTAAAGTGCCTGAAAGCATGCAATAAAAAATTTTTATTTATTTATGTAAGTAACGGGTATCCTATAGTCGGGAGCTCGACTATAGCCTTTCCCACTTGTTTTTTCATAGATTTAATATTTAAAGATTTTAATATTTATTTAAAAAATTCAAAACAATTTGGCGCAAAATGCTTAATGAAATGGGAATCAACACAGCAAACGGCCGGAGTTTAAATAATAGATGATATGTTGCATTAAAAAATAATTAAGCCAATATTGTATGCGCATTTAATATTTTATTTATTTTTATTTTTATTTTATTTTATTTTGTTTTTTAAGAAAGTTTAAAGCACTTTTTCTAGCCATTTTCGTTTCAAATACGCAGTGTCCAACGTATTCTTTGTATTTTTTTTATGCAAACCAAAATAACGTGAATAAAGTGGTTTCCTCATTAATTTCGTCGCTTTTAATTTCAAATCTAGTGTTCTTTTCATTACGATTTGATTTATCGATAACAAAGCAGCACAATCAGAAAATTTTAGCGTACTATTTTGGTGATGAATTTTCAGTCATCATAATCACAAAATTTTGAAATCATGATTGCTAATCACTGCCGTTCACCAGAATAATCATACAAATTTCATCGATATTCTGTTGTCGATTTGTTCTGGTGAACACGGCCATTGTAACGAATAACGATCGCATTTTGTTGAGAGCGGGGGGTGTAATCCAGGATCGGAGTATGCGCTTGCTTCCACAGCTATTGCTCAACCACATGAGAGTGGGTTATTATTTTAAGCGTCGGATACATTGCTCCAATTCGTCATATTATATTTCATTAAAAGATCGCATATTATTTTTACAAAACTGGGGAAATAGGAGGGACACTAGGAGTAGTACAGGAGACAATCACTGCGGACGGCAGTCCGCGCTAGTGACGAAAGCAGCACGAAGGGTGCGAAGGCGACTAGCATATATACACAGGAAGAATGGAAGATTTGCTATGACTGTCCGATCAGGTCGAGTTATATACCGATCGAAAGGTATTAATTAAACTTACAAGTGTGCATACTAAGACTTCTGAAAACTCACCTGGTTCGTGAGATAAACAGGTGTAAGTGGGAGGGGCAAAATTTACATTATTGGAGCTAATGGGGCCGTTGGAGCCTTTTTGAATTTTCGTTGAATTTTTTACAATTCTCATCAAAAATACGCGTCGAATGACACCTCGATCATCAAAATCGGACAACTGGTTCAAAAAATAATTAATTTTGAAATTTTGAGTCGCCTTCCGAAAATGAGATGAAAAGTCAGTATGTTTGTTTGTTTGTTTGTTTGTTTGTTTGTTTGTTTGTTTGTATCAAAGCGTTGATTTAGCTTAAATGTTTAAATGAGGACTTGTTCCCGCTCAAAAATCTAGAAACGTTTGTTCTACGACTTTTTCGAAAAATCGCTAGTTTAGCGGGAAATCGCTAAAAACCGCTAAAACTAAAAACCCCCATAGTGTCCAAACTATGAAAGCTACAGATATGATCTATATGTCGTTGGAAAGGTACTTTGAAGGGCTCTTAAGCATATGTTCAAACTTTTTTTCTAAAGTACACAGGTAAAAAGCTACAGGTGAAAAAAGGTAATTTTTTCCACATTTTGGCGGTTTTCGAGAAAACGCCGCTAGCGATTTTTTTTAATTTTGAATATGTTTGAGCTTTTAATATTTCGCGTTTTTTGATACATCATGCATAAATTTTTGTTGATTGGTTTGGAAGATATAACCTATTAACTGAATATATACGTTTTACTTTGAATTGGAAAAGGACAGCAGCAACAAAGTGTCATAGCAGCCAGAGTTTGAGAGTGCTGATAAATTTTGCGCTTGGCATGTTGGCATGTGTGTTAGTAAAGAGAAACAGTGTTGCCAGACATTTTCTTTTTGCTTGTACAAACAATAAACACCGATTGACAAAGTTACACTGTAACAAAATATTTCAATTGTCAAAACTTCCTATGTCTTATTAAAAAATTTCTGATATCTTATAAAAAAACCTCTTTACGAGGTAAAAGTCTAGTGACGAAAACATTTTCATGCCCCAAAATTTCTGATATCCAATTTTGTGACGAAAAATATTACATTTTACACATGAATTATTAAAAAAAAAATTTTGTCACTGGCTCTGCGCAAAAAAGTACTACTAGTATATACTGGTATTTATTAGTTATGAAAAATTTAGCGCAAGAAAGACAGGAAAACTTAGTAACAATACATTTGCAAGTTTTTATGTGCTGCTGTAAATGAGGACTAGTATAAATGTAAATATATAATTATAATATAAAAATTAAGAAATATGATCATGCATACAATTATTTTATATAAACATAATAATGAGTTGTTGATATATACTATTGGTGGTAATAAACAAAAAGGAAATAAATACGAAAATTAATTTTTTAATGCCGCGAAAAGTGATTTTTCTTCAAAAATGAAACATACATAGGCAGCAGTTAGGCCTTTACTTTGCGCATTAATGTATTTGATTTTGTTTGCAAAAACAGCTGATCGCTTGCATTGCTTGTGCTTGCCGAAATATAGGTCAAGGCACTTGACTTAAGAAAGTAAAGTGAAGCTTTTAATCGTCTCTCTTTGCTTATTACTCGCGATAAACAAGAGCGGCCGACGCTCGACTCACAATAGCACAGGCAAAAGAGAAGCTTTTACTCGGCGTAGGCTTTGACTTACATGAGTGACAGAGACAGCTTGCATTATACTCCAACGCAGAAAGATCTTTCGTTGTGTTGGTGGCTGTGGCTGTGAGAAAAGAAAAAGATATACAACCCACGTGCAAAAGCTCTATGGGCTCATGGTCAAAAGCTCACGGCTATGGCACACAAAAACAAAAAGCAAAAGAAAAAGCAGAAAAAACAAAAACAATAACAATCAAATGCACAATAAATTAATATGAAATTATTTCATTTTTTCACAGGTCTTGCACGAATATTCTTTTCTTTCAGCAAAAAGGGAAATTAATTTTCGCACTATTATTTTATAGTATCTAGGTTGGGCTATGTAATTTGAAATTCTCTTTGTATATTGCCACAACCTCTCGCAACTTCAATAATTACTTGAAACACTTAACAGTAATATTAATTAACCACGGAATAGAATAACTAAATTAATAATCACTTTAGCTATCAATATTAATCCATGCTTAGATTATTTTTGAAAACTCTGCCTAATAGAGATTTCTTTCCCTTCTTTTGTCGTCTGGGCCAAAGGAAAAGGTTATACAACGCCTTGCGAGGGAAAACACAAAAAGAACACAGCACCCACTGATTGAAAAATTGTCCAGTTTTTTTGTTTTCCGATTTGATTAAATTTTCCTTTCCGCACTAGCTTAAAAATCAACAATTGCACTTCCGATTCGCCGATTCGATTTTCTTCCGCCCGTCCGTATTCTAAGCTCGACTTAGACTGGTATACAGAGGCCTTCGCTTCATGGGAGTGTGTGTGTGTGTGCTTGGTAGCTTAAAAGAGCTTTTTGTTGTTGGCCGTTTTATATGTGCCTTTTTGAGTAACTCAAATGTAAATAAGATCGCTGCGTTGTTTATAATTTTAATCGAGCATATTTTCCGGCTCCTATTAAATTATGGAAAATTTAATTAAATTGACACTAAGTGCCGATTCTGATGAAAGAAGAAAAAAAACGAAAGGAAATAAGTTTTAAATAATTGTCTCTTGCACCATGGGACGAATATTTTCTTTCTCCGACTTGAAAGAGCGTATCTAAGTATCGGCTTCTAACCAAAAAAAAAAAAAAATTTATAATTTCACTTTAAATGATATTAAACTGGGTTGAAAACTCACCCTTACTTCTGTTTGTCAAAAAACTTTATTATAATTTTCACTGCACTGACTTTACTTATTGCCAACTTGCAACTTTTTTTATACATTAAAATTTTTCAGCGGTTAGAACGCGCACACAACTTGTTGCCCTGAGATTCAAGAGGAGAAAGAAAGTCTGTCTACCATAATTTTTGGGTTAGGGGCATAATTTTGCGGAAATCTCTTCCAACGAATGTCCGCTTTGAGCCTAAACAGCTGACTGCACCCTCGCATTGGTTGCCAATTCAGTTAAGGAATTCTCACCAATAGGTGGCGTAATTTAGGAGTTTGTCTAAATTCTGACAAACAAAATACAGCAACCGAGATCATTTTGGCAGCTTATACAGTTCTCTTCTTAGTATTACTTTCTAATTTCAATGAATATATGCTAATTCTACTTGCCAGAAAATTACAATTACAATTTTAGAAATAACCTAATTCGGCTGAGCTGAGTTTTCTGCCCTTTTTGTTGCATACTCTAGGGGTCAGTTGTTTTACAAAATGGTGGTGCATACTTTCCGTCTGCTCCATTAAAAGCTACAAGCGGTCTGTTACACACCCCCCTGCCAAAATCACACTTAGTCGGTGAAAGCGACAAAGTGGGATACCCGCTTGGAGCATTGAATAGGATATTCACTGTTTAATGTCTTTTGCGTGAAACTTTCCTACTAACCTGCCTTGCAAATCTTCTAATTCATAATAGCAACTGCCAAATTTCTTTCTAACTCTGACTTTGACAAATACTGGAGCCAACTTTGCGCTGAACCCTTTGACAAAATTACTCTGTTGAAAGTTTCGCCGATACACCTCTTTTCCCGGCTTATAGTCACATCGTGACTTCGCAAATTATAGGTCATTTCGTTGCGTTGATGCTGCTGTTGTATTGATTTCTGTGTCGTTTTCCTAATGAGGTCAAACGAGTCTTCTCTCTTAAAGTTTACAGTTCGGTCTTCTAACTTCTGTAGTTTTCGCAGCAACGTATACGTTTTCCCGTCTGTAATCATGTGTTGTCCAAAAGTGACTCGATACGGACTATCATTTATGGCCGAATGGGTATAGGATCTCAACGCACAACATATATGGCTAAGATGTGCATCCCAGATGGTCTGATCTGGATTTATATACGCCTTTATTGCAGCGATCACCGAACGGTTAACACGCTCAGACGCATTTGCTTGGGGTGCATATACTGCAGTATAAGCGTGCTGCACATTATATCTTTGCAACAAAGCATTAAACTGATGTGATTTAAACTGGACTCCATTGTCCGATACGACTACTTCTGGCACCCCGAAAGTATGAAAAATGTCCTGCTCTAGAAAGCTGATGATTGCGTCGGTTGTAAATTTTTCACTGGCTTTAGAAAAGGGAATTTTGATAGGTGGTCTAATACTATAAAAATGCCTATGTTTCCTGCTTTGCTTCGTGGATATGGGCCTAGAAAATCTACATACAATTTCTGAAAAACTCGACTTGTTTCTGATGTCGCTCTCAATGGAGGTTGGAGCACACGATTTGGGTGCTTGCTACACTTACAAATGCCACAATTACTAATATAACTAATCGCTAACTAAATTCGGCCAGTAATAATATCGACGAATTTTTTCGAAGGTTTTGTTTATACCACCATGAGCTGCCAAAGGATTTTCGTGAGCCAGTTTTAAAACTTCTGGAACAAGATCTTTTGGTACCCATAATTTCCAACAGGCGTCATCTGCGATCTGTTCGCCTGGTGCGTGCTCAGCGCGACGATAAATGTAATTGTCAATCACTTTTATATCTGGCGTCTGAGTTTGATTCGCACTGATTGCATCTTTAAGTTTCTGATACTCGATGGAATTAAATTGTTCAGCATTTAAGTCAATTATACTGTTTTTGCTAAGGGCTGATAAGTCTTCAGAATGTATTCGGGACAACGCATCAGGAACAACGTTCTGACTACCCTTGCGATGGAATATTTTAAAGGAGAATCCTTGCCAATCTGGAATTTAAATCGGTCTATGACATTAGCCATTTTAGCGAAGCATGGTCTGTATGATTTGAAAATTCATGGCCCTCTACATACGCTCGGAATTTCTATACGCACATTATGGCCGCCAAACATTCTTTCTCAGTTACCGAATAGTTTCTTTGGCAACTATTTAGCTTGCGAGACATAAATGCTATGGGCACATCATTGCCCCCGCTGTCCGTTTGCATCAGCACGCCTCCAACACCAGTATGGCTTGCATCGCAATGAATCGCAAAGGGAATGGAAAAGTTGGGGCTATGTAGCACGGGAGCATTACATAATTGATCCTTTAAATTTTCGAAGGTCTTTTGCGCTTCTTCGGTCCACACGAATTTTTTTCTCTTCTTCACTGTATCCGATATAGCTGCAGCAATGCCAGCATAGTTTTTTATGAACTTGTGGTACCACCCTGTCGTCCCTAAAAACCTGAGTACTTGCTTTATTGACTGAGGCACTGGAAAGTCGCGAATAGCTGCTTCTTTCTCTGGATCTGTTTTGTATAGTTCCATATCCTATTACATGACCTAGATATTTAACCTCCTTTAAACAGAATTTACTCTTCTGGACATTGATAGTTGGTCCAGCTTGGGAAAGTCTTTCGGCTAAAGCTTTTAGAACTGTCATGTGTTTTTCAAATGACTCAGAGATCACCAACAAATCGTCGGGATATATAAATATCTCATTTCGGAGCGATGGCGGTATAACCTTGTCCATAAGTTTGAACATTGTCTGAGGTGCATTTGAAAGACCAAACGGTATCACCGTAAACTGATACAGAGGCCGGCCAGGAACAGTGAAAGCCGTTTTCTCCTTAGCTGTTTCTGTTAGAGGGATTTGCCAATATGCATCTTTCAAATCGATGCTCGTAATGAACTCCGCTTTTGGCAATCTACTCAGAATCCCATCTATCAGAGGCATTGGATAGGCGTTTTTCACAGTAACATTATTTACTTTTCTGCAATCTATGCACAATCGAAGCTTTCCAGGTTTCTGCAACAGCACAACAGGGGAGCTCCATGGGCTATTCAATTTCTCAATTACGCCGAGGGCTAACATGCGGTCTAATTCCTGATACATTAGCTTTTCTACTGCAGGCGCACTGCATAATGGCGTTGTTTAATCGGACTGCACTCTGTAACTTCAATATCATAATATATTAAACCTGTCTTCCCCAATCCTTTTTCGGCAAAAGACGGAAACTTCAATACTGTTCCAGCTAATTCCTGTTTTTGCTGTTCGTCTATAGGAACTTGTAAAGGATCCGTAAAGCCTATGCTGGATATTAAACAAGAATGTTCTTTGTTCAGAAGAAATAAAGGTAAAAGATCAAAACATCTCCAAAAATCTATGCCTAAATACAAAGATTGTGCTAAGCTGGGAACTAAATAAACTGATAAGCTTTTCGACACACCTCTAAAATTGACATCAGTTTTAATTACACCTATTATATTCTGACATTGGCCGTCTGCAGTGCGTACATTGGCTTTTAATGGTTTATAATCCGTCTTATTTTCAATAAGTTCTTGAGCAAAATTTCACCCAATAAAACTTATGGAAGCGCCAGTGTCCATGAGTCCACTGATTACTTTTCCAAGTAGTGTTATCTTGGCATAAGGTCGAAGATCACCATAGTTGCTAATAACGGAGGATAAAACTGCTTTTTAGACCCCGTACTTTAAAAAAATAAAGGGGTCTATTAACTTTGTCACAAAAAAAAATGTGCGTAACAGGCAGAAGGAGGCGTGGCAGACCCCATAAAGTATATATATTCTTGATCAGCATCAACAGCCGAGTTGAAATTGCCAAGTCCGTCTGTCCGTCTGTCTGTCTGTCCGTCTGTCTGTCTGTCCGTCTGTAAGAGCGCCTAGATCTCAGAGACTATAAGAGCTAGAGACTCCAAACTTGGTATGTAGGTTCGTCTATATTGGGAGCAGATCGAGTTTGTTTTAGATTTTGGATCGGACCACTATATCATATAGCTCCCATAGGAGCAATCAGTTGAAAATCAAGTCGTAGTATGGAAAACTTTTTTGCTGTTTGAGATATTTCAACCAAACTGACAGAATATGCATAAAAGATGGTCTCATACATACTGACCAAATTTTGTTGGAATCGAACTACTATATCATATAGCTCCCATTGGAACAATCAGTTGAAAATCAAGTCTTAGTATGGAAAACTTTTTTGCTGTTTGAGATATTTCAACCTAACTGACAGAACATGCATAAAAGATGGTCTCATACATACTGACCAAATTTGGTTGGAATCGAACTACTATATCATATAGCTCCCATAGGAACAATCAGTTGAAAATCAAGTCTTAGTATGAAAAACTTTTTTGCTGTTTGAGATATTTCAACCAAACTGACAGATTATGCATTGGCATGGTACTATACATCCTGATCAAATTTGGTTGGAATCGAACTACTATATCATATAGTTGCCATAGGAACGATTGACCGAAAATATTGATTTAGTATGACATTTTTTTTTATTTTCTTAACCGAACTCATAGTTTGGGAATGTTCTACGTTTTTCACGTTTTGATCGCACACTCGACTGCAGCCGACTGGAGCCCCTTTGTTGGGCGAAAAGTACTTTTAGTGCATAACTATGATAAAATTTGTCGCAGTAAATATTATTTTATAAGCAGTAAGTAGCTGATGTAGTAAGTAAGTATAGTAAGTATAGTAAGTAGCTGATGCTCCACCGCTGCTCACAACATTATTTATTTTCTCCTTAAGCTCTTCTTTTTCCTCCCTTGCGGTTTTCTGAACTCTTCGGGAAATGGTCGTGGGATCCGGTAGCATGTATTACCTGTTAAATTTACATTATATTAGGTAAGCCCAACTTACTGGTATACTTCATTTGCTTCAATGCGAAGAATAGGAAAACACTGCACTTTTTAGACCCTAACAACACAGGTAGATAAAAAGGGCTTTACGAACGTTAAGAATAAAGTGTTTTTTCAACATTTTTGGGGAATTTTGGGGCTGCTTTATGCAACTCAAGTCGACTCGGAGGTCCCCAAAACTTTTTTTTGGATAGAGGGACCCCATTACTTTTGTAATGGCCTCCCCGTGGTGTTCCCTGGGTTTCGATAAAATTTTCTTTATCAAAAGCTAATTCGAGCGGCGACAAATTTTTATTGTATGCATAAGAATCTAAGTTTATTATAAATATTATTTAAGTTTTTATAATAAGTACGGGGTCTCCGACAGTCGAGTACCGCTCGACTGTAGCACCGCCGACTAGTTTCAATTCTTTTTGTTGTTGCCAATGAGCTGTTTGGCGTTTCTGATCTCTACTCTTTTCTATAATCAGGTGCTGCGCACGCTCTGGCAATGGTAAGGCTGAGTTTTGGGAACTGGCAGGGGGAGAAAGGAGTTGATTCGCTTCATGCTCAATTACTCTGTGTTCGTCGCTCTGGTAATCAGTTTGCGTGCACTGTGTAAAGGTGCACCCTGCCGATCGTTTTTTGAGCCACATTTTGAGCAAGATGGCCTGTATGTGTCACGCTTGCCACATCCATAGCAAAATATAGTTCTTTCCGCTACACAGTCTTGGTAACGATGGCCGTTTTCCTCTTCCTCCGAATCGCTGTCGTTGCCGGTTTGCACAGTAACTTCGCTAATATGGCGTCTAGCCACAACACGGGGAGTGGAAGAGCTATTCGGGGTTATGGTTTTAATAAAACGTTCGCGAGTACGAACTACATGCCGTAGCTGAACAATGTTATCGATTGGTACGTGGAGAATTTCATGTTGAATATCAGGCAACAGATTTGTTCTTAGTACCTCGAGCAATACTTGTTCACTTATTGGGTTTTTTTTTTTTTTTTAATATCTTTATACTACATACTATGTACAGGCTTAAAAATTATGTTTAGAAAAAACTAAACGAGCCTTCCTTTACGGTACTACCGTAAAGCTGTGCATCATAAAGGTTGGGGCGTCGTCTAGATTATGGTCGCTCTTCTACTCTTCTGGAACGCTCAGCAGCTCTCAACTCAGACATAATGGCCGCGGCGAAGTTGCTGATTTCCTCCCAATTCTGGGGTGACCGCAGCATGAGCGGAACTAGGCTGCTCACGGTAATCGCGTCGCCCAGGATGAGACCCAAATGTTGTCTCCGAGATGCAAATCTGCCGCATGAAAAGATGACGTGCTCAGCGTCTTCTTCTATGCCGTGCCTGCACCATGTGCATTCACCTGCTGCGTCATGTCCAAAGCGATGTAAATAGCTGCGAAAGCAGCCGTGACCACTTAAGAGCCGTTTCAGGTAAAAATTGACCTGTCCGTGTCTTCTGTTCACCCACTCTTCAATGCTTGGAATGAGCCGGTGAGTCCAGCGCCCTTTAGTCGACAAGTCCCAGCGGTCTTGCCATTTCCTTAGACACTGATGCCTGCCTACCAGTCGTAGAGCTCGTTTTTCGGACAATGAGTGTCCTCTACCATGGGCTTCCGAGTAGAAAGAAGTTCTCTCCTCTGCGAGGAGCTCTATGGGCGCCACTCCTGCGAGTACGTGAGCTGATCCTCAGCGCAGAAAGTCGATGAATAGCCAGTAGACTGCGGGAGTAGCTCGGTGTCTGCAGGGCATTGATCCACACAGGAGCCGCGTAGAGCATCACCGATCTAGTAACGCTTGTCAATAAAATCCTTCTCAATTGTTTGGGACCTCTTGTGTTCAACATAAGTCTTGAGAGGGACCTGTTCATGGATGCCGCTTTGGAGCTCATGTATGCCAGATGTTCCCGAAAGCACAGCCTAGTGTCTATCATAACACCCATGTATTTAATGGCTCTTCTTGAAGACACTGTGGTGTTAGATCTGTGCCGTCTCAACTTTCTTACGGCTGCTTACAAGCACGGCCTCGGTCTTGTGTGGGGCGAGCTCAAGGCCAACTCGATCTAGCCATTGCTGGATGAGCCCAATAGAGAGGTTGCAGATTGCCTCTACGTGTGACCTTGGCGACGACCAGAACTGCAATGTCATCAGCGAAACCTATTATTTGCACTTCTTGCGGAAGCCTGAGACGCAAAATGCCGTCATACATCGCGTTCCACAAGAGAGGGCCCAGAACTGATCCCTGTGGGACGCCTCCTGTTACCAAATACTGCTCAGTACCGTCGATTGTGTCATAAATGAGCACTCTTCTCTCGAAATAGCTTTTAACTAGACGCTGTAGATATAGCGGTGTGTTAAAGTGTGCTAGAGCGCGCAAGATACAGCTCCACTTAGCAGTGTTGAATGCATTGCGGATATCCAACGTGACGATTAGGCAGTACTCCTTTGCGCCACCTTTCCATCTGGTGCCCGAGATTGCATTCGAAGCAATTTCCACGACTCTACTTATGGCATCTGTGGTAGATATGGCCTTTCGAAAACCATATTGCTGAGGCGACAGGTCACCCGAATCCGCAATGGCTTTTTCAAGACGGGTGCAGATCAATTTCTCGAGCAGTTTACCCGCGGCATCGATGAGACAAATTGGCCTATAAGAAGCTGTAGCTCCTGGAGGCTTGCCCGGCTTAGGTATGAGGACCAGCTTTTGAAGTTTCCACCTACTGGGAAAAACGCCTTCACATAAACATTTATTGAAGAGCTCGACGAAGATATCAGGTCGAAGTGAGAGGGCTAGCTTGAGGACTCTGTTCGGAATTGAGTCTGGACCCGGCGATTCGTTTGTGCTCATACCTTTTGATAAAGTAACTAATTCCTCTGGTGAGACCTCAGCAGGTGGAGTGTTAACCTGTGGCGTCAAAGGGTCATTAGAGACGCTGTCATCCATCCGCGGGAAAAGCTCAGCCACAATATCACTGACCTGTTGTGGATCAGATGGTGATGCTTGCCTTTTAGAGCTTAATTTTTTGGCAACAATCCTGTATGCTCTGCCCCATGGGTCTCGATCCGCTGAGTCGCATAACGCTAAGAAGCACTGGCGCTTGCTTTCTTTTATAGCCACCTTTAATGCACGCCTACAGTCGCGAAACGTTGCATGCCACTGTGGAAATGAAGCCCTGCCGCGAGAGCGCTGGTATCGACGTCGTGCATGATTGCATGTTCGACGCAGCTCGGCTATGTGGTCATTCCACCAGTGCACTGGCTTGTGGCGTCTTGTATAGGGCCTTCTCAGGCTCATGGTGGTGCTGCAGGCAGCCTCTAGATGTTCCATAACTTTATCGGTCATTAGCTCCGCGTTTCCGTCTGCATGAAAGTCCATCATTAGCTCCGAGAATAGCCGCACGTTAAGGCTATCGACTTGGTACTTTTTATATCTCGCGACAGCTGGCTCGCTAATAGCAGGCTGCTGACCAATCGTGCATAGAAGTGCCAGATGATCGCTCGCTGTGTACGAGTTGCTAACATTCCAGCTCGATGAGTTGTAGAGGGAGCTGCTAACGAAAGTTAGATCGACAATCGAGCCTGCTCCAGCTCTACTAAATGTGTGCTGCACACCACGGTTTAGTAGCGCGATGTCCAAGGATGCCACGGTCTCCAACAGGGCCCGCCCTCTAGCATTCGTCGTGACGCTACCCCACTCTTCCGCCCAGGCATTAAAGTCGCCACCAATCAGTACTGGGTACCGACCTCTAGCGTCAGCAACCAGATAGTCGAGGATGCTAGTGAATTCCGAAAGGGAATGACTGGGAGCAAGGTAGACACTGTAAATCCAGATTCCTGCTACTTTTGCACGTACAAAACCAACCGCAGAGCTTGTGTCTGTGAGCTGCAATGGTGGGGCGCCGCAGATCCATAGCGCATCCTTTTTGCTGGTGTCCAGGACAAAGGTGGGAGACTCCTGGGTCTTGTAAGGCTCACTAAGGACGCCAACTTGTATATGCGCTTCTCTAACAGTTTGGCTTAGCAGATCTTGAGCAGCGGCACAGTGATTTAAGTTTAGCTGTAGGATCTTCATAATTGGGCAGATTTGTTGACGTCACTGTTGGAAAGTGGGCATCTTTTGCTACCGGCAAAATGGTTGTAGTCCTGGCGCTTTTTATCCACACAGAGGAAACATTTCGGCTCACTCCTGCAGCTAGCCGCTTTGTGACCACTTGCTCCACACCTTAGGCAAAGTCCAGTGCGATCTACGACGCTCGTGCACTTGGTTGCCAGGTGACCAAACTCTAAGCATCTGTAGCATCGTCTTTGTGTTGTACGCTCACGGACCCGGCATCTTGTCCATCCGATTTTGAGTTTGCCCACTTGGAGCAGAACTTTCGCCAACGCTGGAGTCAGACAAACAATTGCAAATTGTGTGCCAGCGAAGGATTCCCTCAGGCTTTTAACTGAACCAATGTCCACACTTGGCACATCGGTCTCAGCTGCGATTGCGGCTACAATGTCCTCCTTAGTAGCAAGGCTGTCGAGATCTCTTATTTCTAGGCACGTCTCTTGCGTGACCGTCCGAATGCCCGACTTGAGGCCAAGAACTTCGCGGATGTCGTCTGTAAGCTTAGACGTGTTTTCCTTACTCGCACCGTTTAGCTCAAGCAGTAGCTCTCCTTTCAGTGTCTTCCTAATTTTGGTCACGTTATCACCAACCTCTTTTAGCTTCTCATCTTGGCGTCTGGTGACAAGGCGAAGAATCTCGCTGTAGCTGAGATTAACTTGTGGCTGAATTATAATAGCATCCGGCCTTGGCTCGCGTTGGGCTTTTTTCTTTTTGGCCTCGGATCCAACATGCTGCCACTGTAGTTGCTTTTTAGCAGCTGGGGTGGCGTTGCGGTTCATGGAAAACTTTTTTGCTGTTTGAGATATTTCAACCAAACTGACAGAATATGCATAAAAGATGGTCTCATACATACTGACCAAATTTGGTTGGAATCGAACTACTATATCATATAGCTCCCATTGGAACAATCAGTTGAAAATCAAGTCTTAGTATGGAAAACTTTTTTGCTGTTTGAGATATTTCAACCAAACTGACAGAACATGCATAAAAGATGGTCTCATACATACTGACCAAATTTGGTTGGAATCGAACTACTATATCATATAGCTCCCATAGGAACAATCAGTTGAAAATCAAGTCTTAGTATGAAAAACTTTTTTGCTGTTTGAGATATTTCAACCAAACTGACAGATTATGCATTGGCATGGTACTATACATCCTGATCAAATTTGGTTGGAATCGAACTACTATATCATATAGTTGCCATAGGAACGATTGACCGAAAATATTGATTTAGTATGACATTTTTTTTTATTTTCTTAACCGAACTCATAGTTTGGGAATGTTCTACGTTTTTCACGTTTTGATCGCACACTCGACTGCAGCCGACTGGAGCCCCTTTGTTGGGCGAAAAGTACTTTTAGTGCATAACTATGATAAAATTTGTCGCAGTAAATATTATTTTATAAGCAGTAAGTAGCTGATGTAGTAAGTAAGTATAGTAAGTATAGTAAGTAGCTGAGCTCCACCGCTGCTCACAACATTATTTATTTTCTCCTTAAGCTCTTCTTTTTCCTCCCTTGCGGTTTTCTGAACTCTTCGGGAAATGGTCGTGGGATCCGGTAGCATGTATTACCTGTTAAATTTACATTATATTAGGTAAGCCCAACTTACTGGTATACTTCATTTGCTTCAATGCGAAGAATAGGAAAACACTGCACTTTTTAGACCCTAACAACACAGGTAGATAAAAAGGGCTTTACGAACGTTAAGAATAAAGTGTTTTTTCAACATTTTTGGGGAATTTTGGGGCTGCTTTATGCAACTCAAGTCGACTCGGAGGTCCCCAAAACTTTTTTTTGGATAGAGGGACCCCATTACTTTTGTAATGGCCTCCCCGTGGTGTTCCCTGGGTTTCGATAAAATTTTCTTTATCAAAAGCTAATTCGAGCGGCGACAAATTTTTATTGTATGCATAAGAATCTAAGTTTATTATAAATATTATTTAAGTTTTTATAATAAGTACGGGGTCTCCGACAGTCGAGTACCGCTCGACTGTAGCACCGCCGACTAGTTTCAATTCTTTTTGTTGTTGCCAATGAGCTGTTTGGCGTTTCTGATCTCTACTCTTTTCTATAATCAGGTGCTGCGCACGCTCTGGCAATGGTAAGGCTGAGTTTTGGGAACTGGCAGGGGGAGAAAGGAGTTGATTCGCTTCATGCTCAATTACTCTGTGTTCGTCGCTCTGGTAATCAGTTTGCGTGCACTGTGTAAAGGTGCACCCTGCCGATCGTTTTTTGAGCCACATTTTGAGCAAGATGGCCTGTATGTGTCACGCTTGCCACATCCATAGCAAAATATAGTTCTTTCCGCTACACAGTCTTGGTAACGATGGCCGTTTTCCTCTTCCTCCGAATCGCTGTCGTTGCCGGTTTGCACAGTAACTTCGCTAATATGGCGTCTAGCCACAACACGGGGAGTGGAAGAGCTATTCGGGGTTATGGTTTTAATAAAACGTTCGCGAGTACGAACTACATGCCGTAGCTGAACAATGTTATCGATTGGTACGTGGAGAATTTCATGTTGAATATCAGGCAACAGATTTGTTCTTAGTACCTCGAGCAATACTTGTTCACTTATTGGGTTTTTTTTTTTTTTTTAATATCTTTATACTACATACTATGTACAGGCTTAAAAATTATGTTTAGAAAAAACTAAACGAGCCTTCCTTTACGGTACTACCGTAAAGCTGTGCATCATAAAGGTTGGGGCGTCGTCTAGATTATGGTCGCTCTTCTACTCTTCTGGAACGCTCAGCAGCTCTCAACTCAGACATAATGGCCGCGGCGAAGTTGCTGATTTCCTCCCAATTCTGGGGTGACCGCAGCATGAGCGGAACTAGGCTGCTCACGGTAATCGCGTCGCCCAGGATGAGACCCAAATGTTGTCTCCGAGATGCAAATCTGCCGCATGAAAAGATGACGTGCTCAGCGTCTTCTTCTATGCCGTGCCTGCACCATGTGCATTCACCTGCTGCGTCATGTCCAAAGCGATGTAAATAGCTGCGAAAGCAGCCGTGACCACTTAAGAGCCGTTTCAGGTAAAAATTGACCTGTCCGTGTCTTCTGTTCACCCACTCTTCAATGCTTGGAATGAGCCGGTGAGTCCAGCGCCCTTTAGTCGACAAGTCCCAGCGGTCTTGCCATTTCCTTAGACACTGATGCCTGCCTACCAGTCGTAGAGCTCGTTTTTCGGACAATGAGTGTCCTCTACCATGGGCTTCCGAGTAGAAAGAAGTTCTCTCCTCTGCGAGGAGCTCTATGGGCGCCACTCCTGCGAGTACTTGAGCTGATCCTCAGCGCAGAAAGTCGATGAATAGCCAGTAGACTGCGGGAGTAGCTCGGTGTCTGCAGGGCATTGATCCACACAGGAGCCGCGTAGAGCATCACCGATCTAGTAACGCTTGTCAATAAAATCCTTCTCAATTGTTTGGGACCTCTTGTGTTCAACATAAGTCTTGAGAGGGACCTGTTCATGGATGCCGCTTTGGAGCTCATGTATGCCAGATGTTCCCGAAAGCACAGCCTAGTGTCTATCATAACACCCATGTATTTAATGGCTCTTCTTGAAGACACTGTGGTGTTAGATCTGTGCCGTCTCAACTTTCTTACGGCTGCTTACAAGCACGGCCTCGGTCTTGTGTGGGGCGAGCTCAAGGCCAACTCGATCTAGCCATTGCTGGATGAGCCCAATAGAGAGGTTGCAGATTGCCTCTACGTGTGACCTTGGCGACGACCAGAACTGCAATGTCATCAGCGAAACCTATTATTTGCACTTCTTGCGGAAGCCTGAGACGCAAAATGCCGTCATACATCGCGTTCCACAAGAGAGGGCCCAGAACTGATCCCTGTGGGACGCCTCCTGTTACCAAATACTGCTCAGTACCGTCGATTGTGTCATAAATGAGCACTCTTCTCTCGAAATAGCTTTTAACTAGACGCTGTAGATATAGCGGTGTGTTAAAGTGTGCTAGAGCGCGCAAGATACAGCTCCACTTAGCAGTGTTGAATGCATTGCGGATATCCAACGTGACGATTAGGCAGTACTCCTTTGCGCCACCTTTCCATCTGGTGCCCGAGATTGCATTCGAAGCAATTTCCACGACTCTACTTATGGCATCTGTGGTAGATATGGCCTTTCGAAAACCATATTGCTGAGGCGACAGGTCACCCGAATCCGCAATGGCTTTTTCAAGACGGGTGCAGATCAATTTCTCGAGCAGTTTACCCGCGGCATCGATGAGACAAATTGGCCTATAAGAAGCTGTAGCTCCTGGAGGCTTGCCCGGCTTAGGTATGAGGACCAGCTTTTGAAGTTTCCACCTACTGGGAAAAACGCCTTCACATAAACATTTATTGAAGAGCTCGACGAAGATATCAGGTCGAAGTGAGAGGGCTAGCTTGAGGACTCTGTTCGGAATTGAGTCTGGACCCGGCGATTCGTTTGTGCTCATACCTTTTGATAAAGTAACTAATTCCTCTGGTGAGACCTCAGCAGGTGGAGTGTTAACCTGTGGCGTCAAAGGGTCATTAGAGACGCTGTCATCCATCCGCGGGAAAAGCTCAGCCACAATATCACTGACCTGTTGTGGATCAGATGGTGATGCTTGCCTTTTAGAGCTTAATTTTTTGGCAACAATCCTGTATGCTCTGCCCCATGGGTCTCGATCCGCTGAGTCGCATAACGCTAAGAAGCACTGGCGCTTGCTTTCTTTTATAGCCACCTTTAATGCACGCCTACAGTCGCGAAACGTTGCATGCCACTGTGGAAATGAAGCCCTGCCGCGAGAGCGCTGGTATCGACGTCGTGCATGATTGCATGTTCGACGCAGCTCGGCTATGTGGTCATTCCACCAGTGCACTGGCTTGTGGCGTCTTGTATAGGGCCTTCTCAGGCTCATGGTGGTGCTGCAGGCAGCCTCTAGATGTTCCATAACTTTATCGGTCATTAGCTCCGCGTTCCCGTCTGCATGAAAGTCCATCATTAGCTCCGAGAATAGCCGCACGTTAAGGCTATCGACTTGGTACTTTTTATATCTCGCGACAGCTGGCTCGCTAATAGCAGGCTGCTGACCAATCGTGCATAGAAGTGCCAGATGATCGCTCGCTGTGTACGAGTTGCTAACATTCCAGCTCGATGAGTTGTAGAGGGAGCTGCTAACGAAAGTTAGATCGACAATCGAGCCTGCTCCAGCTCTACTAAATGTGTGCTGCACACCACGGTTTAGTAGCGCGATGTCCAAGGATGCCACGGTCTCCAACAGGGCCCGCCCTCTAGCATTCGTCGTGACGCTACCCCACTCTTCCGCCCAGGCATTAAAGTCGCCACCAATGAGTACTGGGTACCGACCTCTAGCGTCAGCAACCAGATCGTCGAGGATGCTAGTGAATTCCGAAAGGGAATGACTGGGAGCAAGGTAGACACTGTAAATCCAGATTCCTGCTACTTTTGCACGTACAAAACCAACCGCAGAGCTTGTGTCTGTGAGCTGCAATGGTGGGGCGCCGCAGATCCATAGCGCATCCTTTTTGCTGGTGTCCAGGACAAAGGTGGGAGACTCCTGAGTCTTGTAAGGCTCACTAAGGACGCCAACTTGTATATGCGCTTCTCTAACAGTTTGGCTTAGCAGATCTTGAGCAGCGGCACAGTGATTTAAGTTTAGCTGTAGGATCTTCATAATTGGGCAGATTTGTTGACTTCACTGTTGGAAAGTGGGCATCTTTTGCTACCGGCAAAATGGTTGTAGTCCTGGCGCTTTTTATCCACACAGAGGAAACATTTCGGCTCACTCCTGCAGCTAGCCGCTTTGTGACCACTTGCTCCACACCTTAGGCAAAGTCCAGTGCGATCTACGACGCTCGTGCACTTGGTTGCCAGGTGACCAAACTCTAAGCATCTGTAGCATCGTCTTTGTGTTGTACGCTCACGGACCCGGCATCTTGTCCATCCGATTTTGAGTTTGCCCACTTGGAGCAGAACTTTCGCCAACGCTGGAGTCAGACAAACAATTGCAAATTGTGTGCCAGCGAAGGATTCCCTCAGGCTTTTAACTGAACCAATGTCCACACTTGGCACATCGGTCTCAGCTGCGATTGCGGCTACAATGTCCTCCTTAGTAGCAAGGCTGTCGAGATCTCTTATTTCTAGGCACGTCTCTTGCGTGACCGTCCGAATGCCCGACTTGAGGCCAAGAACTTCGCGGATGTCGTCTGTAAGCTTAGACGTGTTTTCCTTACTCGCACCGTTTAGCTCAAGCAGTAGCTCTCCTTTCAGTGTCTTCCTAATTTTGGTCACGTTATCACCAACCTCTTTTAGCTTCTCATCTTGGCGTCTGGTGACAAGGCGAAGAATCTCGCTGTAGCTGAGATTATCTTGTGGCTGAATTATAATAGCATCCGGCCTTGGCTCGCGTTGGGCTTTTTTCTTTTTGGCCTTGGATCCAACATGCTGCCACTGTAGTTGCTTTTTAGCAGCTGGGGTGGCGTTGCGGTTCACAATGATCGAAGGGGTAGACTCTTCTTGGACTTGGTCATTCAGTTCGATCTGCTGTTGCTTGGGCTGGTTTTGTTTTGCTCCTCTTTTCTTTTTAGGGGGCGAATTCCTTGACGATGCTCGAGGCGACTCGCGCAATCGTTTGGCAACACTGTTTGCTGGCCTTGGGCTAGTCTGGGTACCAGTAGTGGCGACGCCAGTCGAAGAACTATGCAGCTTCACAAAATTTTCCATAACAAATGCATGCAGCGACACCACATTCATTGCAAGCTCCTTCATCGGTATATCGATGAATCGCTTGTCATGCATCCTCTTTGCCAATTCTCTTACCCGCTCACCAAGTGATTTCAGTGAATCTAATGGTTCGCTTTGAGGTGGCTGCGCATTGCCACCTGCGCCAAAGTGAAAGACGCCTGCTCCACTTGTCGCCGGAGGTGCTGACGGCGGCGGAGTTCTTGCGAGAGATTTGTGCCTGCCAAAAACAGCATCCTCATTTTCCTTTTCTCCACCTGGTGTGCGTGGCTGCAGATTCATTGCATCCAGGGACAGCGAGGGTAATCAAGGAACAAAGAGAAAAAAATATGGACTCCCTCGGAGGCCAAAAATTTCGTTTTGGCTTTTTTTTTTAAGGTTATACCGCTTACTTATTGGGTGTACTAGCCTATCTGCTATAGCTACTATCGCCTCATAAAACTGATCAAAAGGTTCATTGACTTTCCGCTTTCGCTGAGTAATAGCGGTGCGTATCTCATGGTCAGTTCGACCGTCTTTGAATTGTTCTTTTAATGCCTTGCGTAAGTCTACCCAGCGCACTACTGGGACGCTCTTTTGATACCGCCAGTACCATTCGCTACCACTACCTTCGAATAAATTGCTAGCATAGCGAGATAACAACTCAAAGTTGCCGTCTAGCGTCTGCATCGTGAGAGCTTCTACTCTATAGAGAAAGTGATCTATTGAAGCTTTGGATCGCCCTGAGAAACGCAACTTCCAGTTATATATTATTTGACTGATTCTGTCAGGCCTCAACTGACTGTTCTGTTGGGAACCAAAAGGAGAACAAACAATTGGTTTAGCATCTTGATTTATTCCAAAGTTTGGACGGTTGTTAACACCAAATAGCTGCTCAAAGCTTTGATGCTGCTGCTCAGGTGGAGACAATCTATCCACCGACTGTGCGGCTTCAGAGTGAGTAGCAGAAGCTAACGTAATTCGTTGGAAACCTGCTTCTATTGTTTGGGCCAGCAATTGCGTTTGTTGAGCTAATGCTGAGCTCAACGCATTACCAATTGCTTGTTGTAAGACCGCCCTGCTCTGCCAGATTTGGGATTTCTGGATCTGGAACTGATGAGTTAACTGTCCTTGTTGCTCTCTCTGATTGTGAACTTGCCCCTTGCGCCTGCCTAGCACCAGCTTGGGCGCTCGTGCTTGCCGTACCACTTGTTCTGCGATCTGGTTGTGACTGATGGCATTGCTACAGCGTTTGAACTTGATTGAGCAGCTTCTAGCTCCTCTGCCAAGTTTACGTCAGTTCGACTAAGGGACGTCCGACACACTGGACAAAAATTCTTGTTACTTGTACGTGTATTAAAGCACGCGTGATGGAAAAAGTGATTACACCTAGTCGTTAGCAGTTGAGCCGGGTACTCGACTTCTTTCGTACACACACAACAAATAGTGTCTATGTTGCTTCTTTGCACTTAATTTGTTGGACTTCTAGCAAGTGGCATGATAGTCAAAGAATTTATTTTTAATGACAAGGTACTCTATTTCGACCTATGCTTGAATAAGAATTTAAAGATGTAGCGACGTAATGAATAAACTCAATATTAACAAAAATAACACAAAAAAATAGTTCAAATGTAATAATTTTCTGAAAACCATGCAAAACCTTAAGAGAGTAAAATAGCCAATAATCTTTTACTTTCGGCCTCAAAGAAAAAAAAATTTTAGCAAAAGAAAACTGTAGAGAATGCGTCAGCTTCAGATTGAACGGCATGCAAGTAGCTCTGGCCACGAACAATGTTCTCGCGACGACCTGAAGTTGCCTGATTCGAAAACAAAAAAAAATTAATTAATGAAGTATTAAAGAAAAGAGTAAAAATGGAAAAAGTTAACAATTAATTGTCTTTACCACTAATATTTGGCTGTAGCTATTATTCCTGACCAAGACTTGGCAGCTTAGTGCCTGACTTAGCTGGTAATAGACTACAATATCAGAGTTAGTACAATCAAACCAATTTCAAAGATCAAAATAACCAAATCCGCCAATGCTGACCTGCGTATTATGCTTTTTGCAGCGCCAACCAAAAAAAATCTAGCCTTTTGATGTACATTATTTCCTGTAAAAAATTAACGCCTATGTGTAAGTAGATTCCGGTTATACAGCTATGTAGAAGCTAGTATAATTCCAGGAGATCTCACAGTAGCGTGCTCACTAAACCCAGTTTGGTTCTCACAGATATTTTGAATCTATGAGTTCTCAACAAACTAATAGTTTTTAGCTAAGGACAAGTGGACTTGGGATTAGTAGTTGGGTAAGGATATAAGTCACTGGATGATATTGACTCGATGAGAAAAATAAATACCTCAGCGCAAAACGAGTTCAGTTCAAATAACTAACATATTCAAATCTAGATCTCGATTCGGCCTCACGTTCGGGCGCCAAATAAAATATAATATAATATAATTACTGTAACGAATAACGATCGCATTTTGTTGAGAGCGGATGGGGGGTGTAATCCAGGATCGGAGTACGCGCTTGCTTCCACAGCTATTGCTCAACGACATGAAAGTGGGTTATTATTTTAACCATCGGATACATTGCTCCAATTCGTCATATTATATTTCATTAAAAGATCACATACTATTTTTACAAAACTGGGGAAATAGGAGGGACACTAGGAGTAGTACAGGAGACAACAAGATAGTAAAGGAAATTAACAGGTTAAGGACAAAAGAAAATTGGGCTACTTCTTATCGGTGCGTTGGTGTTTGATGCACCTGCCCTCCCTGCCATGATCCTGTATTTAGCAAAAAAATGTAAGGCAGGATCCCAATAATAGCCTTGGATTGGCTACCTCCCCTCTCATCTCGGAAATGCATGGCTCCAGAAAAATAATGCAGAATTTAAGCGAACATATATGTATTTATGACCTTAATAATGCAACACATATCGATGGATAACGAAAGACAGGAAAACTTAGTAACAATACATTTGCAAGTTTTTATGAGCTGCTGTAAATGAGGACTAGTATAAATGTAAATATATAATTATAATATAAAAACAAGTGGGAAAGGCTATAGTCGAGCTCCCGACTATAGGATACCCGTTACTTACCTAAATAAATAAAACTTTTTTTATTGCATGCGTTCAGGCACTTTTATTGCTTAAAAGCTTTAATCAGCCAGTACCACCTTTCTGTTTGTCCGATCTTGTTGGGATTTAGGAGGATGATAGGTATTAACAATAGTTAACTTTCACCGTTTAAAAAAACCTAATATTTTGAAAACTGTGTGTGTGGTGGATTTTCGCGATTTACGGAGGCGGAAAGGGGCGTGGCAAAATTTTGAAACAAACTTGACCTGCGTGGGGTTTATAGAAATCTGTGTGCCAAATTTGGTTGCTCTAGCTCTTATAGTCTCTGAGATCTAGGCGCTCACACAGACGGACAGACGGACAGACGGAGAGACGGACGGACGGACAGACGGACATGGCTATATCGACTCGGCTGTTGATGCTGATCAAGAATATATATACTTTATAGGGTCGGAGATGCTTCCTTCTCCCTGTTACATACATTGCAACGAATACAATATCCCCTTTTACTTATTTTTAATAAGTAACGGGTATAATTAAGAAATATGATCATGCATACAATTATTTTATATAATAATAATAATGAGTTGTATATATATAGTATTGGTGGTAATAAACAAAAAGGAAATAAATACGAAAATTAATTTTTTAATGCCGCGAAAAGTGATTTTTCTTCAAAAATGAAACATACATAGGCAGCATTTAGGCCTTTACTTTGCGCATTAATGTATTTGATTTTGTTTGCAAAAACAGCTGATCGCTTGCATTGCTTGTGCTTGCCGAAATATAGGTCAAGGCACTTGACTTAAGAAAGTAAAGTGAAGCTTTTACTCGGCGTAGGCTTTGACTTACATGAGTGACAGAGACAGCTTGCATTATACTCCAACGCAGAAAGATCTTTCGTTGTGTTGGTGGCTGTGGCTGTGAGAAAAGAAAAAGATATACAACCCACGTGCAAAAGCTCTATGGGCTCATGGTCAAAAGCTCACGGCTATGGCACACAAAAACAAAAAGCAAAAGAAAAAGCAGAAAAAACAAAAACAATAACAATTAAATGCACAATAAATTAATATGAAATTATTTCATTTTTTCACAGGTCTTGCACGAATATTCTTTTCTTTCAGCAAAAAGGGGAATTAATTTTCGCACTATTATTTTATAGTATCGAGGTTGGGCTATGTAATTTGAAATTCTCTTTGTATATTGCCACAACCTCTCGCAACTTCAATAATTACTTGAAACACTTAACAGTAATATTAATTAACCACGGAAAAGAATAACTAAATTAATAATCACTTAAGCTATCAATATTAATCCATGCTTAGATTATTTTTGAAAACTCTGCCAAATAGAGATTTCTTTCCCTTCTTTTGTCGTCTGGGCCAAAGGAAAAGGTTATACAACGCCTTGCGAGGGAAAACACAAAAAGAACACAGCACCCACTGATTGAAAAACTGTCCAGTTTTTTTGTTTTCCGATTTGATTAAATTTTCCTTTCCGCACTAGCTTAAAAATCAACAATTGCACTTCCGATTCGCCGATTCGATTTTCTTCCGCCCGTCGGTATTCTAAGCTCGACTTAGACTGGTATACAGAGGCCTTCGCTTCATGGGAGTGTGTGTGTGTGTGCTTGGTAGCTTAATAGAGCTTTTTGTTGTTGGCCGTTTTATATGTGCCTTTTTGAGTAACTCAAATGTAAAGAAGATCGCTGCGTTGTTTATAATTTTAATCGAGCATATTTTCCGGCTCTTATTAAATTATGGAAAATTTAATTAAATTGACACTAAGTGCCGATTCTGATGAAAGAAGAAAAAAAACGAAAGGAAATAAGTTTTAAATAATTGTCTCTTCATCAGTAATCGTTGCTCAAAAATTAAAGAAATAAAAATGCTATTAAATTTAAGTACCTATATTTTAGAAACGGCACCGTGGGACGAATATTTTCTTTCTCCGACTTGAAAGAGCGTATCTAAATATCGGCTTCTAACCAAAAAAAAAAAAAAATTTTTAATTTCACTTTAAATGATATTAAACTGGGTTGAAAACTCACCCATACTTCTGTTTGTCAAAAAACTTTATTATAATTTTCACTGCGCTGACTTTCCTTATTGCCAACTTGCAACTTTTTTTATACATTAAAATTTTTCAGCGGTTAGAACGCGCACACAACTTGTTGCCTTGAGATTCAAGAGGAGAAAGAAAGACTGTCTACCATAATTTTTGGGTTAGGGGCATAATTTTGCGGAAATCTCTTTCCTCATATTCGCCCACTTCCAACGAATGTCCGCTTTGAGCCTAAACAGCTGACTGCACCCTCACATTGGTTGCCAATTCAGTTAAGGAATTCTCACCAATAGGTGAAACCTCGAACCTGTTTTAAGTTCTTAGGTGGGGGCCAGTTTTGTATACAAGATACTTTTGACGGATCGGTACAAATGCCGTTGCTGCCGATGACATATCCTAAATAGTTAATGCTAGCCACGCAAAACTGACTCTTTGCAATGTTCAAAGTCAAGTTGGCTTTTCGAAACTGTTCTACGATCCTCACGAGAACTGCTAGATGGGTTGAAAAATCTTCAGACACAATGCATAGGTCATCAAGATAACCAAAAACGCAATGTCGAAGGTCAGCTGGAATTATATCATCCATGTGTAATGGTTCAAATAGCTAACGGACAGTTCAGGGCAATTCGTTTGTGACAAATCTGACACCTGCGCTGTAACAGCGATAAGAGCTTCGTCAAGCCACGCTTGAGTGAAAGCTTTTTGATGTTCAAGCTTTCTCGCTCTTAGCTTACGTTGATCGACTCTGTAAAGGGTCAGCTGTCTAATCAGAACCATGTAACTGTCTTTACAATTCTGATAAGCGCAGCACACTTCACTGTCTCCAAAAGATAGCTTTTGAGTTGAGTGAGATTATAAAAGAGCTCGTGGTACTACACTCGCTCTTCTTCTCAAGTCTGCACACAGCCGCTGCTGACCCACTGCCAAAATTGGTAAAATTTGCTGCAACCTCGTGCATCTAATAGAGGTTAGATCACCATTTCTGGCTGAGCCGAAGCTCGCCCAAATCCGAAAGAATCCACTCTTGAGAAGATCTGGAAACCCCCTTGGTTTTGCGCTTGCGCAACAGAACGCTAAAAGGTAAGCCACCAGATATATATTTTTTGGTTGGCATAAAATTAATTCACTTTTTATTCAGTGCTTGATTGCACGCATAGCACGCAAAATTCTTTTCAAGAATACTGCTATTGGTTGCGAGATCGATTGCATCCCGTTTCGTCTCCTTGCTCTTTGCCGTTGACATTTTTCCGGCAGCAAGAGAAGCCACCAGTTGCCGTCAGTGCCTGACGCACGAGGAGCTGCTGTTATCTTCTCCAGAACGTCATCCAGCGCTCATCAGCCGCATACTCAGTATCATCATCACCAAAATCATCATCAAAAATTCCTTGGCATAAATCCCAAAAACCTGATCTCAGTCTCTGGCCGAAAAAGGGCATGCGTGTGCTTAAATTTTTTTATTTTTTTAAGAAGTAAAACGACAAACCAAAAGTGCCCCAATTCAATTTTTCTATTTGGCTAATTGTGCCACAAATTCTGCTAAGCAAGTCTGTGTGTATAAAAATCAAAATTAAAGTAGATCACAAAATAAAATTAATAATTATAATACAATACAATAATAAAAATAAAACACATGATTTAAATAGAGATTCTATACAACACATAATGCAATCAATAATAAGTAAATAAATAATCAACAACTAAAGTTGTAACTATTATCTTAAGAGATAAAGATAAATATAAAACAAATTTAAAAATAAAATAATATATATAATAAAATATATAAATAAATAAATAATATAATATTATAGAATCGAAAAACATAAACAAAGAGTAAATCGCATGCATAATTAAAGCATTAAGTGAATTTTGCAGTGATCGGAAAAAAAAGAGACAAAGAGAAGTGTTCAGGCTACGCCAAGCAGTTCAACCCAAGCAGTGCAAAGAGAGAGCAGCTGCAGCGCAAGCACAGTTATCTTCGCGCTCTCACTCTCTTGTATTTTCTTTTATGCTGTATTCCTTTTTTCTACTTTGCAATTCTGGCGCGTGAAAAAATAACTTTTTCTTCTCTTTCTACAAGCGACGCAGAACACATTTAAAACTTTTGTCAACCAAACTAGTTGTATTTAATTAAAGTAATATTTAAGAAAACAAGTCGAGTTTGCTCTTTGGGAATCGCGGATCAATCCGACAGCGGTGTGGAATCCTCAAAGCCGCCCCAGAGATAATCTGAGGGCCGCACTTAAATTTCGTGCAGTTTGGGGCTCCGCCAACTTTGGTCGCAGCCATAGCCAACATTTTTGGTGTCTCCTGTGAGGAACTTTCACATCGTTTGGACAGGATTAGTACTCTGGATTTTCAACGGGCTTACCACTGTGGAATCTGGTGGCCTGCAGAAGTGTTGCCCAGTGTGAATACAGCAGCGCTTCAACCTAACCTCAATCACAAGGTACGTGTAAAGTGTATATTAACATTTAGCTAGGTGCAATCATGTCTGAAAATGTCACATCTAATGTCGGAGCAACACGCATTGCTCAAATCATTGACAAAGAGTTTGCAGAAATACAAAGGTGATGCGTCTCTGAGAACAGAGACCCATTTGGCAACGAGGCTTGAGTCGTTGGCCAACCTGCATGAAGACTTCAGGCAAAATCATCAGAAGCTCGTTTATGCTGGAGACAACGAGGCGGTTAAGGCTAAGTACATCGACAAGGAAATCAGGGATTTGTTTGAGGAAACATACATCGAGGGAGTAGCGGAGTTAAAGGGTGAGCTTAATCTGCTGCATCGTGGCAATCATCAAGGATCATCGACGCCGTTCGACGAATCGGCTATGCAACATACAGTGCTGCCAGCGTATGACGACATGAAGCTTCCCCCGGATTAAGATACCAACTTTCAGCGGCAAGTTCATCGAATGGCCAGCGTTCAAGGAGGAATTCCAGGCACGTGTGCACAATTGTACGCGACTAAACGACTTGCATCGTTTTCACTACTTAATGGATTCCTTGTCTGAGGATGCTGCACGGGATATTCAGCATCTGACGCTCATAGAATCAAACTATCAAGTGGCATGGAATATGCTAGTGGGTTTCTACGACAATAAGCGAGTGCTGTTCCAGCACTACATGGATGTTTTCGATCAACAGTCACCAGTTCAACATGACAGCGCAGAGTCTCTGAAATGTTTTATACAAACGTGTCGATCATGTGTGAACTCCTTGGATAAGTTAGGAGTGGAGAAGAAGCAGCAAACCCAGGTGTTAGTCTACTATATGTTGAAGAAACTACCTGGTAACATAAGAGTGGAATGGGAAAAATCACTTTTGTAGCAGTATTAGGGATTTAGATATTAATTAAATATAACTATCGCCCATTTGCATCTCGCTGTTTATATGTACACAGCAGCTCGATGCAAATATATAACATACACTTTAAATATATAACATGAACTGTAAATAACATAACATAGAAATATAACATACTCTGTAAATAGACATAGGCTAAGCATAACCAAATAAACCATTCTGTATTTGGCGATTGAAAGAAGCGGTCGTTTTTGCGTTTTAATCAAATAATATACCGGCTACAAATTTCAGAAGTGGGATAAATATCCAAAGTGCCTACAGAAAAATAAACCCACCCGAATTCGTTCTGAACAAACAATTACAATTATTAAAATAATGGATGATTTAATCGGTGCAGACGATTACTCAATTGCACAATTGAGAAAATGGCTGGACGTTCTTGGTTTGCCTAAGAATGGAAGCAAAGCTACCATGGCATCACGTCTAAATGCGGTGTCAGCAGAAATGCGAGGAGTAGCTCCACCTGATGAGGATCCAGATGACGTCCAGAGCGATAACCAGAGCGACGACCATATGAATACAAAAAATTTCACCGTAGCTGAAATTGAACGCACCAAGAGTACAGGCGAAAACGATACAGCTGGCGCCAAAGCCGTCGCGTCGTTGGAAGAAAAAGCGACAGAAAACGACGAAAAAGTGACAGACGAAAAAGAGACAGACAACAACGAAAAATCGACAAACGAAAAAGCAACGGACGAAAATGCGACGATCAAAAATGCAGAAGACAAAGAACGAACGGACAACGAAAAGGAGAGCAGCATCGAGAAGCTAAAGCTGCAGCTGGAAATTATGAAATTGGAAAACAAGCTGCTCGTAAACGAAAAAGAGAAAACGAAAGAAGTGCGCAACAATGGAAGTGGTGAAGCCGAAAAAGACAGCGTTATGTTGCTAAACATGCTGCGAGAAATGTTGCCAACATACCACGGCAAAACAGCGGACAGCAACAATGACGTCACTATGTGGATTTCACAACTCAGAGCGGTGGCAAATGTTTACAACCTAAACGACAACATGTTGCGAATGTTGATAATGGCAAAACTGAAGGACAGAGCTTTGAAGTGGCTGCATTCAGAGCACGTACACATGACTATGCCGATTGAAGATCTACTGGACGTTTTCGAAGAAACTTTCCGTTCTAAAGAAAGTAAACTTGCACTTCGACTCAAATTTGAAGCCCGAATGTGGAAGTACAATGAAGATTTTGCGGTGTACTTTGATGATAAGCTGCTGTTGGCGACACACATAAACATCCAAAATGACGAATTGGTGGATGGCATCATCGAGGGAATTCCAGATGAAAACTTGCGTAGGCAAGCACACATGCAGTGTTTCGCAGTTCCCTATCATTTGCTCCACGCCATGGGAAAAGTTACGTTATCGAAGAAATTCAAAAAGACGGATGAAGAAGAAAAACCAGGCAAGACGGCTACTTCAGGACGCTGCTTCAACTGTAACTCACTGGGTCATTTCGCAGCAGATTGCCGAAAACCAAAACGTGAGTGGGGAGCCTGTTTTGCGTGTGGCAGCAAGGAGCATCGCGTAGCTGAGTGCAGTAAGAAGAAGGCGAATAATGAATATGTAAGGTATTTTGATGTTTTTATTAAGAACAATTTTAACATACGTCTCAATTTAGAATGCCTCATCGACTCAGGGAGCCCAATAAGTTTCATCAAAATATCGTGCATAAATAATGAAGTCAATAATTTTGAAAAATATAAATTGGATTTAAATTGTAGTTAAAATGAAAACTACCCGTATTTTGGTTTAAATAAAAGTAAATTGAAAATTTTTGGAAAATTACCCAGTTCTATTATTATGGACAACAAAGAAATAAATTTCGAATTATTTGTAATAGCGAACGAGTCAATGGGGTATGAGGCTATATTGGGTAGAGATTTTATGAAACTTTGTAACTTTAAAATCATAAGTGAAAACGAGTGTACAACAAAAGAGTGTTTAACAAACGATTATGTAATTTCAAATGAGTGTTCGGAAAATTACCGAATTAAATCAAATGAGTGTTTAGCAAATGAGTGTTCGAAAAATGATCGTATCAAGTTAAATGAGTGTCTAGCAAATGAGTGTTTGGAAAATGATCGTATTATGTCAAATGAGTATTTAGCAAATGAGTGTTTCGCAAATGAGTGTTCGGAAAATTATCGTACTAAGTCAGAAGAGTATTTAGCAAATGAGTGCTTCGCGAACAAACGGTTGTCAGTAGTCACCACAGGTTTAGAGATTGAAAATTTGAAATTTGTTACTAAAGATAGTACTAATAGTTATGATGACATAAAGGATAGTTTTAGTGTTTTACCCATAGAGTATCCAGGTTCTAGTGAAGAGTACAATATTATTATTGAAACAAGCCACGATAAGAAGATCGTCGATAAACTTAAGTTCATATTTGAGAAATTTTATGTAAAGCCGAAACGACCTACAGAGCCCGAGATAAAATGGGAAATGAAACTAAACTTTGAGCATGAGAAACCATTTTATTGTCCACCTAGAAGACTAGCATATAATGAAAAAATTCAGGTGCAGAAATTATTGGACGAATATGTAGAAAAGGGCTACATAAGAGCAACCGAGTCCGAGTATGTCTCACCCATAGTCTTGGTGAAAAAGAAATCTGGTGAGCTTAGAATGTGTGTTGACTATCGCACGCTTAATAAAGGAATGCTAAAAGACAATTATCCGACTCCATTAATTGACGATCTCATAGACAGGTTGTCAGAGAAAAAACTATTCTCAAAATTAGATCTGAAAAATGGATTTTTTCATGTATTCATGCATAAAGATTCTATTAAGTACACTTCTTTTACAACCCCAATGGGACAATATGAGTGGTTAAGAATGCCTTTTGGACTACGCAATGCACCTGCCGTTTTTCAAAGATTCGTAAATAAAATATTTGCCGACATGATAAAAGAAGATAAAGTAATGGTATACATGGACGACCTGATGATAGCAACGAAGGATAGTGAAAGTCACATAGAAGTATTAGAAGAAGTTTTTAAAAGACTAGTAGCGAATAAACTTGAACTGAGACTAGACAAATGCGAATTCCTACAGTCAGAGATAAAATATTTGGGGTACCTAATATAAGGTAATGGTATTAAACCAGATGAAAAAGGACTTCAAGCAATTAAGGAATTTCCAATTCCAAAGAAAACACATGAGGTACAAAGCTTCTTAGGATTGTGTTCGTATTTTAGGCGTTTTGTAAAAGATTTTTCAGTAAAAGCAAAACCACTTTATGACTTAGTTAGGAAAGACAAAAAATTCACATTTGGAACTGTCGAGTTAGAATGCTTCGAAGCATTGAAAAACAACTTGTTAGAAGCACCAATTCTAGCACTTTATAGTCCTCTTGACCATACAGAACTGCATTGTGATGCAAGCGCATTGGGCTTCGGATCGATTCTAATGCAAAGAAAAGTAGACGGTAAACTTCACCCTGTGTTCTATTTTTCAAAGAGAACAACAGAAACGGAGGCGAAGTATCATAGCTTCGAATTAGAAACATTGGCTATAATATACGCATTACAACGCTTTAGAATATACCTTCAAGGTATACACTTTAAAATTGTCACAGATTGCAGCGCATTGACCATGACCTTAAACAAAAAGGAATTAAATCCCAGAATAGCTCGTTGGGCATTAGAGCTGCAAAACTATGAATATACATTAGAGCATAGGGCTGGAGACAAGATGAAACATGTAGATGCTCTTAGTCGAAAAGCACAGATACTTACGATCGACACAAATACTTTTGAAGAAAATTTAATAATTTGTCAAAACAGAGATCCTGAGTTAATGAAGTTAAAAGAAATGTTACAGAAAACGGAACACAAATTTTACGAAATGAGAAATGGAGTAATATATAAAAAGAAAGATAATGAATCACTTTTGTTTTGCGTTCCCGAAGAAATGGAAAGTCATGTGTTATACAAATATCACAACGAGTTAGGACATATTGGTATAGATAAAATGGTAGATTTAATAACAAAAAGTTATTGGTTTCCTAATATTAGAGCAAAAGCTAAATTACACATAGAAAATTGTCTCAAATGTATTGCATACTCAGCAAGGCACGGGAAGGAGGAAGGATTTTTGCACAATATTCCAAAAGAAGAAGAACCATTTCAAGTAATACATATCGACCATTTTGGACCAGTAGACAAAAGTCGATCAAATAAACATGTATTAGTGATAATAGATGCATTTACGAAATTTGTTAGACTTTATACGACAAAGACAACAAGCACAAAGGAAGCAATAGCAGCACTCAAAGACTATTTTCGAGCATACAGTAGACCCAGGTGTTTGATTTCAGACAGAGGAAGTTGCTTTACGTCAAAAGAATTTGAAGATTTCCTGGAACAAAACGAAGTGAAGCACATAAAAATTGCCACTGGGTCACCGCAAGCAAATGGCCAAGTTGAAAGGGTGAACAGAAGTCTAGGTCCGATGATTGCAAAACTAGTAGAGCCAGAAAAGGGATTACATTGGGACGTAGTAGTGGAAACGGTAGAGTATACGTTAAATAACACGATACAAAGAGCTATAAACCAGCATCCAAGCAAGATGTTATTTGTTAAGAAAGCTTAAAAACATTACAAGAAACCCAAACCATTAGAGATTTGGACAGAATTAGATTAGATGCGAACATTCATCAAAAAAAGTTACAAGATTACAATAAGCAAGCAGTAGATGCAAAGCGCCAAGCACCACATTGTTATCAAGAAAACGATTTAGTTATGGTAAAAAATTTCGACACTCATATAGGAACATCTAAGAAATTAATACCCAAGTTTAAAGGACCATATAAGATATCAAAAGTGCTACGAAACGATAGATATGTAATAGAAGACGTAGACGGGTTTCAGCAGTCAAGAATCCCGTATAAGGGAGTTTGGGCAGTTGCTAATATGAAACCTTGGATAGGAAATATTACAGACTCGATAAACGATAATGAATAATACTGTATATATGTATATTATCAATAAGTAAAACTCCTGTATATATTGTAATTAATCTAAATTATCTATAAAGGAGTTTCGGAGACCTCCGGTCAAGATGGCCGAATTGTAGCAGTATTAGGGATTTAGATATTAATTAAATATAACTATCGCCCATTTGCATCTCGCTGTTTATATGTACACAGCAGCTCGATGCAAATATATAACATACACTTTAAATATATAACATGAACTGTAAATAACATAACATAGAAATATAACATACTCTGTAAATAGACATAGGCTAAGCATAACCAAATAAACCATTCTGTATTTGGCGATTGAAAGAAGCGGTCGTTTTTGCGTTTTAATCAAATAATATACCGGCTACACTTTCCTCGACGCAAAGCTTATCTACGTTCGACGAACTTTGTAAGTTTCTTGATGTCCAATACCGAACTATGATTACGTCACAGTCAGGTAGTGGTGAAGCGGCATCGAAGATTCAACGTGCTAGTGCAAAGCAGTTATCTGATTCAAACAAACAGAAGGAAGTCAACACGGCTTTCGCCGCTCGACAAGCGAGCGTGTGCATCGTATGCAACAAGGAGGAACATCCAATTCGCTCCTGCAAGGCTTTCAACGATATGTCCGTATCTGAGCGCAGGGCGACAGTGTCAAAACATCGATTATGTTTTAACTGTCTTGGATTCAATCATCAGTCGGCAACATGTGGAAGTCGACGAAATTGTATGAAGTGTGCTGACAGACATCATACTCTCATCCATCTGGACAGGAATCGTGATCCCACGGATGCGCCCAGGAACGACCCGCCGGGTCAGGACACGAGTTCTCAGCAGATATCAACGAATGTGATTAGTGGATCACATGCAGCTTTGTCGCCGACAAAGTGCGAAGTGTTATTGCCAACGGCAATAGTCACCATCGACTCTATCACAGGTCAACCATTGCAGTTCCGAGCCTTCTTAGATCAAGGTTCCCAAGCATCGTTTATCACGGAGAGCGCAGCTCAACAATTGCGACTCCCCAAGCAGAGCTCATTCATTAAAATCAATGGCTTGGCGAATGCGCGCATTACAGAAGCATCGACAGCAATGGAATTAAGCTTGGGCTCAGTGTATGGCAGCAAGGTAAAATATAAAGTCACTGCGTATATCTTGCCTAAGGTAAGCAAGAAAATGCCTGACAGACGCTTGTCTGCATCAAAATGGCCCCATTTACAGCATTTATGTTTAGCAGATCCTAATTACTTTATCCCACAAGGTGTCGATTTATTGCTAGGAAGCGACATTTACGACGAACTTATGCTCAACGACATCCATCGTGGGCCAAGCGGTTCACCTATCGCTCAAAACACACAGCTTGGATATATCGTTTCAGGCAAGGTGGAACAATGTGCCAACTCTATCGGCTCACATACTATTCAAGTACGGCGTGACGATGTATCCGAGGAGCTAGACAATTTATTGCGTACATTTTGGGAGCTGGAGCAGCTTGGCGAAGAAACTGCAGACTTGTCAACCGAGGACAAGTGGTGCGAGGACTTCTTCGTGAGCACACACAGCCGACTATCTACCGGGAAATATATTGTAAGGCTGCCCATATTAACACAACTGAACCCAGACATGGTTATCGGATCTTCGTATCGGTCAGCATTAAAACGTTTGTCTCATTTGGAGCGAAGCTTTCGAATGGATAACAATCTGGAAAATGTATACGCACAAACAATCAGCGAATATCTTCAATTGCATCAAATGAAGCCAGTGGCACCAGAGCAACGTCTGGGCACACAAAGCGGAGCAAGGGGGGGAGTCACGCATTGTTACTTGCCTCATCACCCAGTCATAAAGGAGTCTTCGTCTACGACGAAAGTCAGAGTTGTGTTTGACGGGTCAATGCGTACAAGTAACGGGCGCTCATTGAATGATATCTTGGCTACAGGACCAAAACTTCACACCGATTTGCCTGCAATACTGATCAACTGGCGTTCATTGAAATATGTATTCATGGCAGACGTACAAATGATGTACCGATGTATTGATGTCAACGAAGAGGATGCACAATATCAGCGCATACTCTGGAAAAGGAAACAAGAAGAAGGAATCGACGAATACTATTGCTCAACGGTCATGTTTGGGACCAGCTCTGCCCCGTTCCTGGCGATCCGCGTAATGCATCAACTTGCAGCAGATAAAGCTCAGAGCTTCCCATTAGCCGTAGATGTGGTTAAGCATCAAATGTACGTAGATGACATTTTGTCCGGAGCAGACAATTTGGAACTGGCGGAAAATATCAAAAGTCAAGTGATTGGAATGATGCATAGTGGAACATTTGAGCTCCGGAAATGGACAAGCAATGACCCACGACTACTGAAGAATATTCCTCCGGAGCACTTGGAAACCAAAGAAATATTGGATTTACAAACCAGCAATGGCATACGCGCCTTAGGAGTTTACTGGATTCCTCCAGAAGATTTATTTCGGTTTCGAGTCAATTTCGAGATACCTGCCGGTATATCAACCAAACGAATCATACTGTCCACAATAGCACGCCTCTTCGACCCCATGGGCTGGTTGAGTCCCATAGTTATTACGGCAAAGATGTTGATGCAGGTGCTGTGGACGACCAAATTGAAATGGGACGATCATGTGCCAACGGAGGTGCAAAAGGCTTGGAATAAATTCGTCAAGGAGTTGCCTAACATTGCTTCAATAAAGATACCCCGGAACATTGCAGGGTGCTCAACCAACAACGTTGGACAACTAAATATCTTCTGCGATGCGTCTGCCGGCGCATACGGCGCTGCGGCGTATCTACGCGTACCAGTAGAAAATGGACATTATCACGTTGAATTGCTGCTCGTCAAAAGCAAGGTCATGCCGGTGAAGCCGCAACTGACTATACCTCGAGCAGAATTATGTGCAGCAGTAGTAGCTGCCAAAATCTTTAAATATTGTAAATTTAATATGCGAATTAATGTAAATCTTGCAGAAACGACATTTTGGTCAGATTCCATGATCACGCTGGGCTGGATTCGAAGTGGATCTGCTCGGCTGAAGACATTCGTGGCCAATCGAATCAACCAAATACTGGAATTAACAGAGGAGCGGCAGTGGCGGCATATCTCCTCAGAAGACAATCCTGCGGATTTGTTAAGCCGCGGAACGAGCGCAACAAAACTTGCGGACTGCGCTCTCTGGTGGCACGGCCCACCTTGGTTGACGTCTGCTCAGACGGAGTGGACTAGAACCAACCAGAATCAGGATTCAACGCAAATTAGCATAGACGATGAGATAAAAAACGTTCATTGTAGCGTCCTATTAGTTACTGAGGACGCGAGATGCTGGATGTTGGAGCGCTATTCTTCGTACACCCGGCTCGTACGAGTCTTAGCCTACGTGAATCGGTTCATACACAACTGTCGGATAAAGAAGCCTGATCGCTCGGTGGATCTTATTTCCTCGACTGAGCTTTCGAAGGGAATCATCTACGTAGTCTGACTCACGCAAATGTTGGCGTTCCCGGCAGATTGGAAGGCCTTGTCCAGTGGCAAATCACTTACAAAGGACAGCTCACTTTTATCGTTAAACCCATATTTCGACTTAAAGGAGAAAGTTATACGTCTAGGTGGCAGACTACGTGACGCTCTATTGCCGGAAATCGAGAAGCATCCATATGTGACAGATCGGGTCGTTCGGCATAGCCATGCCTCCACTCTACACGGCGGCACTGCGCTAACACTCAACTTTGTGAGAAAGAACTTTTGGATTGTCAATGGTCGTAATGCTGTTCGGTTTATCATTCATAAATGTATTATCTGTTTCAGACAAAAGCCCCAGTTTGCAGTACAGCAAATGGGCAGCCTGCCTGCTGCACGCGTACGCCCAGCCAGGGCCTTCTCATCGGTCGGCGTAGATTACACAGGACCCGTTAGTGTATCGCCTTTGAAAGGAAGGGGACGCACAGCAGCTAAAGGATACATAGCTATCTTCATCTGTTTAGTTACCAAAGCCATACATCTGGAGCCTGTTGGAGACTTATCAGCGGATGCGTTTCTTGGAGCATTGCATCGATTCATCGGCAGACGTGGACTTTGCCATGACATTTACAGCGATTGCGGCACCAATTTCGTAGGAGCCAATAAGAAACTACAGGCAGACAAAATGGCATACAAATCGTTTATCACCAAATCAATTGCGCCGCAGCTGATTAACAAGGGTATTTATTGGCATTTTAATCCACCATCAGCCCCACACTTCGGCGGCTTGTGGGAGGCCGGCGTTAAGTCCATGAAATATCACCTAAAGAGATGCATTGGCGAGCGAGTTCTCACATTCGAGGAAAGGGCAACAACGCTCGCACAGATTGAGTCTTGCCTCAACTCAAGGCCTCTGTGTCCGCTTTCAAACGACCCGGATGATCTTTTGGTGCTAACACCCGGACACTTTCTGACTGGAGATGCACTTTTAGCTGCTCCAATGGCCGAATTGACTCAACTCAGTTCAGTGGATCGCTGGCGCAATTGTCAATACTATGCTCAACAATTCTGGCAACGTTGGAGCTCGGAGTATTTATCTCGTTTGCAGTGACGAAAAGGAAAACCTACAGATTGGCGATCTAGTTCTCATCAAGGATGAACGTTTCCCAAGCAATCAATGGCCATTGGGACGCATTTTGGAAACACATGCGGGCTCCGATGGTCTGATTCGAGTCGTTACTCTCAAATCAAACGGAGGCGTGTTAAAGCGCCCTATTGTTAAACTCTGTCCGTTACCTACGCAAGATAATTGGCATGATTCTAGCACCGACACTACTTGTTAATATTAAATTACACATTTGTACTTTCAGAGCGTTTGGAGCTTAGGTGCTGTGCTGGAAATTCATCGACACTTACAGGAGATCGACGTGGGAGTTAATTTGATGATGCAGTCTGGACTTACATCATCAAAGGGGGGAGAATGTTCAGGCTACGCCAAGCAGTTCAACCCAAGCAGTGCAAAGAGAGAGCAGCTGCAGCGCAAGCACAGTTATCTTCGCGCTCTCGCTCTCTTGTATTTTCTTTTATGCTGTATTCCTTTTTTCTACTTTGCAATTCTGGCGCGAGAAAAAATTACTTTTTCTTCTCTTTCTACAAGCGACGCAGAGCACATTTAAAACTTTTGTCAACCAAACTAGTTGTATTTAATTAAAGTAATATTTAAGAAAACAAGTCGAGTTTGCTCTTTGGGAATCGCGGATCAATCCGACAGCGGTGTGGAATCCTCAAAGCCGCCCCAGAGATAATCTGAGGGCCGCACTTAAATTTCGTGCAGTTTGGGGCTCCGCCAACTTTGGCAACGCAGCCATAGCCAACAAGAAGGGTACAATCAACGAACGAAATTCAACATATGGAGGAACATTAAGAGCGCTGGAAGGCCTTTCACGTTGGAGATGTTTTTATGTAAGTCTGTTCCAATTGAATTTTAGTTTATCCTCTTTTTCTCTCTTCGTTCTTATTTGATTATTGTTCACATTCCTATACTTGGGCTGACTCGTGCACACATACATACATGGGATAGCCTAAGTGCATGTATTTATGTCTGAACAAGTCAGCTGATAAGAATGCGAATGAGACAATGACGTAATCTTTACTGTTGTTTTTTTATGCAGTGCGAATTATGAAAATAACCAAATAAATTAATAATATACCCTAAATAATAAAATAAACACATAGACGAACCAAATAAATTAAAGAAAAGAATGGCCGTGTTCACCAGAACAAATCGACAACAGAAAATCGATGAAATTTTCATGATTATTCTGGTGAAATGCAGTGATTAGCAATCATGATTTCAAATTTTGTGATGTATGATGACTGAAAATTCATCACCAAAATAGTACGCTGAAATTCTGTGATGTGATGCTTTGTTATCGAACAAACAAAATACATGATTACTGATTGATTAGTTCTGGTGAACACGGCCAATGTAACTAAAAGAAAATGAGAGATTCGATTTAACAGCAATAAAAGAGACAAATATTAAAAAAAAACAAGTGGGAAAGGCTATAGTCGAGCTCCCGATTATAGAATACCCGTTACTTACCTAAATAAATTAAACTTTTGTTTTTATTGCATGCTTTTAGGCACTTTTATTGCTTAAAAGCTTTAATCAGCCAGTACCACCTTTATCTTTGTCCGATCTTGTTGGGATTTAGTATGATGATAGGTAATAATAATAGCTAACGTTCACCGTTTAAAAAAACCTAATATTTTGAAAACTATGCGTGTAGTGGATTTTCGCGTTTTACGGAGGCGGAAAGGGGCGTGAAACAAACTTGACCTGCGTGGGGTTTATAGAAATCTGTGTGCAAAATTTGGTTGCTCTAGCTCTTATAGTCTCTGAGATCTAGGCGCTCACACAGACGGACAGACGGACAGACGGACGGACGGACAGACGGACATGGCTATATCGACTCGGCTGTTGATGCTGATCAAGAATATATATACTTTATAGGGTCGGAGATGCTTCCTTCTCCCTGTTACATACATTGCAACGAATACAATATCCCCTTTTACTTATTTTTAATAAGTAACGGGTATAATTACGTAGATTCAAAAAGGCAAAGACCCCGGATATTTTCAAAGGGTGATTTTGCAATGGTAAGAAACTTTAATTCTCAAGCAGGAGTATCTAGTAAACTTGTCCCCAAGTTTAAGGGACCTTATGAAGTTATAAAAGTATTAGATAACGACAGATACGTGGTTCAAGACGTTGAAGGATTCCAACAAACTCAAATTCCATACTCTGGGATATGGGCTGCTCACAACATGAAACCTTGGATTGAGAATACAAGTAATGAAAGTAGAGATTTAAATAACTAAGTCAGACTCTTTTTGACAGCTTTGCCCCGAGAGAGAGTGAATACATCACCATATATAAATCCACCTTGGATCAAGCTACGAATACAAACGGACGTGCATTTGTCATTACTACAGATGCTAGGAAGTGGATAAGCATCCTTTTTAGTCACGTCATTAAGTTTCCGAGCATTCAGGCAGAGTCGAACTTTGTTTGGTTTCACCACCATTCTCATAGGGGAACTCCAAGGACTTGTCGAGGGCTCAATTACTCCTAATTCCAACATACGATTAATTTCAGTGTACAACAACTGTTCTACGGCAGGACTGACTGGATAGAATCTCTGTTTCACAGGCTTCGCATCACTGATATCAATATGATGTTGAATCAGCTTTGTCCTACCTAAACCATCAGCACAACTAGGGAACAATTTCTTAACAACTTCTAGCTGAGATTTCTGCAAACTTGTTAGTGGGTACGAGTTTGTATCTGTGGGTAATGATTCTGAGTCTATTTCTACAGAAGAAATTATATTCGGGGCCAACGCAAAAATTTTCCAAAAGTCTATGCCCAAAATCAGATTTTGCTTAATCGACGGAATCACGAAGAGTTTCATAGGCTTCTGTTGATTTTTATAGGTCATCAGCACATTCAGACCACCAACTACCTCATGACTCTTGCCATCCGCTGTTTGAACATTTGACTTGATCGGCTTGAATTCTGGAAAAGAGACTAAATCTTGACTGGCAAAGCTAGCGCCAACACATGAGACATTGGCACCAGTGTCCAGCAATCCATGTTCTGTCCGATTTAAAAAGGAAATAGTAGCATAGCTTCGCATATCCTGTGCACTGCTAAAAATAGCGGAAACTAATAAACTACGAGTTTTCTTAATATTCTTATAATAATTTCTTATCCTTAAAGAATTTAACTTTGGCTTACAAGGAACTTCATTGAAAATACGATCTCTAATGGCTAAATAATTATCAACTTTTTCCTTATAAATTTTATCTAAGTTACTACAAAATGAACTAGGCACTACCTCTGCTTGTGCATGTCCCAAAATTTTTAATGGCTGCGATATCAGAGGAGCAGCAGTTGAAATTGAATGGGGATCTATTACAGGGGCATGTAATGGTTGCATAGAGAAAGAAAAGTTTTGCATTTCATACAAAAAAATAAAATATCTTGATATACATAGATCTTATCTTTATGAGAAGTAAATACAAATAAAACAAGTGGGAAAGGCTATACCCGTTACTTACATAAACAAATTAAAATTTTTTTATTGCATGCTTTTAGGCATTTTAATTGCTTAAAAGCTTTAATCAGCCAGTACCACCTTTCTGTTTGTCCGATCTTTTTGGGATTTAGTAGGATGATAGGTAATAACAGTAGCTAACGTTCACCGTTTAAAAAAACATAATATCTTGAAAACTGTGCGTGTGGTGGATTTTCGCGATTTACGGAGGCGGAAAGGGGCGTGGCAAAATTTTGAAACAAACTTGACCTGCGTGGGGTTTATAGAAATCTTATAAAAAAAACCTCTTTACGAGGTAAAAGTCTAGTGCCGAAAACATTTTCATGCCCCAAAATTTCTGATATCCAATTTTGTGACGAAAAATATTAAATTTTACACATGAATTATTAAAAAATAAAATTTTTTGTCACTGGCACTTCGCAAAAAAGTACTATTTATTAGGTATGAAAAATTTAGCGCAATGTGCCCAGTGACAAAAATTTAATTTTTAATAATTCATTTTAGCGGTTTTTAGCGATTTCCCGCTAAACTAGCTATTTTTCGAAAAAGTCGTAGAACAAACGTTTCTATATTTTTGAGCGGGAACAAGTCCTCATTCAAACATTTTAGCTAAATCATCGCTTTGATACTAACAAACAAACAAACAGACATACTGACTTTTCATCTCATTTTCGAAAGGCGACTAAAAATTTCAAAATTAATTATTTTTTGAACCAGTAATCGGATTTCGATGATCGAGGTGTCATTCGACGCGTATTTTTGATTAGAATAGTTAAAAAATTAAAAAAAAAATCAAAAAGACCCCAACGGCCCCATTTGCCCCAATCATTTAAATTTTTTCCCTCCCACTTACACCTGTTTATCTCACGAACCAGGTGAGTTTCCAAAAGTCTTAATATGCACATTTGTAAGTTAAATTGATACCTTTCGATCGGTATATAACTCGACCCGATCGGACGGTCATAGCAAATTTTCCATTCTTCCTGTGTATATATGCTAGTCGCCTTCGCACCCTTCGTGCTGCTTTCGTCACTAGCGCGGACTGCCGTCCGCAGTGATCTGTGTGCCAAATTTGGTTGCTCTAGCTCTTATAGTCTCTGACATCTCTGAACTCACACAGATGGACACACGGACATGGCTATATCGACTCGGCTGTTGATGCTGATCAAGAATATATATACTTTATAGGGTCGGAGATTCTTCCTTTTCCCTGTTACATACATTGCAACGAATACAATATCCCCTTTTACTTATTTTTAATAAGTAACGGGTATAAAAACAACAAGTGGGAAAGGCTATGGTCGAGCTCCCGACTATAGGATACCCGTTACTTACCTAAAGAAATTTAACTTTTTTTTTATTGCATGCTTTTAGGCACTTTTATTGCTTAAAAGCTTTAATCAGCCAGTACCACCTTTCTGTTTGTCCGATCTTGTTGGGATTTAATAGAATGATAGGTAAAAACAATAGCTAACGTTCACCGTTTAAAAAAACCTAATATCTTAAAAACTGTGCGTGTGGTGGATTTTCGCGATTTACGGAGGCGGAAAGGGGCGTGGCAAAATTTTGAAACAAACTTGACCTGCGTGGGGTTTATAGAAATCTGTGTGCCAAATTTGGTTGCTCTTGCTTTTATAGTCTCTGAGATCTAGGCGCTCACACGGACGGACAGACGGACGGACGGACGGACGGACAGACGGACAGACGGACATGGCTATATCGACTCGGCTGTTGATGCTGGTCAAGAATATATATACTTTATAGGGTCGGAGATGCTTCCTTCTCCCTGTTACATACATTGCAACGAATACAATATCCCCTTTTACTTATTTTTAATAAGTAACGGGTATAAAAAAAAAGAACAGCTGTTTGAAGGTTTGAGAGTATGCGTGCACAATTTGTTGGTTTTGTTTGCCGAGTTATTTTGGAACTAACAGAAGAGAACGCATAACAATAACAGCATGTATCTTGTGCCCTGTATCACAGATACAAAAATAAATTAAAGCCTAAATTGTTTAATGCCTAAAACGTTTGATTTAAAATTCGAATTAAAATTTTATAAGAAAAAATTAACAATTTCTACAATATTTTTAAAATCAATTAAGCTAACAAAAATTATTTTTGTTAAAGTATCTTTGGCTACAAATGAAATTAGAATACAACCTTTAAGCATACAATTGAACTGTGAAAATACATGCGAATAATTTTTGAAACGAAAACGGAATTTGTAAATAAACCAAACATAATGGAAACGGAAGTTTTATAATTTGTTTAATAATTGATAATGGAACATAATGAGTAGATAAATTAGTTTGTGGGTCATGGGGACTTAGTAAATAGCAATTGTGTTCAAGGGGATTTTTTTAATATAATTGGGAAGGTCTAAGGTAGGGTATTGGGTATAGATAGAAATGAGTCAAGCAACATCGAAGACTCAGCCCTTACAGCGACTGACCCGAAGAAAGGATATTTGCCGTTATTATGCTTTTCTCTCATCATTAATTTGATATTTTAGTTTTATTTAGTTGAGCCCTTTTCATTTGTGCAGCAGAGTTTGGCTCCTGCTTTTAGTTTCAGTAGGGATCCTTAAATAAGATTATGTGAGCAGTTGAATGAATTTCGCAAAAACCCACCCCACCGCCGAAAGAGCTAAGGCATCATAGGTTCCCGCTCGCGATTCTTTGTTCAACTCTGCACGCCTGCTGGTCTGATGACGATTGCGGCGTGTAGCAACAACACCCACGAAAACCGTTACATAATTTTTGGCGCCCATACGCTGGGGCAACTGGTTTTCAAAACAAGATGAGTAGAAAATATTCAATAGTTTAGAAGCTGGTTGTCACACATCCCCAAATTGTATATTTACATGCTGCAATAAATAAGGATTCTTGGTTAATTAATATCTTAACCTGCATCCGTGATTTGAAATGAAAGATATTTGTTAGTTTAGATACAATTTTTAATTTCAAATTCAATTGCAACTTAATAAATAACAGAGCATTTTCATCAGCTCGATTATGCAATTTGTGCTCATTTGTTTTTCGATTTTGATTATTTTATGAGATGTGTTTACATTAGTCGACTTGGTCAGCCAACAAATACTAGCAATAACTAACTTTGGATTCTTAGGTATTAGACTAGGATCGAATTCTCTGCCATTTAGCGCTTTTCTAGCCATTTGTTGGAATGCTCCCAAAGATTATAGTAAGCTTATTAAACAAATAGAATCAACCAGATACGGTAAGTTCAGTTGTTCTGCACCTGATGAGATATTACTGGTAGTACTCTGGATTTGATAGATATTGCTGCGTGTGCAATTCTATACCGAGTTTTCTATCCGAATGTTGAAAAGTTCCAGACAGATAAACGCCTTACCTTTTGTAGTTACAATAACCCAAATCATTTTATTAAATTATTTTTCTTCCAAGTATTCGCTTAAGGGTATATCAATTGCTATATTGCTAGGTCCCCAACCATCGTCCCATGATATCTTTTTATGAAAAAACACACAAACATATACAATAAAATAATTAACATGACGTTAACACATAGTCCGCCCGAATCTAACGGAGCCTCTGCCATTGGAGAGACCAATAATTGCATTATATGCACACAACGGATGACAGATACTGAGGCCTGCTTGATCACGCCGTGTAATCATGTTCTCCACATGCATGGAGAATTGGTTGCGAGATAACCCAAGATGTCCCAGATGTTTGCAGGCAGTGCAATTGCAAGCAACAAAGAGAGTGGTAGGAAATTGTTCGCCAGTTCCTAATAGGAATAATCCCTCGCGAGCCCCGGTTAATCACCGTCCGATTACACGAAATTTAGCAAAAAGTTTAAACGACCCAGCATGTAATGGACTGGTGCGATACTGGTTTACATTGAATGGCAAAATAATAAAAAAAAATTTATCTAGCCTGCGACAGTGTCAAAAGTCGCATGCAATATCGCAGAGAATGCAAACAGGCCAAGTGGAAATCAAAACAGGTAGCGGAGCGGGACCCTACTTGTGGTAGGTCGTGCCGGGAGGTGGGAATGGGTTTGCTACTGTCCTGAAATTCCTGCTATGTCAAATTTTATTTATGGAGTCCCTTAAACTTGGAGTCTAACTCCGAAACACAATCCAATTGATCAACATGAAATGAAAGCATTAAATGTTAAAACAATATTAAATATGAAACACGACAGCTTCGTTCGTATGCGATCCTATGATTTTGTGGCGTGGACGAAGATGTTGCTTGCCCCGTGAATGCGCTCTGTACCCACCCAACCAATTGGACTTCCTGCGCAGAAAAGTTATTTATGGAAAGTCCCCAAATATAAATATTGCTCACATTATTTTAAATTATTTCGACCATTAGGAAAAGAAAAGAAATTTACAGACTCATATTAACAAAAGAAAATACAAAAAAATCAGAAGAGGAAATCATTTTGTTTCATTGCCATTGTTTCGTTTAATTCCAAGATACAACTGATATAAGGGCGGACAATTTTAATTAGATTTCATTTTTTTTCAGGCTATGCAAAGGTTTACAATTTTTATTTACTTCTAGCGATAGAACAAAAAAAAAAAAATGTAAATTAATTCAACAAAACTTAAATGAAAATACAAAAACAAATGCTTTGTTGATTGTATTTAATTTAAAAAAATTTTAAACTGTTTTTTATTTCATTTTTGTTTGATATGTGTGTGCGAAACGTTACCGACGACACTGTACTATGGTAACCAAAAGCCATTGGTTCTGTGTTGTAATTAAAGTGAAAAAAAAGTGACTTTTACATAAATTCGAAATTTTCCAAGGGTTCTCAATGGGTTAAGGAAAGTTTTGTGTCATTCAAACGGAATTTACACGACCTTTCCAAATATATTTTTTTATTGTGATAACTTGACTAACATAGCTGTTAAAGCAAAAATAAGGGTGCATACTTTAAGCTGTGAGCCACTGTATGTATGAGTGTTGTTGTTGTTCGGTTAGTGCACGTTATTTTTAAAAAAATTTATATTTACACTCGTATTATGTTATTTAAATTGTTTTCATTTTTTTTCTCTTTGTTTGTATTTATACCCTGTGCCCATTGAAAATGGTCAAAAAGGGTATATTAGATTTGTGTGATGTATGTAACAGGCAGAAGGAAGCATCTCCGACCATATAAAGTATATATATTCTTGATCAGCATCAACAGCCGAGTCGATTGAGCCATGTCCGTCTGTCTGTCCGTCTGTCCGTCTGTTTGAACGCGTCGATCTCAGAAACTATAACAGCTAGAGACTTCAAATTTGGTGTGTAGGTTGCTGGATACCGGACGCAGATCAAGTTTGTTTTTAAATTTGGATCGGACCACTATATCATATAGCTGCCATAGGAACGATCAGTCGAAAATCAAGTCTCGGTATGAAAAACTTTTTTGTTGTTTGAGATATGTAAACCAAACTGGCAGAATATGCATATGGGATGGTCCCATACCTCCTGACCAAATTTGATTGAAATCGGACCACTATATCATATAGCTGCCATAGCAACCATCAGTCGAAAATCAAGTCTTAGTATGAAAAACTTGTTTGTTGTTTGTTCTATCTGAATCAAACTCACAGAATATGCATCCGCGATGGTCCCTTATAACCTGACAAAATTTCGTTGAAATCGGATCAATATATGATATAGCTGCCATAGGAACGATCAGTCGAAAATCAAGTCTTCGTATGAAAAACTTTTTTGTTGTTTGATCTATCTGAATCAAACTCACAGAATATGCATACGCGATGGTCCCTTATAGCCTGACCAAAATTGGTTGAAATCGGATCACTATATCATATAGCTGCCATAGGAACGATCAGTCGAAAATAAACTCTTAGTATGAACAACTTTTTTGTTGTCTGAGATAACTGAACCAAACTGACAGAATATGCATATGAGATGGTCCCAACCAATATTCTATTTTATGGATACTGGCACAGGGTATTCTGCAGTCGAGCAAACTCGACTGTAGCCGCGCCCACTAGTTTTAAATTAAATTATTCATATTCAATTTGAATTAAAATTTTTTTTTTTTTTTTGCACCAAATGAATTTAATTTTTTTTTTCTGATCTAATATTATTTAATATTTGATTTCGCAATAAAATTTTTAAATTGTAAAATTTTTGTTGTTTTTAATTACCAAGCCTCACCAGTCTGACATATTTTAAAAAAATAAACACTTGCACTTATTGCAATATGTAAGTATGTATGCACGTATTTCAAATTTACATGTGCATACATACATATGTAAGTACATATGTCAGTTTTGGCTCCGCTTTTGGGAAAAATATTTAAAAGCAAATAACCAAAAGTTCTCACTCACGTGTTTATATGTATGTATGTATGTGTCCAACGTTGGAAAGCTTTCCCACGGTGAATTATGTATGTGTGTATGTGTTTAAGGTGTGTGTTAGTGTGAGAGTGTGTTACGTGAAATATATATTTTTCTTCCCAAGTATTTAAATGTTTGAAATTTTTTTCTTTGCTATGTGTTTATGCTGATATTTTAATTTATTTGTATTTTTTTTTTTTCAATAAAAAAAATGAATGAACAACTTAATTAGCCAATCTGGCCAGTTTCTCAAAGCTTCTTTTATGCAAGCTTTTAACCTTAACAACCGTCACTCATATACAAGACCCTTTGTCATGTTTATTGCCTTATTGGAAAAAACCAACAATAAGATTCTTTTAGCACCACACTTTTCACCGATTTTACTATTGCATTTTTTTACACACAACATATTGATGAGAGGGGGGGGGGGCATATAAACTTGCGCGCAAGCGCAGCTGACGACTCCAACGCCGAAGAGAAGCTTTCGCTCTGAGCTGCGTTCCAGCGGTGGCAATATTAGGCGCGTAATTTAAAAATCCAAAAATTGTAATTTGGCGCTTGGCCAGTAGCAGATGAATTAATTCCAGAAATATTTGTTGCATCCACACTAGGGCTCACTTAACTTGGTCTGGGCTCGCCGACCGACAAGGTTAGAGCTGATCGCTAGTGTGGATGAGGGTATGTGGTTATTATTTAAAAATAAATTAAACCAATCTAGAGGACAAAAAGAAAGACCATGCAGAACATACCTTTTCAGCGAAAATATCAAATGACCCAAAAATGGCGGCAGCGGCTGCACCACGAAAATTGTAATTTTAATAATTTTCCAAAAATTATAAAAATTTCCAGCTTCTGGGGTGGGTGCAATGTCTAAATAATAAATTCTTTTTAATTAAACCACAAAATGGGATCGTTTCCCTTTCAAAAATAATATTCACCTCTATCGTAATTCCAATTGGCTGCGGAACTTGCACACAGCATGCAGCGAAAAACTCAAACAGGAAAGAGAACGACTGCGGCCGCATGGCGAGCTTTTATATCGCTCAATTCCAATAAGCGCAGCTCTGCACTCCGATATTGCGATGCAACTGCAGAGGGGTATTGATACGTAATCGCTACTGCGAGCTTTCCACCATCGTATGCAGCGCAACGAAAAGCTGTTTGCTACAGTTTTATCGTATGCGAGCAGTGACTCGCAAACTGTATGCGATAAAACAAAAGAATGAAATGAAAATGAAATGAAATGTTCCAACTTCTTTACCTGACAGGTCTTCGAGCAAATAAAAGCAATTTCCAAGTTTCTTTTTCACACGACATTTAATGAATTGAGGAGCAAGCTTCGCATTGAAGTTTTGAGCAAATTTGCTCAAAGTAAAATTTCTGCGGAAAACTTCTTGATCTTCTCGAAATGAGACTGGCTTCGAACGAAGGTTATATTGGGCCACATTCTTGTCATATGCCTTTCGAATATTCTGCTGTATGTCTCGTCGCAATATAGCCAAGTTATCGGAGCGATTTAATGGAGTCATGGGCTCCTCCAGCATAGATAACTTCTTCAACAGCCTGTAGTCCTTGCCATGAGTAATCATATCAATGCCAAATAATACGCGATACGGCGAGCAACCTAAAGACTGGTGAAGAGAAGATCTTAACGCACACGAGATTTCGGTCAAATGAATATCCCATTCTCGGTGATCTTGGTTAATGTACGAACGTACAGCTGCTAACAAGGAGCGATTTACACGCTCTGCAGCATTGCTCTGGGGCGAATAGAGAGCTGTGTAAACATGATTGATTCCTAACTTTGTCAAGAGTGCATTAAATTCACCTGCCTTGAACTGCGAACCATTATCACTTAAAAATGTGGTCAACCAGAAATTGACTGATTTTTGCTGTAGTAAATTTCTTAAGCGGGCAAAGCCAATGAAACTTACTAAAATGGTCAAGCACAATTAATAAGCCAATATGTCCCTGTTTGCTTCGAGGGTAAGGTCCAAGTAAGTCAATGTATAATCGTTGAAAGGGACGAACAGTTGGACAATGATCTTCCATGGGAGGACGAAGAGTGTAATTTGGAGCTTTCGTGGACTTGCAAATGTCGCAATTTCGAATATATTCTCGCACAGGTATCCAAAGCTTCCAAGAAAGTTTTTCTTGCTCGGTATCACCTGTCGCATGATCTGTCCGTTTATAAAGACGTTTGTCAATGATCTGAATATCTGGGAACGACGATTGATTCTGCTCAAACTCAGACATCAATTTTACATATTCTTCATCTTTAAAAGCGTCAGCCTCCAACTCAATAACAGGTCCTATTTCCAACTCTGCAACTTCTTCATCCGAAAGGCGAGATAACGCATCTGGGACGCAATGATCTTTTCCCTTTCGATGAGAAAATGAAAATTTATATTGTTGCAGACGGAAAATCCATCGAGCTAATCGACCTGAAACGTTTTGTTGTCGCCTGAGCCACAAGAGACTCGAATGGTCCGTCACTACTTCAAATTCTTGCATTTCCAGATAACCCCTAAATTTCTCGATCGCTAGTATCACTGCCAAACACTCTCTCTCCGTGACACTATAATTGCGTTGAGAACGGCTCAACTTTCTTGACATAAACGCAATCGGTTTTTCGTGACCTTCTTCCGAGAGTTGAACAAGAACGGCACCTATACCAAAGTTACTAGCATCACAATGCAAAAGAATTTTCCCGAAAGATCTGGATTTTGCAGGACTGAAGTTGACGTTAAAAGGACTTTCAACTTTTCCATAGCTTCCTGAGCCTCTTCAGTCCAACCGAACTTTTTCTTTGACGACAAAGTTTCTGTGATTGGGCAAGTCAACTCGGCAAAATTTCGAATGAAACGTCGATACCAGCCGCAAACGCCTAAAAATCCTCGCACTTGTTTTAAGTTTCTGGGAGGGGGCCAATTTCGAATACAGGAAATTTTATCAGGATCCGTACAAATGCCTTGATTGTTAATGACATATCCTAGATAACTTATGCTCGTCACACAAAAGTGACTTTTCTCGATATTCAACGTCAAATTTGCACGTTTAAATTGCTCGGCGAGACGAATGAGTACTGCCAGATGAGATGAGAAGTCCTCTGACACGACACATAAGTCATCTAAATAGCCAAAAACGCAATGGCGTAGATCAGGAGGGATCAAACTATCCATAAGCCTACACATTGTGGAAGGAGCGTTGCACAGCCCGAATGGCATCACTTTAAATTGGTATAAAGGCATACCAGGGACGGGGAACGCTGTAAGGGGCTTCGCTTTCTCACTTAACTCAATTTGCCAATAGGCATCTTTCAAGTCTAGTTTCGTTATCATGTTATCACGGGGAAGTCGTGAAAATATTCCATCGATGTGTAGCAATAACATAACAATAACATAGTCTGTAAGTTTACTGTGCAATAACTGTTAGCACTCTCTCAACAGCCTTTCTGAGAGAGCACATAGGGATACATAATAATTAATAAAGAGAGAGCGAGATCAGTCTGGATCAAGCTACGAATACAAACGGACGTGCATTTGTCATTACTACAATTCAGAAGTGGTTTTACAAACGCTTACAAGTAAATTCGTGTCTAATTAATTAAAGGCCAATCCAAAACTATAATCATGGACGAAATAGAAATAAAAGACATAACTCTAAGTGAACTAAAAATGTGGTGTGCCCGTTTAAATTTTCCAACACACGGCACCAAGGCTACCTTAATTAAAATTCTAAATCAAGTCCCGGCAACCGATCGTGGACTAAGACCAGCAAAATTTGACGGAGATGATCATAGCAACGATGCAGAGAATACTACTGAAAAATCTGACGCCACTCAGAAAAGCAGTAACATTTTTAACGATGACAACGACGGCGCATACGCTTTAAGCAGCGGTAAGGCAGACGATTACAACAAATATTATGGCAACGACGAAGAGACTGGCGCCGACGCGCACAACGAAATTTTGCACAAGTTGCAAATGCTTATGCGCAAAGAAGACGACGAAAAAATAACGGATGTTCCAATAAATAAAGGAGACGAAGAAATCAAGAAGACAGTGTTAGGAAACGATAGTGAGTTTTCCAATTGATAGCTCAAACTCAAATAGCAATGCAGCCCTGGAAACAAACAGCAATGCAACCCTTGAATATATTGTTTACAAATTGCAACGCGAAAATGAAAAACTTCGGAGCAATTCCTTCGATATCCCTTTTAACACTATCAAAGAATGTGTTCCTGAATACAACGGAGAAGACGATATAAATGATTGGCTGCAGTGTGTCCAAAACGTTCGCGAAGTGTTCAAAGTCATGAATGATATCATGCGTCCACTCATTTGCAGTCGCATGAAAGGCAAAGACAACTTATGGCTACTCTCTAAAACTTCACTACTCTCAAGTGACATAGACGATATGCTCATGCAATTGAAGGCAATGTTTGGAAGCAAGGATAATATTCTAGAAATTCGCAGTAAGTTCGAACAACGTAAGTGGCAACATGGAGAACGGTTTGCCATTTATTACCATGATAAACTGGCGCTGGCGACAAATATCAGCATGAGCCGCGAAGAACTGGTGCAGTATCTCATCGATGGCATTCCCGATCTACAAATGCGTAACCAAGCAACGCTACAATGCTTCAAGTCAACCGAAGATATTCTACGTGCGTTCCAGCATGTGGAAAGACCCCGTCCACCATCAACTAAGATGCGTTCGTCCTCGGTTGAAGTCTCTAAAAACTCAACGTCCAAAATAGAGTCAACCAAATCACTGGCTCCGGACCAGCGAGCCAGTAAGTGTTACAACTGTCACAGCTTGGGACACATAGCAGCTGAGCGCCGTAAGCCGGTGCGAGCAGACGGAGCCTGCTATGCCTGTGGGGAGCTTGGACATTTGGCTAAAGAATGTTCCCAATACAAGAAGCCGAAGGATAGAACTAAAAACGAATATGTAAGGTATTATAATATATATTATTTTGACAATACTAACAAGCCATATCACACAGAATGCCTCCTAGATTCGGGCAGCCCAATAAGTTTTATGAAGAAGCGTATCATTCCAACAGAAGCAAAGATAAATGAAGATAATTTGAATAACAATTACTTTGGAATCAACAAAAGCAAATTGAAAATTTATGGAAAATTATTTTGTATTATTGAAACGTTAAATAACAAGTGGGCGCGGCTACAGTCGAGTTTGCTCGACTGCAGGATACCCTGTGCCAGTATCCATAAAATAGAATATTGGTTGGGACCATCTCATATGCATATTCTGTCAGTTTGGTTCAGTTATCTCAGACAACAAAAAAGTTGTTCATACTAAGAGTTTATTTTCGACTGATCGTTCCTATGGCAGCTATATGATATAGTGATCCGATTTCAACCAATTTTGGTCAGGCTATAAGGGACCATCGCGTATGCATATTCTGTGAGTTTGATTCAGATAGATCAAACAACAAAAAAGTTTTTCATACGAAGACTTGATTTTCGACTGATCGTTCCTATGGCAGCTATATCATATATTGATCCGATTTCAACGAAATTTTGTCAGGTTATAAGGGACCATCGCGGATGCATATTCTGTGAGTTTGATTCAGATAGAACAAACAACAAACAAGTTTTTCATACTAAGACTTGATTTTCGACTGATGGTTGCTATGGCAGCTATATGATATAGTGGTCCGATTTCAATCAAATTTGGTCAGGAGGTATGGGACCATCCCATATGCATATTCTGCCAGTTTGGTTTACATATCTCAAACAACAAAAAAGTTTTTCATACCGAGACTTGATTTTCGACTGATCGTTCCTATGGCAGCTATATGATATAGTGGTCCGATCCAAATTTAAAAACAAACTTGATCTGCGTCCGGTATCCAGCAACCTACACACCAAATTTGAAGTCTCTAGCTGTTATAGTTTCTGAGATCGACGCGTTCAAACAGACGGACGGGCAGACGGACAGACGGACGGACGGACAGACGGACAGACAGACGGACATGGCTCAATCGACTCGGCTGTTGATGCTGATCAAGAATATATATACTTTATATGGTCGGAGATGCTTCCTTCTGCCTGTTACATACATCACACAAATCTAATATACCCTTTTTGACCATTTTCAATGGGCACAGGGTATAAAAATATTAAAATCGAAGTAATGATTGTTGATGACGAATCTACAGGGCATGATGTGGTTCTAGGTAGAGATTTCCTTAGAATAAGTAAAGCAAAGTTAATATCATTGGATGATGTTGAAATAATACCCAGAGAAAACGTAAAGATCAATGTGGAAAATGTTGCGACCTTTGCACTAAATACAAATGTGGAGCAGTGCAAAGTTTTGAACAACGTAGAGTTAACCGAAAATGTAGAGTCAAAGTTGAGCAACAAAACTGAAACAAAGCTGAGTAACGACGGTGCGCCGAAGAATATAAAACGAAGTTTAAATGTAAGAGAAAATAAACAATGTGTGAAAATGTATGAGTCAGATGACTTTGAGGAACAAATGTTAGCGATCAATGTTATACAAGATGGGAAAGTTGCATATAAAGTTGGTGACCATATAAGCTATAATGTGAAAGAAAAGTTTGAAAATATGTTTGAGAAATATTACTTGTTACCCATTAGACCAGCAGAACCAAAGACGAAATGTGAAATGAAAATATCAATAGAAAGTGATAAACATTTTAATTGCCCTCCTAGAAGATTGTCGTTTGCAGAAAAAGTCGAACTACAAAAAATACTAGACGAGAATTTAGCTTTAGGATACATACGAGCAAGTGAATCTGAATATGTTTCACCCATCGTATTAGTTAAGAACAAGTGGGCGCGGCTACAGTCGAGTTTGCTCGACTGGAGGATACCCTGTGCCAGTATCCATAATATAGAATATTGGTTGGGACCATCTCATATGCATATTCTGTCAGTTTGGTTCAGTTATCTCAAACAACAAAAAAGTTGTTCATACTAAGACTTGATTTTCAACTGATCGTTCCTATGGCAGCTATATGATATAGTGATCCGATTTCAACCAATTTCGGTCAGGTTATAAGGGACCATCTCATATGCATACTCTGTCAGTTTGGTTCAGTTATCTCAAACAACAAAAAAGTTGTTCATACTAAGACTTGATTTTCGATTGATCGTTCCTATGGCAGCTATATGATATAGTGATCCGATTTCAACCAATTTTGGTTAGATTATAAGGGACTATCGCGTATGCATATTCTGTGAGTTTGATTTAGATAGATCAAACAACAAACAAGTTTTTCATACTAAGACTTGATTTTCGACTGATGGTTGATATGGCAGCTATATGATATAGTTGTCCGATTTCAATCAAATTTGGTCAGGATGTATGCGACCATCCCATATGCATATTCTGTCAGTTTGGTTCACATATCTCAAACAGCAAAAAAGTTTTTTATACCGAGACTTGATTTTCGACTGATCGTTCCTATGGCAGCTATATGATATAGTGGTCCGATCCAAATTTAAAAACAAACTTGATCTGCGTCCGGTATCCAGCAACCTACATGCCAAATTTGAAGTCTCTAGCGATTATAGTTTCTGAGATCGACGCGTTCAAACAGACGGACAGACGGACAGACAGACGGACATGGCTCAATCGACTCGGCTGTTGATGCTGATCAAGAATATATATACTTTATATGGTTGGAGATGCTTCCTTCTGCCTGTTACATACATCACACAAATCTAATATACCCTTTTTGACCATTTTCAATGGGCACAGGGTATAAAAAGACGGGTGAATTAAGATTATGTGTAGACTACCGCCGATTAAATAAAGTCACCATTAAGGACAATTATCCGATTCCCCTTATTGATGATCTGTTAGGAACGTTAGCAAATAAAAGTGTCTTTTGAAATTAGACCTTAAAAATAGTTTTCATCATGTATTCATGCATAATGATGCAATTAAGTATTCCTCATTTATCACCCCTTTAGGACAATACGAGTATCTAAGGATGCCTATTGGCTTAAGAAATGCACCATCTACGTTCCAAAGATATATAAATAAAATTTATTTATGGTCAAAGACGGAAGAGTCGTAATATATTTAGATGATATGTAGTGGGCCGGTGTGTCAGGTCCCAAGCTGGGTGCCTGTGTAGTGATCTTTTAAAGGAGCACTGTAGCGAATACCCTGCAGATTTTTAAAAGAGATCTGACTCAGTCGGGTTTTCTCGCTATTGCCACATAGGAGTCGAGTTCGTGCACTTCTTGCTTAGCCTAGACTCAGCTCGACGGATGGGGCGGGCTTCTTTCTCCTCCTATGGTAGCGTACACACACACTACAACAAAATTATAAGTGCACTAGGAAACAAACAACATATTAACGGAAGCAAAAAGAAAAAAAAAATGGAAATGGAATTATGAATCGGACAAGAAAATAACAGACAGACATTTGTGGCTTATTGCTCGGTTGTAGGGTATTTAGATGTTGTGTATACCCTATTCTTTACCCTCCCAACCTTGGCAATATCTAGTTGGAATTTTAGGATTTGCCCCTATAGTAACTCTTGTTACCTTTTTATATTTGGATTGGCATTGGCTGTAGATCGGCGACGGTTAAGACAAAATTTAAAGTTCCATTATTTTAATGTAAATATTAAACATTATTTATTAAATTAATATAATCTGTATTCATGTTCAATCTACGGTCATTCGAAGAATTTTCAATTTCTTTAATTTTGTTTTATGTATGTATGTTTGTTGTAAGTGATGATGATAACAATGTTTAAATGTCTATGTAAGTTTAATTTTTAATTAATAAAAATTAAATTTTTATAATTAAGTTTCCAACTATTATTTTTGAGCAACTTTTGAATTATAAAGAAAATATTCATAGTTGCAACTAGGGCAAAACGAAAATTCATAAATTCAAAATTTTAATTTTTCAGAGCCATTATTAAATATAAGAAAAAAAATGTCGCAAGTACGTATGATGTATATGATCAATAAAAAAAAGGAAATAAAATTTTACCATGACTTAGGACTCACCAAACACTTCCGTCGTTGAGCTCAAGATGACGATGTGGCTAACCTCTATAATAATAAGGAAAAATAATAATAAAAAAAGATCATAACCCTCATACATACGTTGACCTCTGCTAGTGGGCTCTTTACATACATTTTTTTAATCAAAATTAAATTAATAATTAATAAATCATTTAGCAAAATATAAAAAAAATGTTTAAATATTCAAATTTGTTAATTAAATTTTTAGAAAAAAAATTATTATCGCTTGTTCATTTTTTTTTTTTTTTTTTTTGTTTCGTTCGAGCACCACTTAGTGGCTTTACTTAAGTGCGCAGCACTTTATTGTTGAAAAATTAATTTTTCAATTAATATCCACTTATACATTTTGGCTACACTGTACAGGGGAGTTGTATGTATGCCTAACCAACATTTTTGGGAGCTAAAGAAAAAAGGCGCTCGGCAGTGATCAATCCCTCGTGGAAGAATCTCAGCAAGATTCTTTGAAAACAGCAATCCAATTCAGCAACACAATTTACAGCAGCAGGAGCGGATCCAAAAAGAACAACAGCTTATGTTGCTGCCGGGGCAGGGTGATGTCCGATGGACATTATATCCGAGAAAGGCCAACAGATTTTAATGTTCATACATTAAATCAGCTTTATTCTTATTTTTTTTTTCCAATTATGAAAAATGGAATTTTATCTATTTTCTTAAATTGATTTAAAAATCAAATTGTAAGAATTAAATAAAAGATTAAAATAAAAGCACTGGCACGGGGCACTGTCGAAAAGAATCACATTACTATAGGTATCACTGTACTTCCACTCACATACCTGGCTTATATGAAAAAAAACTGCATAAATATGTTTTTATGTTCCCTCGATGGGAAAGAAAATCCAAGAAAAAGTCTCCAAAATATCATATGGGGAAGAACGTCCGGGAATTGTAAATCCGGGTGGAGAAAAATCCAAAAGAAAATGTCTTTAATTTACACTGTTAAAAGTGTTATGTCACAGCACATGGAATTTTTATTAAAAACTTTGCCACAGACTGGCACTATGTTGTGCTTTGCACAAGAGTCACTAATGTTTTAGCTAAATGTCACAATGTTTTAGCTAAATTCGATCGACAGCTAATTAGCTAAGCTCGCACACGAAATGTAAAACAAAGCGTGGGCGGCGAGAGATAAGAACGGTTAAGTCGTATGACATAGTCGTACTTATCCAAGGTGACATAAGGGAGCCGATAGGGTACTCGGTGTAATGCTCACCAACACATAAACAAATGCCATAGACAAGCAAAGAGAGCTAAAAAAGCACAGCTTGCTTAAAGCAGTGCGCATGCGTGCATTCTGCATGCAGTGCGCATGTGTGCATTCTGCATGCAGTGCATCAAGAAGTGCATATTGCAAGCAGTTAACATTTATGTTCTAAAGCAGTGCAATCTTGATCTATTTATAGAACAATGGTTTTGCACTGTTCTGTTATAGTGCTTAACAGAATAACTTGCAATGTAAATGTAAATAACTAAAAATGTAAAAGAAATTATTGCTCATACGAACTGGTCACTACACCCACAGTTACTGCTACGAGAGTCTCACCTGAGAAGTCAGTAACAGAAAAAGAGAACAGTTCCAAAAAAAAAGATACAAATTATTTACTCTGAATGTCTTTAAGATGATAGGTCCCTAGAGTTTTTCCTGACTCATCCATAAGCTCATAATAAGCTGGGCTTAGTTTGCGCTTTACAATTGCCGTTATGAAAACTGGTGCAAGTTTTGCATTAAATTTCTTGGCGGCATTACTTTGGGCAAAATTACGTGCATAGACTGTATCTCCTGTTTTAAATTGAACAGTTCTACTGCGCAAGTTATATCTGCGGGCGTTGTCATCGTGTGCTGCTGTTTTAATAAAGTATCGTCCGACAAGAGATTGAGCTTACGTAAAAGCTCATAGTCTTTCCCATGCAAAATCATATTCTGTCCGAAGGTTAGAAAATATGGAGAGAACCCTGTGCTGCGATGCACACAAGCTCGTAAAGCTCCACTAATTTCGTTTAAATTCGTGTCCCAATTACCATGATCGGATCCAATGTATGCACGAATAGCTGCTATAACAGATCTGTTCAGACGTTCGCTAGCGTTCGCTTGCGGAGAGTAGATTGCAGTGCAAAGATGAGTTACCCCAAAACGAGTAAGAAAAGCTTCAAAACTATCAGAGCGAAACTGGGAACCATTATCTGTTAATATTACTTCTGGAACTCCGAATGTATAAAATAAATAATTCTCTAGATAATCACATATCCGACTCGAAGTAAATTTCTTTAAGGGATGCCAAAAGTGAAACTTCGTATTATGATCTACGATGATCAGAATGCCTATATTACCGCTTTTCGATCTCGGATAAGGTCCTAGCAAATCCATATATAATTTCTGAAAAGGTCTTTCAGACACCATTGGTTTACCCATGGGTGGTCGTAATACAATATTTGGGCTTTTTGTTGACTTGCATGTCGAACAATCAGATACATATTTTCGAATTTGTGCTACCATTTTTGGCCAAAATAAATAACGTTTCAGCTTCTCCGTTAATTCAGCAGTTCCACAGTGAGCTGCATTTGGAGCGTCATGTGCTTGAAATAAAACGTCTTTGACAATTCCAGATGGAATCCAAAGTTTCCAAGAATTGTTTTCTTGAGCCGGGTCTCCAGTTGCGTTTTCGGTTCGTTTATAAACAAACCCATCAGCTACTTTTAAATCTGGTAATTTTGATTGATTCTGCTCTATACGCTGAATCAAATCAAGATATTCGACGGAGCTAAATTCCTTCGACTCAAGGTCTACCATTGGGCCTTCGTTGTCGAATTCCTCAATAGCTACCTCATCTCGTCGAGAAAGAGCATCTGCTACAACGTTTTGCGAGCCGCTGCGATGGAGAATTTGAAAAGAAAAACCTTTTAGATTGATAGCCCAACGAGCTAATCGTCCTGATAGGTCTTTCTGATTCATCAGCCATTTTAAAGAGGCATGATCAGTCACCACAGTGAACTCTTGTCCTTCAATATAAGCACGAAATTTGGCTATGCCTTTTATTACTGCTAAACATTCGAGCTCAGTTACTGTGTAATTCTGTTGAGCTTTTGTCAGCTTAACAGACATGTAGGCAATCGGTAGCTCTTCTCCTTCTTCATTTGTTTGTGCTAAAACGCAGCCAAGGCCGTGTAAACTAGCATCGCATAACAGAATGAAGGGTTTCGAAAAATCGGGAGAACTCAAAATAGGTGCTGTAGTTAACCTAGATTTAAGTTCCTGAAAAGCCTTATCTGCTTCTTCATTCCAAATGAGCGCTTTGTTCTTTTTGAGCAGCCCAGTAAGCGGAATAGTGAGCGAAGCATAATTTCCAACGAATCTTCGGTACCAACCTGCAAGACCTAAAAATCGTCTTAACTGTTTGACTGTGGAAGGGACTGGGAAGTTGTTAATAGCTTCTATTTTCCTTGGATCGGTTTTTAATTGACCGTCTCCTATGATGAATCCTAAATACTTGATTTCTCGCATGCAGAATTTAGATTTGGCTATATTAATAGTCAGGTTCGCTTTGCGAAAATATAGAGCGATTTCCTGCAAAAGAATCATGTGCGAGTCAAAGTCGTCTGACAAAACTAGAAGATCGTCTAAATAGACAAAAACTCTAGTGCGCAGATGAGCGGGTATCACATTATCCATAAGTCGACAAAGAGTCTGAGGCGCGTTGCAAAGGCCAAAAGGCATTACCTTACATTGATACAACGGTCTGTTAGGAATTGTGAACGCCGTATACTGCTTCGAATTACTCTCGAGTGGAATCTGCCAAAAAGCATGTTTCATGTCAAGGCCGGTTATAAATCGAGCTGGAGGCAATCTGCTTAAAATACCATCGATAATTGGAATAGGATATGCATCCTTGCGAGTAAATTTGTTGACAACTCGCGAATCGAGACACAAACGCAATTTCTCACCTTTTCGAACTAAAACACAATTACTACTCCACGGACTGTTTGACTCTTCAATTATGTCCATTGCTAGCATTCTGTCCACCTCTTCGAACATTTGTTTTTCTATTGCAGGTGAAACAGGCCAGGTGCAGGTGAAATAGCATTGCCAACGTCTATGCTATGAGTTGACAGATGGGTGCGTCCTAATCCTTCCTTCTCGTAAGATGGAAATTTAGCGACAACTGCATTCAAGCTTTGTGTTTGTGCAGCGCTCAAAATATGCATATTGGGGCTACCTTCTGTATTTTCAAATCCTGTATCAAGTTCAGATACTCTTTCAGACGGACTTAAAAGATTATTTAAAAGGCCAAATGTCTTCCAGAAATCAATACCTAAGTATATGTCTTGTTTAAGATCTGGAATTACGAAAAATTCTATAGGATTTGTCTTATCGCGATACGTGACTTCAGTTGTAATTTTCCCTATTACAGAACATACTGAGTTATTGGCTGTTTTAATATTGCCTGAGCATTTCTGAATTTTTTGACTGTTTCGGAGATCAATTGCTGCTTGATTGCCCACACAACTGATTGTCGCTCCTGAGTCTAAGAGTGCCATATACTTGTTGTTCTCTAGAGTCAATTCTGTATAGAGTCGGTTGTCGGAATTACAAAATATTGCGGACACAAGTTTTCTACGCGTGACTTTAACTTTCTTCCAAAAATGTCTGAGCCTTAATGTTGACCGTCTATGTAATTAGCCAGTCGAACGTGAAAGGGTAATAATTGATTATTTTGTTTGTCACTGCCGGGAAAAAGGTCGTAATTGGGAATTTGACTCAGATCGTCAGGCTTGTTATCAGGCTTGCCTGTATCGGTCTGAGTGTACTGATCAAAAGTTAATGTTTCGGATGCGGCAGAATGCTTTTGTTCTGCGCATCCCGTACTCGGTTTTCCGAGGGGTTACAAGATGGGCATTTTGGCTTAAAGGTGTTCTTCGCACCACAGCCATAACAAAATATACTTCGGATTTCCAAGCAGTCATCAAATCGATGTCCTGGCATGTCGCAATTCCAACAGATCAGCTGTTTGCGCTGAATTGCTGAAACTTCTTCTGAAATCTGTTGCGCTGTCTCACTTTCCAATTCGGAAATACGAGAGCGAGGATCAAACTTAGATTTTGTAGTTTTTACCAACTTACAAAATTGTTCATGGGTACGAATCTCTTCGCGAAGTTTTGCCAAGGTAGTGATGCCCAAGTGCATCAACTCATACCGTAAGGTAGACTTCGAATTATGAATGAGGATTCGCACAAGTGAACGTTCAGAAACGTCTTTTTGCAATCGACCAATTAGCTTCTCAATTGCAAATTGAAAATCTTCAAAGGATTCCTGATCTCCCTGTCTTCGAGAATTAATCATCTCCCATACATCCATTTCGTCATCTGTGTCCTCGAATTTCTTACGAAATTCTTCACAAAAGGATTGCCAAGTGAATCGAGGATTTGCACGATGAACTCTCCAATACCATTCATTTGCTCTTCCAACAAAAAGAAGATGCAAATGGTCACACAAAATTTGATAATCACCGAGTAGGTTCTGCTCGGTTAAAGAGCGAACTCTGTAAAGAAAATCTTGAGCTTGCATTCCATCTCTACCGCCATCGAATTTAATATGCCAGCTTTGAATGATGCTGGACACTTTCTCTGCTCGGATAGAAGAAGAAGATCTAGTCAAATTTGGAATGTTTTCTGCAATGCCAACACGATTTGCAGAAGACATTGGAGGTAGATCACTTACGGATCTGGAACTCGTTCGTGAACTAGGATGTTGTGAGCCTTGTTCACTTCGTCCTAATTGCAAAACTGCCAACTGAGCACTGATATTTTTCTCTATGGTCTCAGATAAAATAGAACTCAAATTCTGAAGGATTTGATTCTGACTTGACTGCATAGCAGTCTCAACTAAATTTAAAACTTCGCCACGATCCATGTTTCTTGGATTTGGACGTTGTGAATTGTCTGCTGGAGGAACTCTCTGATTACGATTCATTGATCGGGTCTGCATGCCTCGTCGTGGAGTTGCACCTCGACCTCTGAATTTAGAAGTTGTCTGTTGCGAATTAGAATCAGTAGCTTGATCTACTGTTTGAGATAGAGTTTCAGAATTTGCTGTAGCGTCCTGAATCTCTGCAGCCAATGAATTGTTTGTATAAGTCAACTGATTGACAGAACAATCAAGTTGACAAACGGGACAAATCCGTGAGGATTGTAAGTGTCCTACAATGCACCGATTATGAAAGGTGTGCTTGCAAGGTGTCGCTGCTATTAGGTCGTTTCTACTGAGAACCTCCTGACAAATGTCACAGAATTGATCACTGTCCTGAATAGCCGCAATTAAATTTTCTGTGCTATGATGAACAGCCATATTCAAATAATATTAATAATTTTAATGTGTTCGTTAAAGAAAAACAAGTGGGCGCGGCTACAGTCGAGTTTGCTCGACTGCAGGATACCCTGTGCCAGTATCCATAAAATAGAATATTGGTTGGGACCATCTCATATGCATATTCTGTCAGTTTGGTTCAGTTATCTCAGACAACAAAAAAGTTGTTCATACTAAGAGTTGATTTTCGACTGATCGTTCCTATGGCAGCTATATGATATAGTGATCCGATTTCAACGAAATTTTGTCAGGTTATAAGGGACCATCGCGGATGCATATTCTGTGAGTTTGATTCAGATAGAACAAACAACAAACAAGTTTTTCATACTAAGACTTGATTTTCGACTGATGGTTGCTATGGCAGCTATATGATATAGTGGTCCGATTTCAATCAAATTTGGTCAGGATGTATGGGACCATCCCATATGCATATTCTGCCAGTTTGGTTTACATATCTCAAACAACAAAAAAGTTTTTCATACCGAGACTTGATTTTCGACTGATCGTTCCTATGGCAGCTATATGATATAGTGGTCCGATCCAAATTTAAAAACAAACTTGATCTGCGTCCGGTATCCAGCAACCTACACACCAAATTTGAAGTCTCTAGCTGTTATAGTTTCTGAGATCGACGCGTTCAAACAGACGGACGGACAGACGGACAGACGGACGGACGGACAGACGGACAGACGGACAGACAGACGGACATGGCTCAATCGACTCGGCTGTTGATGCTGATCAAGAATATATATACTTTATATGGTCGGAGATGCTTCCTTCTGCCTGTTACATACATCACACAAATCTAATATACCCTTTTTGACCATTTTCAATGGGCACAGGGTATAATAAACAGCATAAAAAGTATCCGACGCTTCACCACAAACCAATATTAAAGCCAATCCAATAATACCAAACCATAAACCAAAATGTTTACTGAAAATTGTCTCATATACTATCATTTAATAAATTCTATTGTCGCTTTTGCACTGAGCTGAAGTTTCCCTTTGGTCAGGCTGATAAAGATGCTCCAGCAGTCTGCGATTCCAAAAAGAAATCTCAATTTCTGTGCAAAATTGGAATAGACTTTACAAAACGTAAGCGTATGTGAACAAAGAGAACTGACTCGCTTTGGTCGACCAATCCTAAATAACGAATTGCAATCGCATTTCCTAAAGACGAAATTCTGAGCTCCTATTCACTTCGCTTCTGATTTATAAATCTATTTATAAAGAGGAAAAACAAAACTAAATGGGTGGATTAAATCAATAGGCAAAAATTATGAAACTAAGTATAGGTTAGGTAGGTTAGGTTAGGCGGGTGTCCTTGTGACACACTTAGGCCTGGTTAGGCCCGTTGTGATCCCGCGGATCTAAAAGATCCTTTCTACCAGCATTGGAGACCTCAGAAATTATTTTAGAAGGGGGTCCAGTTTGATGACTGGATGAAAAGGGCAATCTTGCGCGGTGATAGAGCGGAGAGGCCGCCTAGGTCGTCCAGGAAGGGTTTACCTAGAGTACGTAATCTTCTATCTTATAAAAAAACCTCTTTACTAGGTAAAAGTCTAGTGACGAAAACATTTTCATGACCCAAAATTTCTGATATCCAATTTTGTGACGAAAAATATTAAATTTTACACATGAATTATTAAAAAAAAATTGTTTGTCACTGGCACTGCGTAAAAAAGTACTATTTACTAGGTATGAAAAATTTAGCGCAATGTGCCCAGTGACAAAAATTTTATTTTTTAATAATTCATGTGTAAAATTTAATATTTTTCGTCACAAAATTGGATATCAGAAATTTTGGGTCATGAAAATGTTTTCGTCACTAGACTTTTACCTAGTAAAGAGGTTTTTTTATAAGATATCAGAAATTTTTTAATAAGACATCGGAAATTTTGACGATTGCAATATTTTTTTTAAACAATTCAATAATTATATAATTAAGAGAAGTAAAAACACATTCAATCAGAGACGTTTCAATATTATATATATTTATAAATATATTTCGATCTTGCTGTAATTGGAATTACAAAATGTTTCATCTGCCGTAAAAAGAATTCACCACTTGCAAGCAGTATCTTTCCACATGCACTGCAAGCAGTGCAAGTAGTGTACATGCAGTAGTATACATGCAGTAGTATAAAGGTAAAAGGTATATTCAATTAACAGGTAATATCTTGCCTAAAGCAGGGTATCCACAGTAGAATTTTTTTGTCGAACGTGTTCGTGGAACACAAATCAGTTTGACTACCAACTAGACGAACATTGGTTGCCGAACATCACTCGAAAAAAATTCTCAACGAGTAAACATGGAAGCGGAAAAAAATAAAATTATAGCTCTTATGACTATACATGTTTGCCTGGAGAAAAAAAAAAACAAATGCAAAAAAGGAAGCATTGGATGAAAGAATGGTATGCCAAACGAGAGAAATTCAGCCACACAAAACTCTTGAAAGAGCTCCAAGAAACATCGCCCATAGATTTCAAGAATTTTCTTCGGATGAATGGGGAAACCTATGAAGAATTATTGAGCCTAGTAGGTCCTAGGATTCAGAGACAGGACACACCCATGAGAGTGTCAATAACAGCAAATGAGAGGCTTTCAGCTACTTTGCGCTATTTAGCCACCGGGCAAAGCTTCGCCTATTTAAAATTCCTAACTGGGATTTCTCCCCAAAGTCTCGGCCGGATTATAGTGGAAACATGTGAATCCAATATACAAGTACTCAAGCCTTTCATTAAACTAAGAAAAAGAGTTATTAATATTTTAATATTTATTTAAGAAAATTCAGAGTCGCTGAAAAGTTCAGCGAACGAACGGTGTGGCATGGTTACATGCTCTGTAACAACAACTGGTGGATTCCCATTCACTGAAGGGTAGGAAGCAGTGCTTGATTCCGTAAATATGGGTGTGCTGGTCCGATACACTCGTTGTACAGGAGTTGACCGCACAGCTGGCTGGTAATCCGGAACATTTTGCGAATACTTTAATACATGTGGAGCAGTCCCTTGGCAAAATGATCGTTTTTAACTGATTCTGTACTTCTTTATGTGTACATCACAAATAAATAACTTTATGCACATATAATTACCGTCTCTGCTTCTAGTACTATATTTGAGGCATCATCAAATGTGTTTGGGCCCTCAATAAATGATTCTTGTTCATGCAAAAAACTTAAGTTTTCAAAATATCAAATGCTTGGCCTGTATATATCGTCAGCGCCAGCTCCAGACCTTTCGCTTTTTTTGATTTTTGCTGATGAAAATAATAGCATAATAATTAAATAAGCAACAAGAATTAGAGAAAAATAAAAAATTGATTTTACCTAATTCGCGCCTGTAGGAAGCGCGCAGAGAATTTACTTTTTTTGTTACCGTCTCAATTGTAGCGCTTTCATCGATTTCCTTATATTTTGTTAAGAGTTTTTCCCACGATTTGTTTCTGATGTTTTTGTTTTTATAATCGTCGCTTTTATTTTGCCACAATGCAGGTTGATTTTGCAAAGCTTCAATAAATTCTTCCAAAAATTTTTTCTCCATTTTTGCACGTCAGCTCCTTCAAATATTTTTTAGAAATGATGATTGTACAAACACTTGAATCCATTGTCAAACACGTTTGAACGAACACAGGCAAGATAGAAACATTTCTATTTTTCACAAACAAGACCGACGAACACAAATTTGGTTTCGAACATGGATATCCACATGCGAACTTTTGTCGAACACAACACGTTCGACAAAAAAATTCTACTGTGGATACCCTGCTTAAACGAATTTTGAGAGATAGGTGTTATATGTCAAAAGACGCGGAATTGAATTGTCTACAACATACTACATATTTAAAAGTGAATTCATTTGTAGATTTTTCATAAATTAAAAAAAAAAAAAATTTTCACCTGTAGCTGTTTACCTTTTTACTTTAAAAAAAAACTTTGAAGGTATGCCTAAGAGCCCTTCAAAATACCTTTTCATCGATATATAGATCATATCTGTAGCTTCTATCGTTTGGATGCTATGAGGGTTTTAATTTTAGCGGTTTTTAGCGATTTCCCGCTAAACTAGCTATTATTCGAAAAAGTCGTAGAACAAACGTTTCTATATTTTTGAGCGGGAACAAGTCCTCATTCAAACATTTAAGCTAAATCAACGCTTTGATACAAACAAACAAACAAACAGACATACTGACTTTTCATCTCATTTTCGAAAGGCGACTAAAAATTTCAACATTAATTATTTTTTGAACCAGTAATCGGATTTCGATGATCGAGGTGTCATTCGACGCGTATTTTTGATTAGAATAGTAAAAAATTAAAAAATAAATCAAAAAGGCCCCAACGGCCCCATTTGCTCCAATAATTTAAATTTTGTCCCTCTCACTTACACCTGTTTATCTCACGCACCAGGAAAGTTTCCAAAAGTCTTAATACGCACATTTGTAAGTTAAACTGATACCTTTCGATCGGTATATAACTCGACCCGATCGGACGGTCATAGCAAATTTTCCATTCTTCCTGTGTATATATGCTAGCCGCTTTCGCACCCTTCGTGCTGCTTTCGTCACTAGCGCGGACTGCCGTCCGCAGTGATTGCTAAGAGCCGGGCAGGAACAGAAGAAGTGTTCCGGAGATTCTTCCTCTTCTTCGTCCCTGCAGCTCCTGCAGAAGTCGTTATATGGGGAGTTGAGCCTGTGGGCGTGAATACCTATTAACCAGTGACCGGTCAATGAGCGGACAACGAGTGAGCAGTCTCTTCTGCTTAGATTGCATAAGGCATCGGTACGGGCCTTGTCAATGTGGGGCCAAGTTTGTCGGGCCACACGCCCCACCAGACTGGCTTGCCAGCGAAGGGTGCTTTTGTGGTTCGATTAGTTATGGAGCAGGAGTTTACAGGTCGCCAGGGGCATACTTGTATCCTCTTTGTCGGGAAGGAGGAGCTTCGTCGTGCCTTTCCTAGCTAACTCATCTGCGATGCAATTGCCTGAGATATCCTGGTGACCGGGTACCCATATTAGGCAGATTTCGAAATGTCCAGCCATCTCATGGAGAGATTTGCGGCATTTCGAGACTGAGATCGAGTTTGTGGTAGTCGCTGCTATTGATTTGATAGCAGCTTGACTGTCACTATATATATTTATAGTGCCTGAGGTGGCATTTGAGTTTTTAAGGAGGTCTAGAGCTTCGTTAATTGCTAAGATTTCGGCTTGGAAGACACTACAGTGATCAGGTAGCCTGAAAGAGTGGTTTATTCCAAGTTGCTGAGAAAAGACACCCCCTCTTACCTGATTTTTCAGCTTAGATCCATCAGTGTAGAAGGTTAGTGCGCCAGGTTTGCCCGGAGGTTTGACAGCCCACTCCTCCCTGCGAGGAATGAGTGTACGGAATGGAGTGGTTATATACTCTATTGGCATACAATAGTCCGTTTTGGATGGTATGCTATTTTGTTTGTGGAGGATGGAGGAGTGACCTGATGGTTGATCATTCCATAAGTTAGTATCTCTAAGTCGGATGGCCGAAAAGGTAGAGATTTCTTCGCTGTGTTGTTGTATGGGTGTTATATTGAGTATGGCGTCAAGAGCCTCACCAGGTGTGGTGTTCATAGCACCTGTGATGCATATTTCCGCCATTCTATGTATTTTCTTAAGTTGCTTGATGATGGAAGCCTTTGATAGGGCGGGCCACCAAACTAGAATCCCGTACAAGAGGATAGGTCTAACAATAGCCGTGTAAAGCCACCGGACGATGTACGGGGACATACCCCATTTAAGACCTACTGCTTTCCTACAGGTGTAAAGTGCGATTGTCGCTTTCTTACATCTCTCCTGTATATTCAGCTTCCAATTCAGTTTCCTATCCAGTACTAGTCCCAGATATCTAGCAGTTTCACTGAAGGTTAGAGTGGAATTCTTAAGTTTCGGTGGGACGAGGGTGGGAATCTTGTATCGCCTCGAAAAGAGAACAAGTTCTGTTTTATCAGAATTAACCCCTAGGCCGCACTTGTCAGCCCAGGTGGCCAACCTTTTTAGCTTGGCCGTCATTAGGTCACATAAGGTCTGGGGATACTTTCCAGAAAAGACGACGGCAACATCATCCGCGTAGGCTACTATCTGGCAGCCACCTCCTTCCATGTCGCACAGCAGTTGGCTTACTACTATGTTCCACAGTAGAGGAGAGAGAACTCCCCCTTGGGGGGTTCCTCTGCTGACGTACCTGGTGAGAGTTGAGGAGCCAAGTGTGGATGTCACAGCCCTGCTTGTCAGCAACTGGTTGATTAATCCCACTAGCCGGCCCTCAATTCCCAGGCCCGTCAGTGCTCCAGTAATAGCCTCCGGGAAGACGTTGTTGAAGGCTCCTTCGATATCGAGGAAAGCTACAAGGGTGTATTCTTTAAGTGAGAGGGACTTCTCTATGGTGGCAATGACGGAGTGATGAGCGGTCTCAGTAGATCGTCCTTTCCTATATGCGTGCTGTGAGTTTGAAATAAGGTCACTAGGGATGGAAACCCTTAAGTGAAAGGAGAGTATTCGCTCGAAGGTTTTGAGCAGAAAAGATGTGAGGCTTATCGGCCTGAAATCCTTAGGAGTGATGTGGGAGGCTTTTCCAGCCTTAAGTATGAAAACAACTTTTGAAATTCTCCATGGCTCTGGGATCTGACCCGTCCAGAAGATTTCAGTGAAGATTGCCTGGAGCCAGTTTATGGCAGTGTTTCCTGCATGTTGCAGGTGCGCAGGTGCTATACCATCGGGACCTGGCGATTTAAACGGTTTGAAACTGTTTATCGCCCACTCGATGTTATGCACACTAAAGAGTATTGGGTTTAAAGGCACCTCAATAATGCTTTGTTGACTACTTAAGGTGTGTTGGGAACACCCGGGAAAATGCTTTGATAGTAGGGCTTCCAGTGATTCCTCACTGGAGGTTGTCCAAGAGTTATCATCTCTCTTTATGTAGCCTAGGGAAGGGGCTGATTTGGAGAGTATCCTCCGAAGACGTGCTGCCTCGGCTGTGGATTCTATGTCTGAACAAAAGGTCCGCCACGAGGATCTCTTGGCTCGTCGGATTTCCTTTTTATATACAGCTAGCTGTAGCTTGTAGTCCAGCCACGCTTCCTCTGTGTCTGAGGTCTTGGCTTGGTTGAAAAGAGTTCTACTACTCTTCCTGAGGTCATTCAGGTGGTGTGTCCACCAAGGTGGCTTTTTCCTGCCTCTTGGTCTAATGACGGGGCAGGCTTTTTTAACTGCAGATATGCACGCAGTTGTGAAGGTTTTAATAAGTTTGTGTAGGCGCACAATAGAGTGAGGACCCTCTGGTGCGTATTCTGGGATATAATTTCTGAGAATGGCTTTGTATGTGTTCCAATCAGTTTTCCTGAGGTTGGTAAACTGACTTGGGTACGGTTTTGTGAGATTGAGAACGAACTCAATATATCTATGATCTGAGAAGGAATGTTCGCTTAGAGCTTTCCACTCAGTAATCAGGTTGCCTATAGAATGAGACACGAGTGTCAAATCGATGACCTCCTTCCTATCCTTGATAATGAAGGTGGGGTCGTTTCCTCTATTCATTATTACTAGGTTAGTACTGATGATATAATCAAAAAGTAACTCACCCCTTGCGTTTGTATTAGAGCTCCCCCACTGCGTGTGGTGAGCGTTAGCATCGCAGCCTATAATCAGGTCGATTTTATTCTGGGCACAGTCGCTAACCAAGCTTCGTGCGATATCTTCCGGTAAGGGACCCATCTGGTCGTATGCCATATAAGCAGACAGTAGCCTGATTGGAGCTGACTGGAGCTCCAGGCTTACTGCGGTGTTGTCTTCATTGCTGAAATTGTGGAGTAGAAATACACTTAAATGTTTCCTAGCAAGAATGCAAGTTCGTATGTTACCTTGAGTATTAGCTACAAATAGTTTGTAGTCAGGAGATCCTAATCCAGAAACCTTGCCGCACACCAACCAAGGTTCCTGGACTAGGACCAAGTCGGCTCCGCCTCCAGCCAGGCGGAGTAGTAAGGCCGCAGAGGCCGCTTTACAGTGGTGGAGGCTTATCTGCAGAATCTTCACAGACATCTGTAGATTTACCCTCCACCACTGTTATGTTAGCATCCTCATCCTCGGATGCCAAATCAGAGGTGACCTCCAGGTCACCCGCCTGCCAGAGCTTTCTCAGGTCTCTTGTAAGAGAGGACGCGTCCGAGTTGTAGCCGTCCATTTCTGGACGTTCGGGGGCTTCCAGTTCAGCGGTGATGTCCTCCTCGACTGGCTTGTCGGGAGGCGCACCACCTACTGCCGCATCAGATTTGTAGACGCGGATGAAGACAGAACTGAAACCGAAGTTCAGCTCTCCTCCAGCCGCGTCGATTGGGGCCAGTGATTCCTTGTTTAGGATTACAACTGCCTGGTGAGTGGGCCCAGGTGTCTCCTCGATTTTGGCCACCCGCCAGTAGTGGGTGGGCAAATCAGGGTTGCACCTTTGTAGCATTTTGAGGAGCTGCTCCGGCTCCTTAATGGTGGACGGGATCCACATCCGTGCCCTCGGTCTTGCTGGAACTTCTTCCCAGTTAACGGCCTCCAGCTTGGCACCTGGGTAGACCTCGACAACACTAGCGACGGCCGCCTTATAGAGCTCTGCCGACCGATTGTCTTCGCAGGCTATAACTTTGACGTTGCCCTGGAACCACCCGACATCTTTGCAGATGGGGGGAGGGCCAGGCTCTCTCTCCAACAGATTGAAGCAGTGGGTGGCCAGCGCCGATTCCACCCACCTCCATTGGCTTCTGGGGATGCCTCCTTCCAAATTGCCACGGGCAAGGACACCTATGAGGATCCTCTCCCTGGCAATCTGGGCGAAAGACCTGCCCGGTTGAACCCGCGACTTCTTGGCACTAGGTGCGGGTGTATCTTGAGGGCGCTGCCTCTTGGCTTGAGCCAGCGCTTTGGAGGACGGTTTCCAGTCCGGGATGACGCTCCTGGCCCATTCCACCTTTCTCAGCCAGTCGGCTGACAGGTTGGGTCCTGCGTTACTATGGTTGCGCTGGAGAATGTCTCCCGCGCTTCTTCTCTCCGTGAAGGAGAACTTCTTTCTGGCGCCGGCTGTGGGAGCTTCACCCACCGTCCTTGCACCAGCTGGAGATACCGCTGCGCTTTTAGCGCTCTGCTGTAACTCCGAGGTGATTGGGGGCGGTAGGATAACTCCCTCTACCCCAAGGCCCGGGTGAAAAACGGGTTTTCTTGGACCGGCACCTTTTGCTTGACCGGCTGGCATGGTGACCATCTCCGGTGTTGCGATTTTAGTAGGATCGGCTGGCATGGTGACCATCTCCGAGGCTACGTTTGAGCTTTGGCACGACTTGGAAGTCGATGCCGCCGCTGAGAGAGAGGAATCTAGGATTCCTGATGACTAGTTAAGATAGTCACTCTTGACATGGGAAATGTCTTTTTGTTTTTGTAATTTTTTATTGTTTGGATTCATGTTTGAGTCCCACGAGTTGCGGAGAAAGGAAGGTCCGCCTGCACAGATATCCGCTATGTGCAGGTAAGGCTGATTAGTCCGGAGGGCGCCAGGTATCCGAACGCTCCGTAAGAGACTGAGCTATTTTTGGGGAGGGCTCCCAGCCAGGTTGACTCTCGGCACGGGTCGCATAACACCTTAGTCCAGCCCTCTTTACCTCAGACCATGACCAGAGCCATCAAACATACAGTGGGGCTATTAAGGAGCTATACTGTATGCCGATGACAAAGGTCTTGGCTAACACCAGTTCTGAGGAACCATTGGAGTGTTATTTCCAGTCGGCACCCTCGAGGAGGGTTCAGTCGAGGATTTTTGCCGGCCAAACTAACCATAAATATCTGCAATTATTGTGCAGAGCATAAAATATACTGATGTTATGTATACATTTTTCTGAGGATATAGGTCAGCTCCACCGGTGGGCGCCATTGTGTAGTGGGCCGGTGTGTCAGGTCCCAAGCTGGGTGCCTGTGTAGTGATCTTTTAAAGGAGCACTGTAGCGAATACCCTGCAGATTTTTAAAAGAGATCTGACTCAGTCGGGTTTTCTCGCTATTGCCACATAGGAGTCGAGTTCGTGCAATTCTTGCTTAGCCTAGACTCAGCTCGACGGATGGGGCGGGGTTCTTTCTCCTCCTATGGTAGCGTACACACACACTACAACAAAATTATAAGTGCACTAGGAAACAAACAACATATTAAAGGAAGCAAAAAGAAAAAAAAAATGGAAATGGAATTATGAATCGGACAAGAAAATAACAGACAGACATTTGTGGCTTATTGCTCGGTTGTAGGGTATTTAGATGTTGTGTATACCCTATTCTTTACCCTCCCTACCTTGGCAATATCTAGTTGGAATTTTAGGATTTGCCCCTATAGTAACTCTTGTTACCTTTTTATATTTGGATTGGCATTGGCTGTAGATCGGCGACGGTTAAGACAAAATTTAAAGTTCCATTATTTTAATGCAAATATTAAACATTATTTATTAAATTAATATAATCTGTATTCATGTTCAATCTACGGTCATTCGAAGAATTTTAAATTTTTTTAATTTTGTTTTATGTATGTATGTTTGTTGTAAGTGATGATGATAACAATGTTTAAATGTCTATGTAAGTTTAATTTTAATTAATAAGAAATTAAATTTTAAATAATTAAGTTTCCAACTACTATTTTTGAGCAACTTTTGAATTATAAAAAAAATATTCATAGTTGCAACTAGGGCAAAACGAAAATTCATAAATTCAAAATTTTAATTTTTCAGAGCCATTATTAAATATAAGAAAATTATTAAATCAATAAAAAAAAAAAGGAAATAAAATTTTACCATGACTTAGGACTCACCAAACACTGCCGTCGTTGAGCTCAAGATGACGATGTGGCTAACCTCTATAATAATAAGGAAAAATAATAATAAATAAAGATCATAACCCTCATACATACGTTGACCTATGCTAGTGGGCTCTTTACATACATTTTTTTAATCAAAATTAAATTAATAATTAATACATCATTTAGCAAAATATAAAAAAAATGTTTAAATATTCAAATTTGTTAATTAAATTTTAAGAAAAAAAATTATTATCGCTTGTTCATTTTTTTTTTTTTTTTTTTGTTTCGTTCGAGCACCACTTAGTGGCTTTACTTAAGTGCGCAGCACTTTATTGTTGAAAAATTAATTTTTCAATTAATATCCACTTATACATTTTGGCTACACTGTACAGGGGAGTTGTATGTATGCCTAACCAACATTTTTGGGAGCTAAAGGAAAAAGGCGCTCGGCAGTGATCAATCCCTCGTGGAAGAATCTCAGCAAGATTCTTTGAAAACAGCAATCCAATTCAGCAACACAATTTACAGCAGCAGGAGCGGATCCAAAAAGAACAACAGCTTATGTTGCTGCCGGGGCAGGGTGATGTCCGATGGACATTATATCCGAGAAAGGCCAACAGATTTTAATGTTCATACATTAAATCAGCTTTATTCTTATTTTTTTTTCCAATTATGAAAAATGGAATTTTATCTATTTTCTTAAATTGATTTAAAAATCAAATTGTAAGAAATAAATAAAAGATTAAAATAAAAGCACTGGCACGGGGCACTGTCGAAAAGAATCACATTACTATAGGTATCACTGTACTTCCACTCACATACCTGGCTTATATGAAAAAAAACTGCAGAAATATGTTTTTATGTTCCCTCGATGGGAAAGAAAATCCCAGAAAAAGTCTCCAAAATATCATATGGGGAAGAACGTCCGGGAATTGTAAATCCGGGTGGAGAAAAATCCAAAAGAAAATGTCTTTAATTTACACTGTTAAAAGTGTTATGTCACAGCACATGGAATTTTTATTAAAAACTTTGCCACAGACTGGCACTATGTTGTGCTTTGCACAAGAGTCACTCGCTCAATGTTTTAGCTAAATTCGATCGACAGCTAATTAGCTAAGCTCGCACACGAAATGTAAAACAAAGCGTGGGCGGCGAGAGATAAGAACGGTTAAGTCGTATGACTTAGTCGTACTTATCCAAGGTGACATAAGGGAGCCGATAGGGTACTCGGTGTAATGCTCACCAACACATAAACAAATGCCATAGACAAGCAAAGAGAGCTAAAAAAGCACAGCTTGCTTAAAGCAGTGCGCATGCGTGCATTCTGCAAGCAGTGCGCATGTGTGCATTCTGCATGCAGTGCATCAAGAAGTGCATATTGCAAGCAGTTAACATTGATGTTCTAAAGCAGTGCAATCTTGATCTATTTATAGAACAATGGTTTTGCACTGTTCTGTTATACTGCTTAACAGAATAACTTGCAATGTAAATGTAAATAACTAAAAATGTAAAAGAAATTATTGCTCATACGAACTGGTCACTACAGATATCCTAATAGCAACAGAAAGCATTAATAAACATTTTAAAGTACTGGAAGAAGTTTTTAAACGTGTAGTAGAAAATAAATTAGACCTCAGATTAGATAAATGTGAATTTCTACAATCGTCAGTGAAGTATCTAGGTTACACGGTAAATGGAGATGGAATATGTGCAAATGAGAGCGGCCTCGATGCTATAAATTCTATTCCGGTACCAACAAAGGTTCACGAGGTTCAGAGTTTCATTGGATTATGCTCGTATTTCAGAAGATTTATCCAAGCAAAGCCACTATATGACAGCACAAAGAAAGACAAGAAGTTTAAGTTCCAAGAAGTAGAGTTAGATGCTTTCAATATGTTAAAGAGAAAACTAGTAGAGTCCCCGATTTTATCCATTTATGACCCAAGAGATGAAACTGAACTACACTGCGATGCGAGTTCATTAGGATATGGAGCCATACTCCTACAGAGAAAGAAAGATACAAAATTTCACCCAATATTTTACTATTCAAAACGTACTACCGAAGTAGAGTCTATGTATCATAGCTTTGAGCTAGAAACGTTAGCGATAGTCAATGCACTAAAAAGATTTCGTGTTTATTTACAGGGTATAAAATTTAAAATAGTCACTGATTGCAATTCGTTAACCCTCTCTCTAAACAAAAGGGAGCTGAACCCTCGTATAGCTAGATGGGCACTTGAATTACAAAATTACGATTTCAATCTTGAGCACAGATCCGGTAAAAGAATGCAACATGTTGATGCACTTAGTCGCAATAATAATATATTAACAATACACTGTTAAAAAAAAGAATCTAAAATCAAGATTTTGGTCTCAGAACTAAGAACATTGGTCTAAAAAATGCGTCGAGAACATGAAAATCTTGAAGTAAGACAGCACATCTTGATTCTAAGAACGTTTTAATTAAGACCAAGTTCTTATTTTTAAGACCATAAATTCTTATATTTTGAAGACCACAAATCTTATTTTCAGAATAAAACTTATTTTTTTTTAAGATTATATGTTCTTATTTGAAGACCAAAAAGTTTTGAATAATTAAGACAAAATATCTCAAATTAAGATTAAGCTTCTTAACATTTTAAGAAGAATGAAGTAAGTTTTAGTTAACTTGAGTTCTAGTAATGTCGATATGACTAAACAACAAACGCAAAAAACACTTGCAGAAAGCAAGGAGCATGGCTCGGTATACAAAAGATGCCAATCTCCATCATCAGTACCGTTGTGCTGACTCGACCAGCGATCCAAGCCTTATGTCATCTTTGAGAACCCAGAACCAGTTGTGAATTATAAGTCTCAAGAAGTGACAAAATTTTAAAATTTTTGTTTTTATTTTAAAAGAAAAAGATCTAAGATCTAAGATTATTATTCTTATATTAAGAACTTAAAATTTTTTTGAATATTATTCTTAGTTTTAGTAATTTGGTCTTAAAATGGTCTTATATTAAGAACAAAATATTTAAATTTGAGAATTTTATTCTTATATTAAGAACTTACGATTTTCAAGATTAATATTCTTAGTTTTAGTAATTTGGTCTTAAAATATTCTTATTTCAAGAACAAAATATTTAAGATGAATGTTCTTGATTTTAGAAAGTGGTCTTTTTTTTCAGTGTAGAAACAAATACTTTCGAAGAAAACTTAGTAATATCACAAAGTAGATATGAAAAGTTAAAGAAAATAAAAGAAATGCTAGTGGACAAAGAAGATGAGCATTACGAAATGCGTAATGGAGTCGTTTATAAAAAAAAGAACGGTGGAATCTTATTTTGCGTACCAGAATCCATGGAAGATAGTGTACTTTACAAGTATCACAATGAAATGGGACATGTTCGGCTAGACAAAGTAACAGATTTGATAAGTAAAAGCTACTGGTTCCCAAACATAAGAAAAAAAGCAGATATCCACATTAAAAATTGTGTGAAATGTATTGCATTTTCTTCAAAATCCGGCAAGAAGAAAGGCTTTCTTCACTCAATTCCGAAAGGCACAACGCCATTCAAAGTCGTTCATATCGACCACTATGGTCCTATTAATAGCAATGACACAAAGAAGAAGCACATACTTTTGGTAATAGATGCGTGCACAAAGTTTGTTAGACTTTTCCCAACGAAAACGAATAGCTCAAAAGAAGCAATAGATGCCCTCAAAGACTACTTTAAATCATATAGTCGACCTAAATATATAGTGTCAGATAGAGGTACCTGTTTCACTTCTAATGAATTTGAAACATTTTTAGAGTCAAATAACATCGATCATATTAAAATTGCCACAGGATCCCCATAAGCCAACGGCCAAGTGGAAAGAATCAATAGAGACTTAGGTCCAATGATAGCTAAAATTAAAAACGTAGAAGAAAATGAACCATGGCACAAAGTTTTGGACAAAGTAGAGTTTGCAATGAACAACACCAAGAATAGAAGCATAGATGAATACCCCAGGGCGATACGATAGATACTCTAAAAGAAAACGTTATTGAAGAAAATGTAGACAAAACAGTTAGAGATCTTGAACTTACCAGAATTAAAGCTGAAATGGTGCAACTAAAAACTCAAGAATATAATAAAAACAAGTGGGAATGGCTATAGTCGAGCTCCCGACTATAGAATACCCGTTACTTACCTAAATAAATTAAACTTTTGTTTTTATTGCATGCTTTTAGGCACTTTTATTGCTTAAAATTTAAGGGACCTTATGAAGTTATAAAAGTATTAGATAACGACAGATACGTGGTTCAAGACGTTGAAGGATTCCAACAAACTCAAATTCCATACTCTGGGATATGGGCTGTTCACAACATGAAACCTTGGATTGAGAATACAAGTAATGAAAGTAGAGATTTAAATAACTAAGTCAGTGAACAATGTGAAAATACTAATAGTAACTTAGAAATAGAAAATGAATTAACCCCTAATGAAAATGAGATAAACGATGACGATAGTCAACAAAATGTAAATAGAAATAATGAAACTAGTTGTAATGAAAATGTAAATAGTGATAAGAAGAGAGATAAAATTGGAAATGTACAAAGTAATATAATAACAAGAAGTATGACAGCGAGGACCAGGAGTTCCTTAATGTGAGGACTGGCCGAGTTGTAGCAATAACATAACAATAACATAGTCTGTAAGTTTACTGTGCAATAACTGTTAGCACTCTCTCAACAGCCTTGCTGAGAGAGCACATAGGGATACATAATAATTAATAAAGAGAGAGCGAGATCAGTCTGGATCAAGCTACGAATACAAACGGACGTGCATTTGTCATTACTACAGATGCTAGGAAGTGGATAAGCATCCTTTTTAGTCACGTCATTAAGTTTCCGAGCATTCAGGCAGAGTCGAACTTTGTTTGGTTTCACCACCATTCTCATAGGGGAACTCCAAGGACTTGTCGAGGGCTCAATTACTCCTAATTCCAACATACGATTAATTTCAGTGTACAACAACTGTTCTACGGCAGGACTGACTGGATAGAATCTCTGTTTCACAGGCTTCGCATCACTGATATCAATATGATGTTGAATCAGCTTTGTCCTACCTAAACCATCAGCACAACTAGGGAACAATTTCTTAACAACTTCTAGCTGAGATTTCTGCAAACTTGTTAGTGGGTACGAGTTTGTATCTGTGGGTAATGATTCTGAGTCTATTTCTACAGAAGAAATTATATTCGGGGCCAACGCAAAAATTTTCCAAAAGTCTATGCCCAAAATCAGATTTTGCTTAATCGACGGAATCACGAAGAGTTTCATAGGCTTCTGTTGATTTTTATAGGTCATCAGCACATTCAGACCACCAACTACCTCATGACTCTTGCCATCCGCTGTTTGAACATTTGACTTGATCGGCTTGAATTCTGGAAAAGAGACTAAATCTTGACTGGCAAAGCTAGCGCCAACACATGAGACATTGGCACCAGTGTCCAGCAATCCATGTTCTGTCCGATTTAAAAAGGAAATAGTAGCATAGCTTCGCATATCCTGTGCACTGCTAAAAATAGCGGAAACTAATAAACTACGAGTTTTCTTAATATTCTTATAATAATTTCTTATCCTTAAAGAATTTAACTTTGGCTTACAAGGAACTTCATTGAAAATACGATCTCTAATGGCCAAATAATTATCAACTTTTTCCTTTTAAATTTTATCTAAGTTACTACAAAATGAACTAGTCACTACCTCTGCTTGTGCACGTTCCAAAATTTTTAATGGCCGCGATATCAGAGGAGCAGCAGTTGAAATTGAATGGGGATCTATTTCAGGGGCATGTAATGGTTGCATAGAGAAAGAAAAGTTTTGCATTTCATACAAAAAAATAAAATATCTTGATATACATAGATCTTATCTTTATGAGAAGTAAATACAAATAAAACAAGTGGGAAAGGCTATAGTCGAGCTCCCGACTATAGGATACCCGTTACTTACCTAAATAAATTAAACTTTTGTTTTTATTGCATGCTTTTAGGCACTTTTATTGCTTAAAAGCTTTAATCAGCCAGTACCACCTTTATCTTTGTCCGATCTTGTTGGCATTTAGTAGGATGATAGGTAATAATAATAGCTAACGTTCACCGTTTAAAAAAACCTAATATTTTGAAGACTGTGCGTGTGGTGGATTTTCGCGATTTACGGAGGCGGAAAGGGGCGTGGCAAAATTTTGAAACAAACTTGACCTGCGTGGGGTTTATAGAAATCTGTGTGCAAAATTTGGTTGCTCTAGCTCTTATAGTCTCTGAGATCTAGGCGCTCACACAGACGGACAGACGGACGGACGGACAGACGGACAGACGGACAGACGGACGGACGGACAGACGGACATGGCTATATCGACTTGGCTGTTGATGCTGATCAAGAATATATATACTTTATAGGGTCGGAGATGCTTCCTTCTCCCTGTTACATACATTGCAACGAATACAATATCCCCTTTTACTTATTTTTAATAAGTAACGGGTATAACAAGTGGGAAAGGCTATAGTCGAGCTCCCGACTATAGGATACCCGTTACTTACCTAAATAAATTTAACTTTTTTTTGTTGCATGCTTTTAGGCACTTTTATTGCTTAAAAGCTTTAATCAGCCAGTACCACCTTTCTGTTTGTCCGATCTTGTTGGGATTTAGTAGAATGGTAGGTAAAAACAATAGCTAACGTTCACCGTTTAAAAAATACTAATATCTTAAAAACTGTGCGTGTGGTGGATTTTCGCGATTTACGGAGGCGGAAAGGGGCGTGGCAAAATTTTGAAACAAACTTGACCTGCGTTGGGTTTATAGAAATCTGTGTGCCAAATTTGGTTGCTCTAGCTCTTATAGTCTCTGAGATCTATGCGCTCACACGGACGGACAGACAGACGGACGGACGGACGGACGGACGGACAGACGGACATGGCTATATCGACTCGGCTGTTGATGCTGATCAAGAATATATATACTTTATAGGGTCGGAGATGCTTCCTTCTCCCTGTTACATACATTGCAACGAATACAATATCCCCTTTTACTTATTTTTATAAGTAACGGGTATAACAAGTGGGAAAGGCTAAAGTCGAGCTCCCGACTATAGGATACCCGTTACTTACCTAAATAAATTTAACTTATTTTTTAGTGCATGCTTTTAGGCACTTTTATTGCTTAAAAGCTTTAATCAGCCAGTACCACCTTTCTGTTTGTCCGATCTTGTTGGGATTTAGTAGAATGATAGGTAAAAACAATAGCTAACGTTCACCGTTTAAAAAAACCTAATATCTTAAAAACTGTGCGTGTGGTGGATTTTCGCGATTTACGGAGGCGGAAAGGGGCGTGGCAAAATTTTGAAACAAACTTGACCTGCGTGGGGTTTATAGAAATCTGTGTGCCAAATTTGGTTGCTCTAGCTCTTATAGTCTCTGAGATCTAGGCGCTCACACGGACGGACAGACGGACGGACGGACGGACAGACGGACAGACGGACATGGCTATATCGACTCGGCTGTTGATGCTGATCAAGAATATATATACTTTATAGGGTCGGAGATGCTTCCTTCTCCCTGTTACATACATTGCAACGAATACAATATCCCCTTTTACTTATTTTTAATAAGTAACGGGTATAACAAGTGGGAAAGGCTATAGTCGAGCTCCCGACTATAGGATACCCGTTACTTACATAAACAAATTAAAATTTTTTTATTGCATGCTTTTAGGCATTTTAATTGCTTAAAAGCTTTAATCAGCCAGTACCACCTTTCTGTTTGTCCGATCTTGTTGGGATTTAGTAGAATGGTAGGTAAAAACAATAGCTAACGTTCACCGTTTAAAAAATACTAATATCTTAAAAACTGTGCGTGTGGTGGATTTTCGCGATTTACGGAGGCGGAAAGGGGCGTGGCAAAATTTTGAAACAAACTTGACCTGCGTGGGGTTTATAGAAATCTGTGTGCCAAATTTGGTTGCTCTAGCTCTTATAGTCTCTGAGATCTAGGCGCTCACACGGACGGACAGACGGACGGACGGACGGACGGACGGACGGACAGACGGACATGGCTATATCGACTCGGCTGTTGATGCTGATCAAGAATATATATACTTTATAGGGTCGGAGATGCTTCCTTCTCCCTGTTACATACATTGCAACGAATACAATATCCCCTTTTACTTATTTTTATAAGTAACGGGTATAACAAGTGGGAAAGGCTAAAGTCGAGCTCCCGACTATAGGATACCCGTTACTTACCTAAATAAATTTAACTTATTTTTTAGTGCATGCTTTTAGGCACTTTTATTGCTTAAAAGCTTTAATCAGCCAGTACCACCTTTCTGTTTGTCCGATCTTGTTGGGATTTAGTAGAATGGTAGGTAAAAACAATAGCTAACGTTCACCGTTTAAAAAAACCTAATATCTTAAAAACTGTGCGTGTGGTGGATTTTCGCGATTTACGGAGGCGGAAAGGGGCGTGGCAAAATTTTGAAACAAACTTGACCTGCGTGGGGTTTATAGAAATCTGTGTGCCAAATTTGGTTGCTCGAGCTCTTATAGTCTCTGAGATCTAGGCGCTCACACGGACGGACAGACGGACGGACGGACGGACAGACGGACAGACGGACATGGCTATATCGACTCGGCTGTTGATGCTGATCAAGAATATATATACTTTATAGGGTCGGAGATGCTTCCTTCTCCCTGTTACATACATTGCAACGAATACAATATCCCCTTTTACTTATTTTTAATAAGTAACGGGTATAACAAGTGGGAAAGGCTATAGTCGAGCTCCCGACTATAGGATACCCGTTACTTACATAAACAAATTAAAATTTTTTTATTGCATGCTTTTAGGCATTTTAATTGCTTAAAAGCTTTAATCAGCCAGTACCACCTTTCTGTTTGTCCGATCTTTTTGGGATTTAGTAGGATGATAGGTAATAACAGAAGCTAACGTTCACCGTTTAAAAAAACATAATATCTTGAAAACAGTGCGTGTGGTGGATTTTCGCGATTTTCGGAGGCGGAAATGGGCGTGGCAAAATTTTGAAACAAACTTGACCTGCGTGGGGTTTATAGAAATCTGTGCGCAAAATTTGGTCGCTCTAGCTCTTATAGTCTCTGAGATCTCTGAACTCACACAGACGGACAGACGGACAGACGGACGGACGGACAGACGGACATGGCTATATCGACTCGGCTGTTGATGCTGATCAAGAATATATATACTTTATAGGGTCGGAGATTCTTCCTTTTCCCTGTTACATACATTGCAACGAATACAATATCCCCTTTTACTTATTTTTAATAAGTAACGGGTATAAAAACAACAAGTGGGAAAGGCTTTAGTCGAGCTCCCGACCATAGGATACCCGTTACTTACCTAAATAAATTTAACTTTTTTTATTGCATGCTTTTAGGCACTTTTATTGCTTAAAAGCTTTAATCAGCCAGTACCACCTTTCTGTTTGTCCGATCTTGTTGGGATTTAGTAGAATGATAGGTAAAAACAATAGCTAACGTTCACCGTTTAAAAAAACCTAATATCTTAAAAACTGTGAGTGTGGTGGATTTTCGCGATTTACGGAGGCGGAAAGGGGCGTGGCAAAATTTTGAAACAAACTTGACCTGCGTGGATTTTATAGAAATCTGTGTGCCAAATTTGGTTGCTCTAGCTCTTATAGTCTCTGAGATCTAGGCGCTCACACGGACGGACAGACGGACGGACGGACGGACGGACGGACGGATGGACAGACGGACAGACGGACATGGCTATATCGACTCGGCTGTTGATGCTGGTCAAGAATATATATACTTTATAGGGTCGGAGATGCTTCCTTCTCCCTGTTACATACATTGCAACGAATACAATATCCCCTTTTACTTATTTTTAATAAGTAACGGGTATAAATACAAAACAAAGTAATTAAGAAAGAAAAAAATATATATATTTTTCATAACCACAGTTGGTCATGTGCCACAAATATCTTTTTTTTCAATAGAATTACCTTTGGATTGACCTATATAATTGGAAAGAATAAATAAGAGAAATTCTCCCTCCGGGACTTCTTTCAAAACCCAGCATGGGAGACAGGAAATCTCCCCAGGAAATTTTGGATGTTCCACTATAGTTGTTTGGAGTGGAGGCGTCGGAGATAAAAGGCACTTTTTCGATTTAAGTTAAACTTTATTATTCACTGTAGAAATGCACTTCGTGTGCTATGGCGGTCGAATATAGAAAGTCAGTATGTATAACAATGACATATGTTTATGTAAAATAAAGAGAGTACATGTCAAGTAACATACATATGGAGAGTAACATACATATGTAAATGGAAAGCTAATGCTAGCGCTAATATTATTTACATGGAATTTGGAAGCTTAACATATGTATGTGTAATCAACAGCTGGCCTCGACATACTCCCCCCTTGCAATGTATTGCAAGTGGAGTTACTGGCCACATGTGCCGGATAGCACTCAACCAAAGGCCGTGTTCTGGGCCATTGGGAGACCGTTGGTACTCGGCAAGATACCGGGGTGGATGATGTGAGGATACACATCTGCACCGAGCACCAAAGAAACCGTGGCAGGGCGAAACCAACGTTCGTCAGCTAGGACCACGCTTTTGAATTGGTCTGGAACTTCGCGCTCAACCTGCTTCAGTGGAGTGCGACAACAGAGCTGGGAGTCAACTTGGAGAAGGACTTCCCTGGCGAGGTCGGACGTTCTTGACCGGAGAACCGCAGTGCAACGCGGGTGACGGATAGCCCGAAGGCATTTGCCAAAGATGCGTTGATGCGGCTGGTCGGACTGCACGGGTCGATCAGAGCTCGCGTCTCGAAAGTTTTCACTCCGTTGTCGAGCAGAATGAGCGCTGTGGGGAGTATGCTAACAGCATTGTGCTGCAGAAGCGAAGTCAGCGAGGTGCGAAGAGGATCGGCGCGAGGTGCCGACGGAGATCGCCGCCGAGGTGCTGGTGGTGACGAAGACCGAGACGACGCTGGGGACCGCGATCTTGGCGGCGTGGTTTCTCGTCGTGGGGGACGTGCCTCACGCACTTCCCTGAAGTGGAGCAACGTGTGGTGGTCTCCGTCGCACTTCTTGCATCGGCCGTTGCTGCGGCAGGATTGCCCGGAGTGCTGGTGGGCCAGGCAGTTGGGGCAGTACTTATTAACAAGCACTGCCCGAAGGCGCTTCTCAGCCGTCAGCCGCATGAACCGCTGACACTTTCGCAGTGCGTGCACTCCTCGACAAACTCTGCACCGGAATGAGTTTGTCCCAATGGGGCGGGTGGTGAAGGCTTGCGTGCTGGCATCTTTGCGATGTGTTTTGAAACTAAAAAAAATAGTAGAGTATATTTAGTGTGGACGAAAAATTCTTGACATAAATTACACGGAGGTTAGTAGGACAGCACAGGCAGGTTGTTCTCTTAAAATTAGGATAAACTTTGAGACTGGTCTTTGGATGAAGACAGCCCTGGAGTACTGTCCTCCATAGTAAGGAGAATCAACTTCGCGACGGGCCTCCTGATGATGCCACGGACAGTGAGCACATCGACCACGCGTACATTGTCGTCGTCTCCGGGACATGTGAGGTGAATGCGACCAAGGCGCCATTCGTTCACTGGAATGTTGTCCTCTTTAATGACAACCATGTCACCAACTTGCAAGTTACGGGATGGTAACTGCCATTTGGTTCGTTTATGCAGCTCCTTAAGGTACTCATTTTTCCATCGGAAACAGAATTGCTGATGAAGAGCCTTAAGACGCTGCCAGCGATTCAGGATGGAAGTGGCTCTTTCAGTGATTTCTGGTTCGGATACAGAAATAAGTGGCCCTCCTGTCAGGAAATGGCTTGGAGTTAAAGCCAACAGGTCAGTGGAGTCTTCCGACATTGGAGAAATCGGTCGAGAGTTCAGACAAGCTTCGATTTTTGCCAAGAGAGTTGAAAGCTCTTCGAACGTATATTTGACAGTGGATGTGGACTTGTAAAACAGGGCCTTGAAACTCTTAACCCCTGCTTCCCATAGTCCGCCCATGTGTGGGGCGCTCGGTGGATTAAAATGCCAGGAGAGGCTTTGATGGCTGTGTTTGGATATGACCCCAGTTCGTATCGCTTCGAGGAAATCTCGCGACAGAACCTTTTCCGCCCCGACAAAGGTTTTTCCGTTGTCGGAGTGCATGCGCTTAGGACAGCCTCGTCGGGCCACAAATCGGGAGAAGGCAGCCAGGAACTTCTCGGTGGTGAGGTCGGAAGTGGCTTCGAGATGAATGGCTTTTGTGCTGAAGCACACTAAAACGCAAACATAGCCCTTTGTGATCAAGCATGCGCGGCCGGTATAATTCTTGACCTCAAAGGGTCCAGCAAAGTCTACGCCCGTATGTGTGAAGGGTCTTGAGAAAGTTGCTCTCTCCGTGGGTAAGTCCCCCATCATTTGTGTCTGTAGCCGCTTGCGGTAAATTACACAGACCTTGCAGGAATTGATGATGGACTTGACTAGAACCTTCACTTTTGGAATCCAGAACTTGGATCGGACAAGACGCATAACTAGTTGATTTCCCCCATGCAAGGATATGCGGTGGATGAAACGGACCAAAAGTTTTGCAAACGGGGATGAGTAGGGAATAATGATTGGCTGGCTTTCATCATAATTCAAGGAATGGGATGCCCTCACGCGTCCGCATGCCCTCAAGACACCTTTGCTGTCAAGAAAAGGGTTCAAGTTTCTAATAGAACTTGAGACAGGAATTTGCTGCTTTGTGAGCAAACAGCCATACTCCTTTGCGTACTCTCTCCGCTGCGTGAGGATGCAAAGTTGCTCCTGAGCTTTGGATAGTTTATTGGAGCTGAGCTCAACTGGACGTGGAGTGGACGAATCCCGGCATCCATTTATAAAACGGAGTACATAGGCAGTAACGCGAAGCGCTCTGTGGAAATCGGAAAACCTGCCAAGAAAGTCCGGAGTCGAAGGACTTTTCGCGAGGTTACACTTAATAGTGCGCTGCTCGACGCAAGTGTCTGGGATAGAAGCAGACGAAATTGGCCACTGTTCCTGAGCCAGGTGGAGCCATTCTGGCCCATGCCACCACAGAGCGTTATCTATTAGCTCTTGTGGCAGGACTCCTCTACTGGCTAGATCTGCCGGGTTGTGCTCGGATCGAACGTGTGACCATTTGCTGGAATCGCTGACTTGCGTAATTTTTGCCACTCTGTTGGCCACAAAAGCTGTCCACTTGCACGATCGTTGAGTCTGTCCAGTAAAACGTTTGGAACTTGACAGCTGGAAGTTGGTGGAGAAGTGCTGAGGAAAGTTCAGCCAATAGAACCGCGCCGCAAAGTTCTAGGCGCGGCACCGACAGCGATTTAACAGGGGCAACCCTAGTCTTTGCTGTCAAAAGATGGGTGGTCACCTTGTTGGCGGCTTCAACGCGGACGTAGATTGCTGCCCCGTATGCACGCTCCGACGCATCGCAGAACCCGTGGTACTGCAGCTTCATCTGGGGCTGGAACTGAAGCCATCTTGGGATGCGGATTTCCCTTAGAGCAGGATAGCTCCTAAGGTATTCCTGCCATTTGTTGATGAGATCTGCTGGCAAAGGCTGGTCCCACTCCAATTCTCTGAGCCAGATTTCCTGCATGAAAATCTTAGCCCGGATGACGAAAGGCGCCAGCCACCGGGCTGGGTCGAACAGCTTGGAAATTTGGGAGAGGACTTCCCGCTTCGTGTAGGAATCCTGATGGAGAACTTCCGACGGCATGAAAAAGAACTCATCCGTATGGGCCTGCCAGCGTATGCCCAGGGTCTTCGCTGTGCTGGAATCCTCGATTTCCAGGAACTCCTCGCACAGCCGGTGCTCTTTAGGGATATCCTTGAGGACGCCCTTGGAGTTGGAAGTCCATTTCCTGAGCGGAAAGCCAGCGCTGTCTAACGCCTCACGAAGTTCCGCAATCGTCGTAATTGCGCTTTCCCTTGTGTGTGTCCCTGCGAGGACGTCATCGACATACATGCAATCGGAAATGACGCTACTTGCGAGAGGATACTGCGAGCCCACGTCTTGGGCGAGTTGTCTTAGGACTCTGAGTGCCAGAAATGGGGCACAATTCACTCCGAAAGTGACTGTGCTTAGTTCAAAGTCTCCGATCTCGCCATCTGCCTTTCGGAAAAGAATTCGTTGAAACGGAGTGTGTTCGGGGTCCACCAGGATTTGACGATACATTTTCGTGATGTCAGCGTTAAAGACATACCGAAAGTATCGCCACTTAAGAATCTGCATAGTGAGATCGGACTGAAGAATGGGTCCTGGATGAAGGATATCATTCAGGCTCTTGCCATTTGAGGATGGACAAGATGCATTGAAAACTACTCGAACTTTAGTTGTGGTGCTGTCAGGTTTAAAGACAGCGTGGTGTGGCAAATAGAAGTTGCATTTGGCGGAGTAGCCATGTGGAGAAACTGGCTTCATGTGACCTAAATCGAGATATTCTTGGAGCACGGAATTGTAGTGCTCTTTTAAAGAGACGTTTCTGGATAAACGACTCTCGTTTTTCAGGAATTGAGCAAGAGCAATTGATCTAGAGTGACCCAAGTCGATATTGTTAGGATTTCGGAATGGAAGAGTGACCACATATCTGCCACATTCGTTTCGTGAAGTCGTTCGGACAAAGTTTGATTCACAGAAGGAATCGGCCTCCTTGACCAACTTAGTTGGAATATCCTCCACCTCCCAAAATTTGGAGAGAAGACTATCGAGCTTCGCTCCTTCACTGACCGAAATTCGCGTCGTGAAAGAGGAAATGGAATTAGGCACGATCTTTGAAACTGGGCCGGTAAGGATCCAGCCGAAAACTGTTTCCTGCCCAAGGAGTGAGCCGCAGATATTCGGATAGGAGCCGCTTAAAATCACGGATGGAAGGATATCCGCTCCTATAAGAACATCAATCTGTGAACTACGATAGAACGATGGATCGGCTAGCTCGATAGTTGGGAGATTCTTTAATGAACTTTGTGGGATTGTGTATGAAGGCAAATTACCTGCCAATCGAGGAAGAAAAAACGCAGAAGTTTCCATACGCAATCTCGGTTTCGTCGGAGACCCAATATGGAAATGGCACAGCTTTTGAGTCTGGGCTGCAATCGCCTGATTGAGCCCTGAGACCTGCGCGTGTACGGATTGGAATGGCAACTTAATCGTTTGGAATAATCGTTCGGAAATGAAAGTGGCTTCAGATCCTGAGTCGATCAGAGCACGAGCTGTATATGTAGCTCCCAAATGGCATACATTTATGACCGCTGTGCCGAGGAGAACACCTTGGCTGTTCGCAGCAAAATAATTTTGAACATTTGCTGTCGACTGAGTTGGAGTGGACTGTATATTCGGATTCGAAGTTTGCCTGGAAGCAGCATTCGCGCTTGACGTCGACGCAGAATTGGATGTCACAGAGGCGGCCTCGCCTCGATGCAGCAGAGTGTTATGGCGACCCTTGCACGTAAAGCAATTGTGCGCACTCGTGCATTCTCGCAATTGGTGACCTCTCGCGAAACAGTTTAAGCAGAGCTTCTTCTGCTTAATATATGTCGCCCGTTCATTGACAGACATCTGCAAAAAACGAGGACACAAGCGGACAGGATGATTTTCCCTGGAGCACAAGTCGCACGTTTTGCTTTTCATGTTAGCTTTTGCCTCGAAGGAATTCAGCTTCTTAGAGCCTGCGTTATTACGGGAGGATGAATTGGAAACGCTCTGAGAGTTGGAAGTAGGTTTTAAATCCTCTATCAGCTCTAAGGTGCGATAGCGCTCATTAAGAAAGCAGTCCAAATCGCTCCAAGTCGGAATCCCCAAGCTCTTTGATAAGGATTGCTCCCAAAGAGACACAGTAAGCTTAGGAAGCTTGGATGTGCAGAGGAAAACCAGAATGCAATCTGCGAACGAGGAAGAAGTGGAAATCTCGGAGTGCTCAAGAGCTGTTAAGCATCGTTGGATGGTGCTATGAAGATCTTTTATTGCTGCACCTGATTCGCTATTAACCGAGGGCAGGTTAAAAAGAATCTTGAGCTGGCTCGTGACAAGTAGCCGCTTGTTAGCGTATCGTTCGCTGAGCGCATTCCACGCGGATGCGAAACCATCATTCGTCAGTGGAAATTTGGCGATAATATCGTCGGCTTCACCCGCTGTTTTGGTGTTGAGATGATACAACTTCTCAACTGGAGTCAACCTTGGATTATTGATATATATTGCCGTAAAAAGATCACGGAACGTGGGCCAACGCAAATAGTCTCCATGGAACACTTCTGTGTCGCATGGAGGGAGACGACAGCCCCCGGAATAGGAAAGGGGCGCTGGTACGACTTGTGTGGCTGACACAGCTGCCCGACTGATTTGCCCTTTCAATTTGGAAATACACCTTTCGTATACGGTGTAGCAGTGATCGTATTTGGACTCCATCGCTGGCACATCGTTACTGCTCGCCTCTTGGCTGAGTGCTTTTGAGCACACTTCGTACTCCGCCTCAACTTTATCCCACAGGATTTGTAAACGATCTCGACGGACCTCAAATGTGAACATATTGTCATCATCGGACGGGGCCGTGTTGACGCGGGACTCAAACTGGCAAAGTTTGTCGGTTACAGAGATGAAGCTGGATAACGCCATTGTGGAAGCCGATGGTGACGCTTTTCCAATGGATCTGGTTTTCACCGGACTACGTTGAGGGTACCCTGCCTTTGAAGCGAGCGCAGACGGTTCACGCTTGGGTTTTATCGATCCTGTGCAGGCTGATGTCCTTAAAGCTGAAGCTGGCGAAACCGAAAGACGAGGAGTGGAAGCGGATTTCGGATTGTCGACTGATCTGCTGGTACCTTTTGTATCAGAAGGCGTTCGCGTGCCCGATGGGGTAGAAGAAGCAGAAGAGCGACGCGCAGTGCTAGCGGTCGGGACTGTAAGTTGATCCTTAGCTGTTCGATCTGTCTCCTTTGACCCTTCTGATATAATATGTTTCCAAACTTCAAAGGAATATTCTTCTCTTTTTTCCCAAGTATCAAATACCCAAAAAAAACAAAAAAGCCAGTAGAAAGTATGGAGAGTGGATATACAAAACGAGAGGCTGCTGGAGATGCGATGAATTACCTCGATGAATTATTGCAATTTGGATTTTTTTTTTTTGTTATTGGAACACAGGAGAGTGGTAATAACAATAAAGGAGTGATAATAACAATAATCAATTAGTAAAAAAACAAAGAATCAACTGGATGCGATTTTCTAATAAATTGTGTTTATTAAAAAAAATGTTCAAATTGTATTATTTTTCCTAAACAAAGAGAATAAATTTTATTTAAAAACAAAACGGAATATTTGGTCTTTGTTTGTTATTTAGTTTGAAAAAAACACAATGGAAATGACGATATTTCGTACACGATGAATTTCACTGGATAAGTGACCGATGGATGGGGCAGTAGGCATCGATTGATTGCGATGATTCCAGCTGATGATCTCGATTGCGTTTATCGATAGTTTCGTTTGTTTACGTTTTGGAATATCTCGCGAGTGGAATAAATATGATTATAGAATACTTATCAACTTAACACAGTTCAGTGGAATAAGTATTGTATTATATGCAATAGTTTGGAACGCGGTTAATGGTCTCGTTCAGCTGATATATTTGTGTTTGTTTTATGTGCGGAAATGTTTGTGGTTGCCGGCATATGCATATGTACATATATATGTATGTTTATTGTTTATTATTGAAATTGCATAAATGTTTGTAGAAATGTGTTAGTATCATAATATAATATGCATGCAGAAAAAATATTAAATATGTGAATATAAACTATGTTGTATTTACTGGAAATGGTAGCAATCAACCCTTATATGTGTACATACATATGTCATATGTCTATGTCATATGTAGGTGTATATATATATTTGTCGCAGAGTAGGAGGTTTTGACCAATGCAATAATATTTAGGACAAAATATATTGCAAAACAAGAAAAACGTAGAAAATGTTGAATAATATTCAGGATAGAATATTATTATGTGGTGTATTTGCCGTATATGCTGCAATGGAGAGCGAAACTGTGGGAATGGACCATGTAAGTACATACATACATATGTCAATACAAATTAGTATATTTATTTAATATTGACCATATGATTCTCCTTGTAGGATTTTATAGTCGGACTTGGACTTTGTAAGCGGATGCTGGACACAATCAAGATGTTTTGGACAAATTCGAAGGAGACATACATACATACCATATGTTGGAATGCATAAAAATATGGCGGGCTATGTATGTATGTCGTTATGTATGTATATTTTCATATGTGGAATATAAAAATAAAATTGAGAGTGCAATTACTTATCTCTTTTTGCCAAGGAACTAGCTGGGGCGAGTCAGGAAGGATATCCGGCTCGAAGGACCAATGTTTGGAGTGGAGGCGTCAGAGATAAAAGGCACTTTTTCGATTTAAGTTAAACTTTATTATTCACTGTAGAAATGCACTTCGTGTGCTATGGCGGTCGAATATAGAAAGTAAGTATGTATAACAATGACATATGTTTATGTAAAATAAAGAGAGTACATGTCAAGTAACATACATATGGAGAGTAACATACATATGTAAATGGAAAGCTAATGCTAGCGCTAATGTTATTTACATGGAATTTGGAAGCTTAACAAATGTATGTGTAATCAACAGCTGGCCTCGACAATAGTGTTGTGGCCAAAGTGGGCATCTTCAGAATTTTCGAGGTTACTACAGCAGGCGAAATCATTGGTTTTATTGCACCATTCCATGGCCAAAAGCAAAAGAAAATATTGGCTAAAGTGAAGTGACAAATTTCGCGTAAACAAAATGGGAAAAGTTAAAATTTTTTTTATTATTACAAATACGACAAAAAGTAAAAGCAGTGGGAATTTGCCCAAAAGCTTAAGTAAAATTAATTAAATTAAGTAAAAATTTTTTTTATTTCATAGTCTTTACAAAAAGCTTAAATAAAAGTTCCTAAATCCCTAAAAGTGTCTGTGGGCTCAAAATTCTCAAATTTGCCGCAGAAAATAATAAAAAAAGGTGTCCATGCTAAACGGGTGCAAATCAAATAAATTCCAGAAAAGAGTGAAGTGAAGTAGAAAAGCAAATACAATACACAAGTCAGAGAACAGTAATAAAACTAAAAAGAGAAAAGTGCAAATAATAAAACAAGCAAACACAAAATTTTAATTACACATTAACAACAACAACCATCGCGGAGGCCTCCGTCGTCGATTTTGCATTTGGTGATTGTACAGAGCGAGAGAGCACGATTGTAAGAGTTGTGAGTGTGCGCAAGCCCTATAAAATGCATTTGTGATAAGAGCAGTTTAAGTCTGCCTTAGATTAACTGCTCTTGCAATCTGCTCCTCTTTCGCTCTCATTATTGCCGATTCTCTTGCATTTCTGTTCTTTGATTTTTTTTTTGTAAGTTTCAAAGTGTCGTGAGCTCGCTTATCTGCTTTTACAAAAGCAGCTGTTGCTGCGCAAGCGCAGCTTCTGTCATAAAGACAAACAAAACATATTTTTGCGTGAAGCCAGAAACAAATAAGAGCTTAACGTAAATGTAAACTTTGCATCCCATAAAAATTATAGAAACATATGTTGAAAGAGAGCTACAAAAACAACCAAAACAATATGAAAATCTAAATGTTAAATTTATTATCAGTAACTGTTGCGAACCTGTTACAGACAAATGTAGATACAAGTGTTGCTAAAAATTTTTAAAGAAAAATTATTTTTGATAATGCGAGTAGCAAACTCAAATGAATTAACTTAATTATTTAGATTTTTTTTCACATACATAATTACCCATATAAAGCATGCAAATTTCTATATACCTATAATATTTTTGAAATACCTTTAACAAATTTTTTTTCAGCGGTGAATTGAGAATATTGAGCAAAACAATAAAAAATGTATAAAAAATTGTACTAAAAAAAAAATAACTCAAACAAGAACAAAAAAAAAAAAACAGACAAAAAAATTTTGTTTAATAGCTGAAAATTGTAAAGTTATAAATTTCATTTTATAGGAATCAAAAAAAAAAAATTAAATACGGATAGCAAAATGAACTAACATTGATAAGCAGAACATTTGCTAAAATTTTAATTTTTTTTGGAACATGTCATTGAAATGAAATTAAAATGAATTATAATTGTGAAACGAAAGTAAAAATGATTGGGTAGATTTATTATTATTTCCGGGGTCATGGGGTCATGATGTGAAAAATATGATATAGTTTGCAAAAGGGGGTCTGCCAACACATTTACTTGCAGATCATGGTCGGGTCGGGTGCAGAAGGTGTGTGTCGTCTAACATCGTAGACCACACCACTTTCGTGAACCATCAATACTTGGATTTCTCCCTTTTTGTTTTTTCCCCTCGAGTTTCCGTGACACGAATTTTGTTTTATGCTTTTTAGCATCTAGTTGCCGTATGTTGTGACCGGTTTTAGCCGATAATAATTAGGGCTTTTAGGGACTCTATAATAAAGATCGTTGTAGCGTGCAGTTGTGGCAGCAGCAAAAACCCCCCATGCCGTAAAGAGCTAGTATATAATGGGTCCCGCTCCGCTGTTTGCACTCCTGCTAGGAAAAGTATGACCGCACCAGGATACACGAATAGCATCGCTTTAGTCAATCCACTGGATACTTTTCGCAAGCCATAATGAACTTCTTGGTCTTGCATATCTTATAAAAAAACCTCTTTACGAGGTAAAAGTCTAGTGACGAAAACATTTTCATGCCCCAAAATTTCTGATATCCAATTTTGTGACGAAAAATACTAAATTTTACACATGAATTATTAAAAAAAAAAATTTTTGTCACTGGGCACATTGCGCTAAATTTTTCATACCTAATAAATAGTACTTGTTTGCGCCGTGCCAGTGACAAAAATTTTTTTTTAATAATTCATGTGTAAAATTTTATATTTTTCGTCACAAAATTGGATATCAGAAATTTTGGGGCATGAAAATGTTTTCGTCACTAGACTTTTACCTCGTAAAGAGGTTTTTTTATAAGATATCAGAAATTTTTTAATAAGACATCGGAAATTTTGACACTTGCAATATTTTTTTAAACAAATCAATAATTATATAATTAAGAGAATTTAAAACACATTCAATCAGAGGCGTTGCGATATTATATATATTTATAAATATATTTCGATCTTGCTGTAATCGGAAGTACAAAATGTTTCATCTGCCGCAAAAAGAATTCACCACTTGCAAGCAGTATCTTTCCACATGCACTGCAAGCAGTGCAAGTAGTGTGCATGCAGTAGTATACATGCAGTAGTGTAAAGGAAAAAGGTATATTCAATCAACAGGTAATATCTTGCCCAAACGAATTTTGACAGATAGGTGTTGTATGTCAAAAGACGCGGAATTAAATTGTCTACAACATACTACATATTTAAAAGTGATTTGATGTGTAGATTTTTCTTAAATCGCCAAAATGTGGAGAAAAATACCTTATTTCACCTGTGGCTGTTTACCTATTTTCTTAAAAAAAAACTTTGAAGGTATGTCTAATAGCCCTAAGAAATACCTTTTAAATGATATATAGATCACATCTGTAGCTTCTATCGTTTGGATGCTATGGGGTTTTTAGTTTTAGCGGTTTTTAGCGATTTCCCGCTAAACTAGCGATTTTTCGAAAAAGTCGTAGAACAAACGTTTCTAGATTTTTTATCGGGAACAAGTCCTCATTCAAACTTTTAAGCTAAATCAACGCTTTGATCTATACAAACAAACAAACAAACAAACAGACTGACTTTTCATCTCGTTTTGAAAAGGGCACCAAAAATTTCGAAATTAATTATCTTCTGAACCAGTGGTCGGATTTTGATGATCAAGGTGTCATTCGACGCGTATTTTTGATAAGTATAGTGAAAAATTATAAAAAAAATCGAAAAGGCTCCAACGGCCCCATTTGCTCCAATCATTTAAATTTTGTCCCTCCCACTTACACCTGTTTATCTCACGAACCATGTAAGTTTTTAAAAGTCTTAGTATGCACATTTTTAAGTTAGATTGATACCTTTCGATCGGTATATAATTCGACCCGATCGGACAGTCATAGCAAATTTTCCATTTTTCCTGTGTATATATGCTAGTCGCCTTTCGCACCCTTCGTGCTGCTTTCGTCACTAGCGCGGACTGCCGTCCGCCGTGATATTTCGATCTTGCTGTAATCGGAAGTACAAAATGTTTCATCTGCCGCAAAAAGAATTCACCACTTGCAAGCAGTATCTTTCCACATGCACTGCAAGCAGTGCAAGTAGTGTGCATGCAGTAGTATACATGCAGTAGTGTAAAGGAAAAAGGTATATTCAATCAACAGGTAATATCTTGCCCAAACGAATTTTGACAGATAGGTGTTGTATGTCAAAAGACGCGGAATTAAATTGTCTACAACATACTACATATTTAAAAGTGATTTGATGTGTAGATTTTTCTTAAATCGCCAAAATGTGGAGAAAAATACCTTATTTCACCTGTGGCTGTTTACCTATTTTCTTAAAAAAAAACTTTGAAGGTATGTCTAATAGCCCTAAGAAATACCTTTTAAATGATATATAGATCACATCTGTAGCTTCTATCGTTTGGATGCTATGGGGTTTTTAGTTTTAGCGGTTTTTAGCGATTTCCCGCTAAACTAGCGATTTTTCGAAAAAGTCGTAGAACAAACGTTTCTAGATTTTTTATCGGGAACAAGTCCTCATTCAAACTTTTAAGCTAAATCAACGCTTTGATCTATACAAACAAACAAACAAACAAACAGACTGACTTTTCATCTCGTTTTGAAAAGGGCACCAAAAATTTCGAAATTAATTATCTTCTGAACCAGTGGTCGGATTTTGATGATCAAGGTGTCATTCGACGCGTATTTTTGATAAGTATAGTGAAAAATTATAAAAAAAATCGAAAAGGCTCCAACGGCCCCATTTGCTCCAATCATTTAAATTTTGTCCCTCCCACTTACACCTGTTTATCTCACGAACCATGTAAGTTTTTAAAAGTCTTAGTATGCACATTTTTAAGTTAGATTGATACCTTTCGATCGGTATATAATTCGACCCGATCGGACAGTCATAGCAAATTTTCCATTCTTCCTGTGTATATATGCTAGTCGCCTTTCGCACCCTTCGTGCTGCTTTCGTCACTAGCGCGGACTGCCGTCCGCCGTGATACGTTACAATAACGTCTGGCAACCTCCTTGTAAATTTTTCTTGGAGCTAGCTGGACGCTACAGATTTTTTGGCGCCCAGCACGTGTGGCTTTTGTAGAAGATTTTTAAATTTATGAGAATTTCAACTACAAGCCATGAGCTGTCTTGAATTTTTGACAAAAAAAGTACTTGTGTGGGAGTAATGCTGCTTGGAACTCGATATTTAGTATTCGTTCACAAATAGGTCGACCAGGTGGGCAAGCAATCAAACAGTTCCTTAAACAACAAAAATTTTTCTAACATCACAAGTCAGGTAAAGCAATAGATGCAGGAGAGATTGAGTAACCGGACATGTTGGTCAAAATTCATTACAGAAAAATTTCGCTCGTTTTGTTTTCGCAGGCTTTCATTTGGAAAATTTAGGTTGTTGCTTTTTTTTCTAAAATCTTTTAAAAGCTTCTGGAACTCGAATAATTGCGGCTGCGATTATGATCGACCGAAGTTATTTTAATTGCTATTTTGTTAAGTTTAGTAGTGATTTTTTATGGAAATGTGGTGGTTATAAATTAGAAAATGTTTGGATTTGAATCTTGTTGTTTTTGATATGGATATTCATGGAGTACGGAGCAGGTATCCATGACCTACAAATATTAACAAAAAAATGTTGAATTTCAAATGGTTTCTTTTATTTTTCAACTGCGTTTAGAATCAATAGCCCAGCTTTAAAATATCCCCCAAGTTATTGATAGTTTTTGATGTTTACAAAATATATTTTTCATTTTATTGATTCCCTTATATGACAACCGGGAAAGTTTTTTTGATTATGCCTTTGGAACATAGTTTTGATAATAATCATCCTGCAGCATCAGCTCAGGCAAACCTTTGCATTATTTGTGAGCAAACAATGACGGATACTCAACCTTGTTGTGTGACTCCGTGTGAACATGTCTTTCATAGAAGGTGTATCGAACAGAGGTTGGATAGTCAGTCCGAATGCCCGGCATGTTTTACAGTGTTATTTACGACTGATCTTAAATTAGTAGTCGGAAATTGTACTCCTGAGAAGAGATCAGCAGCACCAGTTCGTCGTATGCACACGAGAGGCGTGACAAAAGCAATGCAAGCTGCCTTGGCTTCAGCACCGGCAGAAGGCGTGAGAGGTCAATCGCAGGGTGACAGTAGTGGAAACTTGGCTAACGTTGATGTGAGCCATAGTACAAATCATGGTGAGGCTCGAGGTAATCAGCAGCAGCTTCCAGGTCCTCGAAGGAGAGGAAGACCAGGTCAACGAGGTCAAAATCGCTCGAATGACCTAAATATGCAAAACATACAGATTTTGATTGAGCAGACAGTGACACGAGTGTTGTCAAATTTGAGATTGCCATCAAATTCAGATCCACTAGGATCCAACGAAGTTGTTCGTACTCCCGAGAGCAATCGCGTAGGTTCGTTGCAAGATCGTCCGTCTTTTGTACAACACAAAGTAACAGACATGATACAAAATGGGGAGTTAAATTCGACGGAACCTGTAAAGGTCCGCTTGTCGGTTTTATTAATATTTAATTTTATTTTTTTTATATTTGTTAAATTTTTTCATTGGGCATAAATATTCTTTTTTTTTGACCATCCTAGAAGTAGGCTACAGAAAACGCCTTAGCTGCCTTGCATAGCAGTCAACTTGCAAGCGAATAGCTGACAGCGCCACGAACAGCAAAGTCAACTATAGTTAGTATTTAATATTAAAATATAATTATAAGTCTAATGAAAGGGAATATAGTAATAGAAATAATAAATCTAATATAAGAATAATATGGAATACAATAAATGAAGTTTTATAATGTTTAGGTTTCGCCCTCTAGCGGCAACTTTAGGAGCTAAAAGTTGGTAGTACCCATTTTGAGTTGCTTGTATTGTACCCCTGGTAGCAACCAAAACTGCAAATATGCAGCATAAAAAGAAGTCAAAAGAAGTTGGCCTCTTGGCTTCTAAAATTTTCACAAGCGATCTTTTTACCTCGTGGCCATCAAAGTAAACGCTTGTGCGCGATTTTATCGCTTATATATTCTCTGCCTAACCACAAAATCAGTAGAAAAAGTGTTAGCTTGTGCTTAATTTTTGCCAGTCGCATATGTAAGTATGCTCAGTGAATTAAAGTAAATTAAATTCCGCTAATTTTAAATATTTTGTGCAAGTTCGCCGATTTTTAAACCCTTTTTGCTGACCCGCCGCCACGAATTCAGCATTTGAATTCAAATTCACCTTTAGTTGTGCCAAGTCTGAAACGGGTAAGCAGTTCAGTTTGATTGAGGTGAACGTTGATTAATTAGTTTGTGTGTGCGTCTCTGTTTATTTTCTCACGGGTGACAGAGTCGGCACTTTGTGCATATTCACAGCTGTGCGACGATAAGCTTGGCGAAAGCTCTGCCTGTGCGGATCACATAAATATGTTGGGTTTGTGACTCGGCTAACGTGACGTCACAGCGAGAATAATGCCCAATTCGGATAGCGCTGCCGTTTGATCAGATCTGTGTTTTGTGAGCTGACATTGAAGGAATTTGCCCTTGTGTGTGCTGGCTATTGATTGCCATTCCAATAAGCACCCACCCAACTTGCCGACGAGCCGGAGCCGGACTGCAAGCGCGTACTATCCGACGGGTGATGCCCTACACCTGCTCAGATACATACCTAGCAGTATGAGAAACGTTACAGTATTAATTATTTGGCGCCCAGACGTGGAGCCGATAGTTGGACGATAGTATTTTATTTATTTGGCGTTCGGTTGAACCGCTCAAATTTGTAAAGTACTTGTTTAATTATTGGGCACCCATTCATGTAATTCTTGAGCGATTGAGTTGCAGAGTTATTTTCTAGAAAATAGTTTTGCGGCTTAGTTTCTTAAGGATTGCATCCCAACTTAGGAAAAATAATAACTGTCAACAACATCTATTGACTTTTCTCCCCTTAATTCTCCATTCTTTTCCCGATTCCCAGATTTTGGATTAAATAGATATGTTGAAGAGTTAGTGTTTCAAAATACCACTAATGCCATATCTTATTTTATTTCAAGCGTTTTGAATCCCTGTGTTGTATTAAAAGGATATGATGAAGAGTTAGTGTTTCTAAAATAACGCTAATGCCATGTCTAATTTTAATATGATTCGCTCCTCGCGTTAATGCATTGGATTTAAATAGGTATGAGGAAGAGTTAGCCGTTTCCAAAATAACGCTAATGCCATATTCTTTTTGAATTCAAGTGGCTTAGATACTCAGTTCATATATATGCACGCACATATATAGACGATATCCAATAGCCGACGTATTAAAAACCCTTAATAGTGTTGCTTTTTAGGTGAATATCTCGCTGGAAAATGGTGCTAACGTGGACATGTTCTACGACCATCCGCTGATCAATAACAGCAAGCGAAATCTTTATACCCTTGGTGATATACAATCAAATATGTAGACCTTTCCTATTATCCATAAAGCGTATGTATGGTTTTCCCCAATTATTTTTATGATATTTTCTTTTTGAATATATAAATATTGTGTTGATTTATCTTTCGCTCCCTTTTTGATATTTTTATTATATTATTTTTCGCTATTGAAAATTTTGGTTATAACTAGTATACTTTTGGAAGTATTAGTAATAGTTTGTCCCTAGTCTAACTAGCAGTTAGAGTCATGGCACATAATAGTCAAGAGAGTTTAAACCAGGTTAATGATCGGGAGCCTATCTGCTGTGTTTGCACTAAGGAAGTCGAACACCCAAATCAGCTCTTAACCACTGGATGCAACCATTTCTTTCATCACGTCTGCTTTAATACTCGAACGGGTAATAAAAAAGTATGCCCAGTTTGTCGTACTGCTCTCAGTAAATCAACATTGACTTTAGCTCAAGAGTTAGCTACTGCACAAGCAGCAACTTCAGGTACTTTGACCAGGTCAAAGACTGCTTCACGTACGAGTGCACTCCCTCAAACAGAATCAAATGTTGCAAGTGCCTCACAGGATGCCAACATTGCAATAGGTAGTGAAGATTCAAATTCCTTGCAAGAACAAGCAAATAGAGCAATGGCAAATGACTTACAACAGTCAATTATAAATGCTATGTCTGCAGTAATGACACAGCAAACTCAATTTTTATCGCAAGCAATTGCAGCTGGGTTTCAGAGCTTAAATCTGCAAACTGCAGCTAATTCTGCTCGATCTGTATCGGAGCAAAGACCGCCAGTAGCTTCCCCAGCGATGCGACACCAATCTTTTGAAGATTTTGTTAATTTGCCGAATCGTGTAGAAGTTGAGTTCAGATCGCCTAATATGAATACACCTGACGCTGGATCTCAGCAGTCTAGTAATTTGCGTCCTGATCGCATCAGTCAAATAATTGCAAATTGGAAAGTCCGATTCTCAGGACACTCAGCCATTTCAGTAGATGATTTTCTATATAGAGTTGAAGCTCTCACGCATCAGACTCTCGAGGGAAACTTCGGCTTACTTTCTCGTTATGCGAGCAATCTTTTTGAAGGTAGCGCCAGTGAATGGTTTTGGCGTTGTCACAAAAGTGTAGACACTATTGAATGGAAGGCAGTAGGTAAAGCTCTTCAAGCGCAGTTTAAAGATGGCCGAACGGACTTGGAAATTCGGACAGCCATCTCAGAACGTAAACAAAAGGCAAACGAGTCTTTTGATACGTTTTATGAGGCAATTGTTTCATTAGCCGATCGACTTGTGCAACCTATGTCTGAACTATCACTGTTAGAAGTGTTGCGTGCAAATCTATTGCCAGTCACTCAGCACGAGATTTTATATGTGCCAATATATTAGTGCAGCTTGTAGTGACCAGTTCGTATGAGCAATTATTTCTTTTACATTTTTAGTTATTTACATTTACATTGCAAGTTATTCTGTTAAGCAGTATAACAGAACAGTGCAAAACCATTGTTCTATAAATAGATCAAGATTGCACTGCTTTAGAACATCAATGTTAACTGCTTGCAATTTGCACTTCTTGATGCACTGCATGCAGAATGCACACATGCGCACTGCATGCAGAATGCACACATGCGCACTGCTTGCAGAATGCACGCATGCGCACTGCTTTAAGCAAGCTGTGCTATTTTTAGCTCTCTTTGCTTGTCTATGGCATTTGTTTATGTGTTGGTGAGCATTACACCGAGTACCCTATCGGCTCCCTTATGTCACCTTGGATAAGTACGTCTAAGTCATACGACTTAACCGTTCTTATCTCTCGCCGCCCACGCTTTGTTTTACATTTCGTGTGCGAGCTTAGCTAATTAGCTGTCGATCGAATTTAGCTAAAACATTGAGCGAGTGACTCTTGTGCAAAGCACAACATAGTGCCAGTCTGTTTCAAAGTTTTTAATACAAAATTCCATGTGCTGTGACATAACACTTTTAACAGTGTAAATTAAAGACATTTTCTTTTGGATTTTTCTCCACCCGGATTTACAATTCCCGGACGTTCTTCCCCATATGATATTTTGGAGACTTTTTCTTGGATTTTCTTTCCCATCGAGGGAACATAAAAACATATTTCTGCAGTTTTTTTCATATAAGCCAGGTATGTGAGTGGAAGTACAGTGATACCTATAGTAATGTGATTCTTTTCGACAGTGCCCCGTGCCAGTGCTTTTATTTTAATCTTTTATTTATTTCTTACAATTTGATTTTTAAATCAATTTAAGAAAATAGATAAAATTCCATTTTCATAATTGGAAAAAAAAATAAGAATAAAGCTGATTTAATGTATGAACATTAAAATCTGTTGGCCATTCTCGGATATAATGTCCATCGGACATCACCCTGCCCCGGCAGCAACATAAGCTGTTGTTCTTTTTGGATCCGCTCCTGCTGCTGTAAATTGTGTTGCTGAATTGGATTGCTGTTTTCAAAGAATCTTGCTGAGATTCTTCCACGAGGGATTGATCACTGCCGAGCGCTTTTTTTTCTTTAGCTCCCAAAAATGTTGGTTAGGCATACATACAACTCCCCTGTACAGTGTAGCCAAAATGTATAAGTGGATATTAATTGAAAAATTAATTTTTCAACAATAAAGTGCTGCGCACTTAAATAAAGCCACTAAGTGGTGCTCGAACGAAACAAAAAAAAAAAAAAAAAATGAACAAGCGATAATAATTTTTTTTTTTCTTAAAATTTAATTAACAATTTTGAATATTTAAACATTTTTTTTATATTTTGCTAAATGATGTATTAATTATTAATTTAATTTTGATTAAAAATGTATGTAAAGAGCCCACTAGCATAGGTCAACGTATGTATGAGGGTTATGATCTTTTTTTATTATTATTTTTCCTTATTATTATAGAGGTTAGCCACATCGTCATCTTGAGCTCAACGACGGAAGTGTTTGGTGAGTCCTAAGTCATGGTAAAATTTTATTTCCTTTTTTTTTTATTGATCATATACATCATACGTACTTGCGACATTTTTTTCTTATATTTAATAATGGCTCTGAAAAATTAAAATTTTGAATTTATGAATTTTCGTTTTGCCCTAGTTGCAACTATGAATATTTTTTTTATAATTCAAAAGTTGCTCAAAAATAGTAGTTGGAAACTTAATTATTTAAAATTTAATTTTATATTAATTAAAAATTAAACTTACATAGACATTTAAACATTGTTATCATCATCACTTACAACAAACATACATACATAAAACAAAATTAAAGAAATTGAAAATTCTTCGAATGACCGTAGATTGAACATGAATACAGATTATATTAATTTAATAAATAATGTTTAATATTTACATTAAAATAATGGAACTTTAAATTTTGTCTTAACCGTCGCCGATCTACAGCCAATGCCAATCCAAATATAAAAAGGGTAACAAGAGTTACTATAGGGGCAAATCCCAAAATTCCAACTAGATATTGCCAAGGTAGGGAGGGTAAAGAATAGGGTATACACAACATCTAAATACCTTACAACCGAGCAATAAGCCACAAATGTCTGTCTGTAAATTTCTTGTCAGATTCATAATTCCATTTCCATTTTTTTTCTTTTTGCTTCCGATAATATGTTGTTTGCTTCCTAGTGCACTTATATTTTTGTTGTAGTGTGTGTGTACGCTACCATAGGAGGAGAAAGAACCCCCATCCGTCGAGCTGAGTCTAGGCTAAGCAAGAAGTGCACGAACTCGACTCCTATGTGGCAATAGCGAGAAAACCCGACTGAGTCAGATCTCTTTTAAAAATCTGCAGGGTATTCGCTACAGTGCTCCTTTAAAAGATCACTACACAGGCACCCAGCTTGGGACCTGACACACCGGGCCACTACACAATGGCGCCCACCGGTGGAGCTGACCTATATCCTCAGAAAAATTTATACATAACATCAGTATATTTTATGCTCTGCACAATAATTGCAGATATTTATGGTTAGTTTCATAATTTTTGCCTATTGATTTAATCCACCCATTTAGTTTTGTTTTTCCTCTTTATAAATAGATTTATAAATCAGAATTTCGACTTTAGGAAATGCGATTGCAATTCGTTATTTAGGATTGGTCGACCAAAGCGAGTCAGTTCTCTTTGTTCACATACGCTTACGTTTTGTAAAGTCTATTCCAACTTTGCACAGAAATTGAGGTTTCTTTTTGGAATCGCAGACTGCTGGAGCATCTTTATCAGCCTGACCAAAGGGAAACTTCAGCTCAGTGCAAAAGCGACAATAGAATTTATTAAATGATAGTATATGAGACAATTTTCAGTAAACATTTTGGTTTATGGTTTGGTATTATTGGATTGGCTTTAATATTGGTTTGTGGTGAAGCGACGGATACTTTTTATGCTGTTTATTTTTCTTTAACGAGCACATTAAAATTATTAATATTATTTGAATATGGCTGTTCATCATAGCACAGAAAATTTAATTGCGGCTATTCAGGACAGTGATCAATTCTGTGACATTTGTCAGGAGGTTCTCAGTAGAAACGACCTAATAGCAGCGACACCTTGTAAGCACACCTTTCATAATCGGTGCATTGTAGGACACTTACAATCCTCACGGATTTGTCCCGTTTGTCAACTTGATTGTTCTGTCAATCAGTTGACTTATACAAACAATTCATTGGCTGCAGAGATTCAGGACGCTACAGCAAATTCTGAAACTCTATCTCAAACAGTAGATCAAGCTACTGATTATAATTCGCAACAGACAACTTCTAAATTCAGAGGCCGAGGTGCAACTCCACGACGAGGCATGCAGACCCGATCAATGAATCGTAATCAGAGAGTTCCTCCAGCAGACAATTCACAACGTCCAAATGCAAGAAACATGGATCGTGGCGAAGTTTTAAATTTAGTTGAGACTGCTATGCAGTCAAGTCAGAATCAAATCCTTCAGAATTTGAGTTCTATTTTATCTGAGACCATAGAGAAAACTATCAGTGCTCAGTTGGCAGTTTTGCAATTAGGACGAAGTGAACAAGGCTCACAACATCCTAGTTCACGAACGAGTCCCAGATCCGTAAGTGATCTACCTCCAATGTCTTCTGCAAATCGTAATGGCATTGCAGAAAACATTCCAAATTTGACTAGACCCTCTTCTTCTATCCGAGCAGAGAAAGTGTGCAGCATCATTCAAAGCTGGCATATTAAATTCGATGGCGGTAGAGATGGAATGAAAGCTCAAGATTTTCTTTACAGAGTTCGCTCTTTAACCGAGCAGAACCTACTCGGTGATTATCAAATTTTGTGTGACCATTTGCATCTTCTTTTTGTTGGAAGAGCAAATGAATGGTATTGGAGAGTTCATCGTGCAAATCCTCGATTCACTTGGCAATCCTTTTGCGAAGAATTTCGTAAGAAATTCGAGGACACAGATGACGAAATGGATGTATGGGAGATGATTAATTCTCGAAGACAGGGAGATCAGGAATCCTTTGAAGATTTTCAATTTGCAATTGAGAAGCTAATTGGTCGATTGCAAAAAGACGTTTCTGAACGTTCACTTGTGCGAATCCTCATTCATAATTCGAAGTCTACCTTACGGTATGAGTTGATGCACTTGGGCATCACTACCTTGGCAAAACTTCGCGAAGAGATTCGTACCCATGAACAATTTTGTAAGTTGGTAAAAACTACAAAATCTAAGTTTGATCCTCGCTCTCGTATTTCCGAATTGGAAAGTGAGACAGTGCAACAGATTTCAGAAGAAGTTTCAGCAATTCAGCGCAAACAGCTGATCTGTTGGAATTGCGACATGCCAGGACATCGATTTGATGACTGCTTGGAAATCCGAAGTATATTTTGTTATGGCTGTGGTGCGAAGAACACCTTTAAGCCAAAATGCCCATCTTGTAACCCCTCGGAAAACCGAGTACGGGATGCGCAGAACAAAAGCATTCTGCCGCATCCGAAACATTAACTTTTGATCAGTACACTCAGACCGATGCAGGCAAGCCTGATAACAAGCCTGACGATCTGAGTCAAATTCCCAATTACGACCTTTTTCCCGGCAGTGACAAACAAAATAATCAATTATTACCCTTTCACGTTCGACTGGCTAATTACATAGACGGTCAACATTAAGGCTCAGACATTTTTGGAAGAAAGTTAAAGTCACGCGTAGAAAACTTGTGTCCGCAATATTTTGTAATTCCGACAACCGACTCTATACAGAATTGATTTTAGAGAACAACAAGTATATGGCACTCTTAGACTCAGGAGCGACAATCAGTTGTGTGGGCAATCAAGCAGCAATTGATCTCCGAAACAGTCAAAAATTTCAGAAATGTTCAGGCAATATTAAAACAGCCAATAACTCAGTATGTTCTGTAATAGGGAAAATTACAACTGAAGTCACGTATCGTGATAAGACAAATCCTATAGAATTTTTCGTAATTCCAGATCTTAAACAAGACATATACTTAGGTATTGATATCTGGAAGACATTTGGCCTTTTAAATAATCTTTTAAGTCCGTCTGAAAGAGTATCTGAACTTGATACAGGATTTGAAAATAGAGAAGATAGCCCCAATATGCATATTTTGAGCGCTGCACAAACACAAAGCTTGAATGCAGTTGTCGCTAAATTTCCATCTTACGAGAAGGAAGGATTAGGACGCACCCATCTGTCAACTCATAGCATAGACGTTGGCAATGCTATTCCAGTCAAGCAACGACATTGGCCTGTTTCACCTGCAATAGAAAAACAAATGTTCGAAGAGGTGGACAGAATGCTAGCAATGGACATAATTGAAGAGTCAAACAGTCCGTGGAGTAGTAATTGTGTTTTAGTTCGAAAAGGTGAGAAATTGCGTTTGTGTCTCGATTCGCGAGTTGTCAACAAATTTACTCGCAAGGATGCATATCCTATTCCAATTATCGATGGTATTTTAAGCAGATTGCCTCCAGCTCGATTTATAACCGGCCTTGACATGAAACATGCTTTTTGGCAGATTCCACTCGAGAGTAATTCGAAGCAGTATACGGCGTTCACAATTCCTAACAGACCGTTGTATCAATATAAGGTAATGCCTTTTGGCCTTTGCAACGCGCCTCAGACTCTTTGTCGACTTATGGATAATGTGATACCCGCTCATCTTCGCACTAGAGTTTTTGTCTATTTAGACGATCTTCTAGTTTTGTCAGACGACTTTGACTCGCACATGATTCTTTTGCAGGAAATCGCTCTATATTTTCGCAAAGCGAACCTGACTTTTCCGCTTACTGGGCTGCTCAAAAAGAACAAAGCGCTCATTTGGAATGAAGAAGCAGATAAGGCTTTTCAGGAACTTAAATCTAGGTTAACTACAGCACCTATTTTGAGTTCTCCCGATTTTTCGAAACCCTTCATTCTGTTATGCGATGCTAGTTTACACGGCCTTGGCTGCGTTTTAGCACAAACAAATGAAGAAGGAGAAGAGCTACCGATTGCCTACATGCCTGTTAAGCTGACAAAAGCTCAACAGAATTACACGGTAACTGAGCTCGAATGTTTAGCAGTAATAAAAGGCATAGCCAAATTTCGTGCTTATATTGAAGGACAAGAGTTCACTGTGGTGACTGATCATGCGTCTTTAAAATGGCTGATGAATCAGAAAGACCTCTCAGGACGATTAGCTCGTTGGGCTATCAAACTACAAGGTTTTTCTTTTCAAATTCTCCATCGCAGCGGCTCGCAAAACGTTGTAGCAGATGCTCTTTCTCGACGAGATGAGGTAGCTATTGTGGAATTCGACAACGAAGGCCCAATGGTAGACCTTGAGTCGAAGGAATTTAGCTTCGTCGAATATCTTGATTTGATTCAGCGTATAGAGCAGAATCAATCAAAATTACCAGATTTAAAAGTAGCTGATGGGTTTGTTTATAAACGAACCGAACACGCAACTGGAGACCCGGCTCAAGAAAACAATTCTTGGAAACTTTGGATTCCATCTGGAATTGTCAAAGACGTTTTATTTCAAGCCCATGACGCTCCAAATGCAGCTCACTGTGGAACTGCTAAATTAACGGAGAAGCTGAAACGTTATTTATTTTGGCCAAAAATGGTAGCACAAATTCGATTGTTCGACATGCAAGTCAACAAAAAGCCCAAATATTGTATTACGACCACCCATGGGTAAACCAATGGTGTCTGAAAGACCTTTTCAGAAATTATATATGGATTTGCTAGGACCTTATCCGAGATCGAAGAGCGGTAATATAGGCATTCTGATCATCGTAAATCATAAGTATATAACTCGACCTGATCGGACAGTCATAGCAAATCTTCCATTCTTCCTGTGTATATATGCTAGTCGCCTTCGCACCCTTCGTGCTGCTTTCGTCACTAGCGCGGACTGCCGTCCGCAGTGATACGAAGTTTCACTTTTTGCATCCCTTAAAGAAATTTACTTCGAGTCGGATATGTGATTATCTAGAGAATTATTTATTTTATACATTCGGAGTTCCAGAAGTAATATTAACAGATAATGGTTCCCAGTTTCGCTCTGCTAGTTTTGAAGCATTTCTTACTCGTTTTGGGGTAACTCATCTTTGCACTGCAATCTACTCTCCGCAAGCGAACGCTAGCGAACGTCTGAACAGATCTGTTATAGCAGCTATTCGTGCATACATTGGATCTGATCATGGTAATTGGGACACGAATTTAAACGAAATTAGTGGAGCTTTACGAGCTTGTGTGCATCGCAGCACAGGGTTCTCTCCATATTTTCTAACCTTCGGACAGAATATGATTTTGCATGGGAAAGACTATGAGCTTTTACGTAAGCTCAATCTCTTGTCGGACGATACTTTATTAAAACAGCAAGATGCATTACAAATTGCTAGAAGCAAAGCAAAGGAAAATGTATCAGCAGCACACGATGACAACGCCCGCAGATATAACTTGCGCAGTAGAACTGTTCAATTTAAAACAGGAGATACAGTCTATGCACGTAATTTTGCCCAAAGTAATGCCGCCAAGAAATTTAATGCAAAACTTGCACCAGTTTTCATAACGGCAATTGTAAAGCGCAAACTAAGCCCAGCTTATTATGAGCTTATGGATGAGTCAGGAAAAACTCTAGGGACCTATCATCTTAAAGACATTCAGAGTAAATAATTTGTATCTTTTTTTTGGAACTGTTCTCTTTTTCTGTTACTGACTTCTCGGGTGAGACTCTCGTAGCAGTAACTGTGGGTGTAGTGACCAGTTCGTATGAGCAATAATTTCTTTTACATTTTTAGTTATTTACATTTACATTGCAAGTTATTCTGTTAAGCAGTATAACAGAACAGTGCAAAACCATTGTTCTATAAATAGATCAAGATTGCACTGCTTTAGAACATCAATGTTAACTGCTTGCAATATGCACTTCTTGATGCACTGCATGCAGAATGCACACATGCGCACTGCATGCAGAATGCACACATGCGCACTGCTTGCAGAATGCACGCATGCGCTCTGCTTTAAGCAAGCTGTGCTATTTTTAGCTCTCTTTGCTTGTCTATGGCATTTGTTTATGTGTTGGTGAGCATTACACCGAGTACCCTATCGGCTCCCTTATGTCACCTTGGATAAGTACGTCTAAGTCATACGACTTAACCGTTCTTATCTCTCGCCGCCCACGCTTTGTTTTACATTTCGTGTGCGAGCTTAGCTAATTAGCTGTCGATCGAATTTAGCTAAAACATTGAGCGAGTGACTCTTGTGCAAAGCACAACATAGTGCCAGTCTGTTTCAAAGTTTTTAATACAAAATTCCATGTGCTGTGACATAACACTTTTAACAGTGTAAATTAAAGACATTTTCTTTTGGATTTTTCTCCACCCGGATTTACAATTCCCGGACGTTCTTCCCCATATGATATTTTGGAGACTTTTTCTTGGATTTTCTTTCCCATCGAGGGAACATAAAAACATATTTCTGCAGTTTTTTTCATATAAGCCAGGTATGTGAGTGGAAATACAGTGATACCTATAGTAATGTGATTCTTTTCGACAGTGCCCCGTGCCAGTGCTTTTATTTTAATCTTTTATTTATTTCTTACAATTTGATTTTTAAATCAATTTAAGAAAATAGATAAAATTCCATTTTCATAATTGGAAAAAAAATAAGAATAAAGCTGATTTAATGTATGAACATTAAAATCTGTTGGCCTTTCTCGGATATAATGTCCATCGGACATCACCCTGCCCCGGCAGCAACATAAGCTGTTGTTCTTTTTGGATCCGCTCCTGCTGCTGTAAATTGTGTTGCTGAATTGGATTGCTGTTTTCAAAGAATCTTGCTGAGATTCTTCCACGAGGGATTGATCACTGCCGAGCGCCTTTTTTTCTTTAGCTCCCAAAAATGTTGGTTAGGCATACATACAACTCCCCTGTACAGTGTAGCCAAAATGTATAAGTGGATATTAATTGAAAAATTAATTTTTCAACAATAAAGTGCTGCGCACTTAAATAAAGCCACTAAGTGGTGCTCGAACGAAACAAAAAAAAAAAAAAAAATTGAACAAGCGATAATAATTTTTTTTTTCTTAAAATTTAATTAACAATTTTGAATATTTAAACATTTTTTTTATATTTTGCTAAATGATGTATTAATTATTAATTTAATTTTGATTAAAAATGTATGTAAAGAGCCCACTAGCATAGGTCAACGTATGTATGAGGGTTATGATCTTTTTTTATTATTATTTTTCCTTATTATTATAGAGGTTAGCCACATCGTCATCTTGAGCTCAACGACGGCAGTGTTTGGTGAGTCCTAAGTCATGGTAAAATTTTATTTCCTTTTTTTTTTTATTGATCATATACATCATACGTACTTGCGACATTTTTTTCTTATATTTAATAATGGCTCTGAAAAATTAAAATTTTGAATTTATGAATTTTCGTTTTGCCCTAGTTGCAACTATGAATATTTTTTTTATAATTCAAAAGTTGCTCAAAAATAGTAGTTGGAAACTTAATTATTTAAAATTTAATTTCTTATTAATTAAAATTAAACTTACATAGACATTTAAACATTGTTATCATCATCACTTACAACAAACATACATACATAAAACAAAATTAAAGAAATTTAAAATTCTTCGAATGACCGTAGATTGAACATGAATACAGATTATATTAATTTAATAAATAATGTTTAATATTTACATTAAAATAATGGAACTTTAAATTTTGTCTTAACCGTCGCCGATCTACAGCCAATGCCAATCCAAATATAAAAAGGTAACAAGAGTTACTATAGGGGCAAATCCCAAAATTCCTACTAGATATTGCCAAGGTAGGGAGGGTAAAGAATAGGGTATACACAACATCTAAATACCCTACAACCGAGCAATAAGCCACAAATGTCTGTCTGTTAATTTCTTGTCCGATTCATAATTCCATTTCCATTTTTTTTCTTTTTGCTTCCGATAATATGTTGTTTGCTTCCTAGTGCACTTATATTTTTGTTATAGTGTGTGTGTACGCTACCATAGGAGGAGAAAGAACCCCGCCCCATCCGTCGAGCTGAGTCTAGGCTAAGCAAGAAGTGCACGAACTCGACTCCTATGTGGCAATAGCGAGAAAACCCGACTGAGTCAGATCTCTTTTAAAAATCTGCAGGGTATTCGCTACAGTGCTCCTTTAAAAGATCACTACACAGGCACCCAGCTTGGGACCTGACACACCGGGCCACTACAAGCTTCGTGAAATAGTACGCAAGCGAGAGAGATTTATGAGAACCGTGGACAAACCTATGCAACGTGCTCCTCCAAAACGGTTTGTTAGCGAAGTTTATACGCAGCCGGAATTGGTTAAAGAAGTGGAAATCGATACCGATGACGTCGATGGCGATTTAGCGGCTTTAGCTCTTTCCTGTTGGAATTGTGGCGCTAACGGGCATAGATATCAAGATTTCGTAGCAGAGCGCCGAGTCTTTTGCTATGGTTGCGGCAAGGCCGATACGTACAAGCCATCTTGTCGTAAATGCTCAGCAAAAAACGGACATGCGCGTGCGCAGACAAGTGCACGCAAACCAGTAGCTTCGATAGCCACGAACACCGAGTAACCTTCATGGTACCCGACTCGGATTATAATTTACCTGATTTGACCTTTTTACCAGCTATACCACTGCATCGACAGATGCAACAATCCCAATATGAGACCCCCAATTCAAAGTTAATAAACAATAGAAAGAAAATTCGTTGGAAAGCTTATAAAGCCAAGCGAAAAGAACTGAAGAAGGCTCTATTAAGTTCAGTAGTAAGCGACAGTCCAGATTGGCGTCCACACGCTGAAGTCCAATTACTAGGCAAGACGCTAAGTGGACTTATGGACACTGGTGCCTCCATCAGCTGAATTGGTGGCAATTTTGCTGCTGAGTTGTTGTTAAAAAAGGATTTATTTAAACCGCTTTTCTCGGCAGTACGTACAGCAGATGGCCAACGTCAGTCAATTGTTGGCAAAGTCACAACGTCTGTTAGCTTTCACGGCAACTTTAAGTCGCTAACTTTCTATATTGTTCCCAGCTTAGCACAGAACCTGTACTTAAGCATTGATTTTTGGAAATCGTTCGATCTACTTCCGGTATTTGTAGCAAATAAATGCAGCAAACCGCTAGTACGACATTTAAGACTTAAGTGGTAATTATGTTGCCAAGTAATATGCCAAAGATATAAAGCCATAGATTATCCTCTTGGATAACCGGATTACATAGCCTCCAAGCGGTGATCACTCTTTAGGTGTTTCCAACCCCTACGTGTGATTTTGGCCGGGGAGAGTGTAAAGGTCCGCTTGTCGGTTTTATTAATATCTTATAAAAAAACCTCTTTACGAGGTAAAAGTCTAGTGACGAAAACATTTTCATGCCCCAAAATTTCTGATATCCAATTTTGTGACGAAAAATACTAAATTTTACACATGAATTATTAAAAAAAAAAATTTTTGTCACTGGGCACATTGCGCTAAATTTTTCATACCTAATAAATAGTACTTGTTTGCGCCGTGCCAGTGACAAAAATTTTTTTTTAATAATTCATGTGTAAAATTTTATATTTTTCGTCACAAAATTGGATATCAGAAATTTTGGGGCATGAAAATGTTTTCGTCACTAGACTTTTACCTCGTAAAGAGGTTTTTTTATAAGATATCAGAAATTTTTTAATAAGACATCGGAAATTTTGACACTTGCAATATTTTTTTAAACAAATCAATAATTATATAATTAAGAGAATTTAAAACACATTCAATCAGAGGCGTTGCGATATTATATATATTTATAAATATATTTCGATCTTGCTGTAATCGGAAGTACAAAATGTTTCATCTGCCGCAAAAAGAATTCACCACTTGCAAGCAGTATCTTTCCACATGCACTGCAAGCAGTGCAAGTAGTGTGCATGCAGTAGTATACATGCAGTAGTGTAAAGGAAAAAGGTATATTCAATCAACAGGTAATATCTTGCCCAAACGAATTTTGACAGATAGGTGTTGTATGTCAAAAGACGCGGAATTAAATTGTCTACAACATACTACATATTTAAAAGTGATTTGATGTGTAGATTTTTCTTAAATCGCCAAAATGTGGAGAAAAATACCTTATTTCACCTGTGGCTGTTTACCTATTTTCTTAAAAAAAAACTTTGAAGGTATGTCTAATAGCCCTAAGAAATACCTTTTAAATGATATATAGATCACATCTGTAGCTTCTATCGTTTGGATGCTATGGGGTTTTTAGTTTTAGCGGTTTTTAGCGATTTCCCGCTAAACTAGCGATTTTTCGAAAAAGTCGTAGAACAAACGTTTCTAGATTTTTTATCGGGAACAAGTCCTCATTCAAACTTTTAAGCTAAATCAACGCTTTGATCTATACAAACAAACAAACAAACAAACAGACTGACTTTTCATCTCGTTTTGAAAAGGGCACCAAAAATTTCGAAATTAATTATCTTCTGAACCAGTGGTCGGATTTTGATGATCAAGGTGTCATTCGACGCGTATTTTTGATAAGTATAGTGAAAAATTATAAAAAAAATCGAAAAGGCTCCAACGGCCCCATTTGCTCCAATCATTTAAATTTTGTCCCTCCCACTTACACCTGTTTATCTCACGAACCATGTAAGTTTTTAAAAGTCTTAGTATGCACATTTTTAAGTTAGATTGATACCTTTCGATCGGTATATAATTCGACCCGATCGGACAGTCATAGCAAATTTTCCATTTTTCCTGTGTATATATGCTAGTCGCCTTTCGCACCCTTCGTGCTGCTTTCGTCACTAGCGCGGACTGCCGTCCGCCGTGATATTTCGATCTTGCTGTAATCGGAAGTACAAAATGTTTCATCTGCCGCAAAAAGAATTCACCACTTGCAAGCAGTATCTTTCCACATGCACTGCAAGCAGTGCAAGTAGTGTGCATGCAGTAGTATACATGCAGTAGTGTAAAGGAAAAAGGTATATTCAATCAACAGGTAATATCTTGCCCAAACGAATTTTGACAGATAGGTGTTGTATGTCAAAAGACGCGGAATTAAATTGTCTACAACATACTACATATTTAAAAGTGATTTGATGTGTAGATTTTTCTTAAATCGCCAAAATGTGGAGAAAAATACCTTATTTCACCTGTGGCTGTTTACCTATTTTCTTAAAAAAAAACTTTGAAGGTATGTCTAATAGCCCTAAGAAATACCTTTTAAATGATATATAGATCACATCTGTAGCTTCTATCGTTTGGATGCTATGGGGTTTTTAGTTTTAGCGGTTTTTAGCGATTTCCCGCTAAACTAGCGATTTTTCGAAAAAGTCGTAGAACAAACGTTTCTAGATTTTTTATCGGGAACAAGTCCTCATTCAAACTTTTAAGCTAAATCAACGCTTTGATCTATACAAACAAACAAACAAACAAACAGACTGACTTTTCATCTCGTTTTGAAAAGGGCACCAAAAATTTCGAAATTAATTATCTTCTGAACCAGTGGTCGGATTTTGATGATCAAGGTGTCATTCGACGCGTATTTTTGATAAGTATAGTGAAAAATTATAAAAAAAATCGAAAAGGCTCCAACGGCCCCATTTGCTCCAATCATTTAAATTTTGTCCCTCCCACTTACACCTGTTTATCTCACGAACCATGTAAGTTTTTAAAAGTCTTAGTATGCACATTTTTAAGTTAGATTGATACCTTTCGATCGGTATATAATTCGACCCGATCGGACAGTCATAGCAAATTTTCCATTCTTCCTGTGTATATATGCTAGTCGCCTTTCGCACCCTTCGTGCTGCTTTCGTCACTAGCGCGGACTGCCGTCCGCCGTGATTTAATTTTATTTATTTTATATTTGTTAAATTTTTTCATTGGGCATAAATAATCTTTTTTTTTGACCATCCTAGAAGTAGGCTACAGAAAACGCCTTAGCTGCCTTGCATAGCAGTCAACTTGCAAGCGAACAGCTGACAGCGCCACGAACAGCAAAGTCAACTATAGTTAGTATTTAATATTTAAATATAATTATAAGTCTAATGAAAGGGAATATAGTAATAGAAATAATAAATCTAATATAAGAATAATATGGAATACAATAAATGAAGTTTTATAATGTTTAGGTTTCGCCCTCTAGCGGCAACTTTAGGAGCTAAAAGTTGGTAGTACCCATTTTGAGTTGCTTGTATTGTACCCCTGGTAGCAACCAAAACTGCAAATATGCAGCATAAAAAGAAGTCAAAAGAAGTTGGCCTCTTGGCTTCTAAAATTTTCACAAGCGATCTTTTTACCTCGTGGCCATCAAAGTAAACGCTTGTGCGCGATTTTATCGCTTATATATTCTCTGCCTAACCACAAAATCAGTAGAAAAAGTGTTAGCTTGTGCTTAATTTTTGCCAGTGGCATATGTAAGTATGCTCAGTGAATTAAAGTAAATTAAATTCCGCTAATTTTAAATATTTTGTGCAAGTTCGCCGATTTTTAAACCCTTTTTGCTGACCCGCCGCCACGAATTCAGCATTTGAATTCAAATTCACCTTTAGTTGTGCCGAGTCTGAAACGGGTAAGCAGTTCAGTTTGATTAAGGTGAACGTTGATTAATTAGTTTGTGTGTGCGTCTCTGTTTATTTTCTCACGGGTGACAGAGTCGGCACTTTGTGCATATTCACAGCTGTGCGACGATAAGCTTGGCGAAAGCTCTGCCTGTGCGGATCACATAAATATGTTGGGTTTTTGACTCGGCTAACGTGACGTCACAGCGAGAATAATGCCCAATTCGGATAGCGCTGCCGTTTGATCAGATCTGTGTTTTGTGAGCTGACATCGAAGGAATTTGCCCTTGTGTGTGCTGGCTATTGATTGCCATTCCAATTTTTTCTTGAAACGCTCCCGAACATGGTGAAAAACTAGCCCCTCAAAGTGAACTTTGAATTTTGGCTGCCCAAGTGGTATAAATTTTGCAAGTGGGCTGCGCGCCTTTTGTTTAAGGCCTTCTGCCACTTTTCTTTACAAATTTAATTTATAAATTCTAATGCTTTTGTAATTTGCGAGTGCGGTATGGTGGTGCCTATAATCACAAAGAGATAAAATATTCAGTACTAAATAAAAAAGTTTTAAAACCAGGTTAGCCAACGCCAATTATGCAAATGCCTTAAGCATGAAGAATGCAAATCAATTTAATATTTTATAATAACGATAACTTTATTTTTTTATCACTCTATCATTTATATATGCCTTGCAAAAGCTTAGCCAAGACCCGAACCCGATCTAAAGCTTTTATTTCAGACATGCACCTTTTCAACATCGGCCACGCACACACTGAAAGATCTTTCATCGTGGGATTGTAAGCCGTAAGTTTTATACTTTTTGATTATTTTGTATCTTTTGGTCAAACATATAAAAGCTTTTCGGTCGGTTTTGCTTGTCTAATGGAAATCAACAACAATATTGCATATTTTCGGGCGATAAGATAAAAACATAATCTTCGTAAACAATAATATCAACTTAAAATTTAAATTACTTTGCATCCTGGATATTGAAAAAAAATAGAAAACAAAATGAAAGAATGTAAAATCCAATTCTCCTATTTAATCTAAATTTTTATAATCGCCACCCACTCGAGCAAATGGTAGGAATTAATTGTTTTAATTAAAATTATCTACGTTACGAAGTTAAGAAACAATGTCTAGTAATAAATCAAACATGAAATCGAATATGAACTAGGGACATAGGTTAGGGTTCTTGCGACACCTTCTAGGGATCCTTATTTTTGTGTTTCTGGCCCATAAGGATCATGGCAGGGCGGGCGTTCACACCTGATGGTGTAACATAATGAAAGTGTCTGATTGATTGTATCTTCTGTTCCCTTCTTCTGTTCCTAATCCTTAGTTCTTCATCCTAATTTCCTCCTTTCCCCTCAGTACGCGAATTTTTTTTAATATTTTAATACTCGTTCTGTGAGCAAATTTTACTCGTCAACCAAATAAGCACCCACCCAACTTGCCGACGAGCCGGAGCCGGACTGCAAGCGCGTACTATCCGACGAGTGATGCCCTACACCTGCTCAGATACATACCTAGCAGTATGAGAAACGTTACAAACCTCACAAGGTTTATCGGTTGAGGAATTTCTGTATCGAATCAAAATGCTGACGCAGGAAAATCTGCGTGGAGATTTTGAATTGTTAGGGAGAAATGTCCATTTACTTTTGATTGGAAAGGCCAGAGATTGGTATTGGCGTTTCCATAAACAGGCAGAAACTCGAACATGAACTGAGTTCTGTAATGCCATTCGAGCTCAGTACAAAGAGATTCGTACCAATAATGAAATTCGCGAGCAGATACGAGCTCGCAAACAAAAGCAAGGAGAGACTTTCGAATCCTTTTACGAAAGCATTTGTCAGTTGATGGATAGGTTGCCAGCACGACTAGAAGGGGACGATTTGGTTGAAATCGTTCAGAATAATTTGCTTCCGGAGATTAAGGATAGACTGTTGTTTGAGGAAATTTATTCTATCGCTCATCTAAGGAAATTGGTCCAAAAACGAGAATATTTCTTGAAAGAAATTGGCAAAATTAAACCTCTCCCAGCAAAACCCAAAGAAGCAAACGGCTATCGAGTATACGCACTGGAACCTGAAAGCGATCAATGCTCTGAAGTTGAAGTAGTTGCAGAAGTTGCAGCACTAGACATTTCCAAAGTCACTTGTTGGAATTGCGAGGAAAAAGGACACATGTGGGAAGATTGTCTGGCAGATAGAAGAGTATTTTGTTATGGTTGTGGTACTCCATTTGTTTACAAGCCACAATGCCAGAAATGTCAACAGCGTTCGGGAAACCGCAAGCGGGAGGCAGCCGTCACCAACAGGATGCCTCCAAAATAGAAGTTCATGTCGAAGAGTCAGATACTTTAAGTGAATTGGAAACTTTCGATGAATCTTTGATAGAAAGTAAAATTAGATTTAAACCGTATCATGAGAGGTTAAGAAAATATTTAGAAGTAAGAAATAAAATTTTTTTAAGCGACCAATTTCCGAATCGCAGAAATACACAAAGGAGACGAAAACATAAAGGAGAGATAAAGAAGAAAAGAAAATTATTAGTTGCTACAATTTTGAAAAATGAAAATGACATGCGAAGCTATGCAAAGGTGTCCTTTTTAGACAGAACAGAATTAGGATTACTGGACACTGGGGCGAATGTTAGTTATAGGTTCTCAGTTATCTCAAGTAGATTATAGTCAATATCCACAATATAAGCCAATTACGTCATCAGTTAAAACAGCTGATGGGCGACCTCATCAAGTTCTGGGAACTTTGAGAGTCCTTATGACTTACAATGGCATTCTGAAGGAGATGGAGCTGTATATTATACCCTCGCTAACACAGAATCTAATATTAGGTATTGATTTCTGGCGCACATTTAACCTTGCTCCTGGAATTATTAGTGCAGTTAGTGTTCCGTCCGATAGTGATTTTTCAAAAAAAGATATTAAGTATCCGTTGTCCGATCGAGAAATACAGCAACTAAATATGGTCATAGGGTTGATTCCAAATCACGAGCAACAAGGATTAGGGCGAACTTCACTAATCAAGCACCACATTGAGATAGACGATGCAAGACCCATAAAGCAGAGGTATTATCCAGTCAGTCCTGCGGTTGAGAAGCTCATGTATGCAGAGATAGACCGAATGCTTGGATTAGGGGTGATTGAGCCTTCGCAGAGTCCTTGGAGTTCTCCAATGCGAATGGTAATAAAGCCAAATAAAGTACGATTATGTTTGGATGCTCGCAAAGTGAACGATGTCACAAAAAAAGATGCGTATCCATTACATAACATCGATGGCATTTTCGCTCGACTTCCAAAAGCAAATATGATCACAAAATTAGATCTAAAAGATGCTTACTGGCAGATTGAACTGTCCGAAGATTCGAAGCCGCTTACCGCGTTTACAGTTCCGGGAAGGCCGCTTTATCAATTCACGGTCATGCCATTTGGGCTTTGTAATGCGCCATCAACAATGTGTCGTCTGATGGATGAGCTAATTCCTCCAGACTTACGCCATTGCGTGTTTGGCTACATTGATTATTTATGTATTGTATCGGAGACTTTTTCAGAGCACTTGGCTGTCTTAGTTCGCTTGGCAGAGCAATTTAAGAAAGCAAATTTGACTTTGAATTTGTCGAAAAGTCATTTTTGTGTGACTGAAATTTCGTATTTAGGTTTTGTCATTGGAAGTGGTGGAGTCGCTACCGATCCAGCCAAAGTTTCTTGCATCAGGAATTGGCCACCGCCCAGAAATTTAAAGCAGGTCAGAGGCTTTTTTGGTGTATGCGGGTGGTATAGGAGGTTCATACCAAATTTCGCTGAGGAAACGTATCCAATCACTGAGGTCCTGTCTACAAAGAAAATCTTCAAGTGGACAGAGGAAGCTCAAATTGCAATGGCCAGATTGATGGATCTGCTATCGTCTACACCAGTATTGCACAATCCAGACTTTAAAAAGAAATTCTTTTTGCATTGTGATGCGAGTGATTATGGTATTGGGGCAGTGCTTGTACAATTAGGAGAAAATAATGAGGAATTTCCTATAGCATTCATGTCGAAGAAATTGTCAAGAGCACAGAGAAATTACAGTGTCACAGAACGTGAGTGTCTGGCTGTAATTTTGGCAATCGAAAAATTCCGCTGTTATCTTGAACTACAAGAATTTGAAGTAGTAACAGATCATTCCAGTTTGGTTTGGCTACGCAGGCAACAAAATGTTTCTGCCAGGTTAGCGAGATGGATTTTTCGGCTACAGTCATATAAATTCACGATTTCTCATCGAAAAGGCAAGGATCATGTCGTACCTGATGCCTTATCTAGATTATGCGAGAATGAAATTGATAGCGTCGAATTGGAGGGTCCTCAAATAGATCTTGAGTCGCCCGAATTTCTTGATACTGAGTATGTTGATCTAGCTCAGAGAATTGCAGCTGATTCCGATAGATATCCGGATTTACGTGTCATGGAGAAGTACGTATACATTCGTACGCAACATGCCACAGGAGACGATGCACAGGATTCAATGCATTGGAAATTGTGGATACCCGAAGGTTTGCGGTTGGAAACTATTCGTCAGGCCCATGATAGCGTTTTGTCAGCTCATGGAGAGATGCAGAAGACGATCGAGAAATTACGTCGAAACTTTTTTTGGCTAGGATTTTCCAAAGATGTTCGAAATTATGTAAGAGACTGTGATACTTGCAAGGAGACTAAGGTTCCGAATATGGTACTTCGTCCTCCAATGGGAGAACAGAGTGTGTCATGTCGGCCATTTCAAAAGCTGTACATAGATTTACTAGGTCCTTATCCGAGGAGCAAGAAGGGGCATATTGGGTTGCTTATTGTTCTGGATCACTTTAGTCGTTACCATTGGTTGTGTCCGGTGAAAAAATTTACGACAGAGCCCATAGCAGAGTTTGTTCAGAAAAACATTTTTCATTGCTTTGGAGTTCCAGAGACGGTTATCAGTGATAATGGAGTTCAGTTTAGGGGAAAAGAGTTCGAAGCTTTTATGACCAAGCACGGCATTCGCCATATTTTCACAGCCCTCTTTTCTCCGCAGAGTAATGCGGCAGAGAGAGTAAATCGATCTCTGTTGGCTGCTATTAGATCGTATATTAAATTAGATCAGCGAGAATGGGATTTATATCTCACACAAATTTCTTGTGCACTTCGATCATCATTACATCAATCTATCGGATGCTCGCCATATAAGGCCCTGTTCGGTCTGGATATGATCACTCACGGGGAGGACTATAAATTGTTAAAAAAATTATCGCTGTTAGAAGAACCACAAATATTGTACAGAGAAGATCAATTGGCGTTAATAAGAGATCAGATCAAAAATAATAGCAAGAAAGCATATGAGAGAAATGCAAATCAATACAATCTGAGATCGACAAATGTCTCCTATCGAATAGGTCAGGAAGTATTCAAGCGAAATTTCAACCTCAGTAATTTTAGCCAAAATTACAACAAAAAGCTGGCTGCTCAGCTCTCCAAATGTCGAGTTAAAACAAAATTAGGAAATGAATTTTTTTTGCTGGAAAATTTGCAAGGCAAAGAAATAGGGACATATCATGCTAAGGACATACGTAGCTGATTCCAGCTAATCTTCCTCCTAAGAGTCGTCAGAATTATCTGGTGGTGTAATGGTTGCATAGAGACAGAAAAGTTTTGCATTTCATACAAAAAAATAAAATATCTTGATATAAATAGATCTTATCTTTATGAGAAGTAAATACAAATAAAACAAGTGGGCGCGGCTACAGTCGAGTTTGCTCGACTGGAGGATACCCTGTGCCAGTATCCATAAAATAGAATAGAATAGTTATAAGGGACCATTGCGTATGCATATTCTGTGAGTTTGATTCAGATAGATCAAACAACAAAAAAGTGTTTCATACAAAGACTTGATTTTCGACTGATGGTTGCTATGGCAGCTATATGATATAGTGGTCCGATTTCAATCAAATTTGGTCAGAATGTATGCGACCATCCCATATGCATATTCTGTCAGTTTGGTTTAGTTATCTCAAACAACAAAAAAGTTTTTCATACTGAGACTTGATTTTCGGCTGATCGTTCCTATGGCAGCTATATGATATAGTGGTCCGATTTCAATCAAATTTGGTCAGAATGTATGCGATCATCCCATATGCATATTCTGTCAGTTTGGTTCAGTTATCTCAAACAACAAAAAAGTTTTTCATACTGAGACTTGATTTTCGACTGATCGTTCCTATGGCAGCTATATGATATAGTGATCCGATTTCAACCAATTTTGGTCAGGTTATAAGGGACCATTGCGTATGCATATTCTGTGAGTTTGATTCATATAGATCAAACAACAAAAAAGTGTTTCATACAAAGACTTGATTTTCGACTGATGGTTGCTATGGCAGCTATATGATATAGTGGTCCGATTTCAATCAAATTTGGTCAGAATGTATGCGACCATCCCATATGCATATTCTGTCAGTTTGGTTCAGTTATCTCAAACAACAAAAAAGTTTTTCATACTGAGACTTGATTTTCGGCTGATCGTTCCTATGGCAGCTATATGATATAGTGGTCCGATTTCAATCAAATTTGGTCAGAATGTATGCGATCATCCCATATGCATATTCTGTCAGTTTGGTTCAGTTATCTCAAACAACAAAAAAGTTTTTCATACTGAGACTTGATTTTCGACTGATCGTTCCTATGGCAGCTATATGATATAGTGGTCCGATCCAAATTTAAAAACAAACTTGATCTGCGTCCGGTACCCAGAAACCTACATACCAAATTTGAAGTCTCTAGCTATTATAGTTTCTGAGATCGACGCGTTCAAACAGACGGACGGACAGACGGACAGACAGACGGACATGGCTCAATCGACTCGGCTGTTGATGCTGATCAAGAATATACATACTTTATATGGTCGGAGATGCTTCCTTCTGCCTGTTACATACATCACACAAATCTAATATACCCTTTTTGACCATTTTCAATGGGCACAGGGTATAAAAACAAATACAAAACAAAGTTATTAAGAAAGAAAAAATATATATACAGGCATGCCACATAAATCTCTTTCACTTGAGTTTCACGTCAATTTCATTTCTCCGTGCCACAGTCTCAATCACCTGCAAAATTTTTGGTGAAACGAAATCATCGCTCAATTCACTGGCATCCGATGCCATGAGAATAATGTCACATTTTTTGTCCGAAATTTGGAATTTAGAGTTGTTGAGTAACTTTCATTGTTTGTCGCGCCAATAACTTTTAAATTTTTTTAGGCTATACAATATCAATTATTAAATAAATAAATTAAATAATATTAATTAAAGAAGAAATAAAATAAAAACCTACTTTTCAGCAATAATAAACTTACAAAAATTGCTAAACAAACCCTTGGGAAATTTAATCTGAGAAGGGGCCAACCCTTAGCAGCCTAGTACGAAAAGGTTGATGAACATGCTTAAAAACCTAAATCACACGAATTTCTGTGGCACGGAGAAATTTTCGAAGTGGAATTGCTTTTTTCTGAAATCACTTTCACTAGTGTTTTTTGTGGCATGCCTGATAAATACATAGGATAATAATATAATAAATAATATAATTACTAATATAATAATTAAAAATAATTAAATAAATAATTAGGGTAAATATGCATGAAAGGGAAAATACTGAAAGAGAAAAAATACTGACAGCCAAAATACACTAAACGAGCAATGGTAACTATCGGCAACAGTTGAGCGAAGACGCAAACCATCGATAAGCGCTAGAGTACAACAGTGGTGGGTAAAGTCGGCTGCGGCTGAGATCAAAGCGAGCTTCGTTCTGCTTCTTATATCCAGTTTCCTTTCTTTTCTGGTCGAGCTGTTGAACGAAGTAGATGTTTTTGGAAATATCACTCCAAGTCTTGAGACTTCAGAATTTTCTCAACGTATGAGATCCAAGCAAAGGCTCCAAATTTTTAAGCCATCCGCAGCTTAATTCAATTTTTTGAGGATCATTGCAACATTAACAAATTTCGCGAAGTCGCTGGTCAGTATATTTTTGGAAAATTTAAAAGTGAAAAAAAAAAATCTCAGATTTTCATAACCACAGTTGGTCGTGTGCCACAAATATCTTTTTTTTCAATAGAATTACCTTTGGATTGACCTATATAATTGGAAAGAATCAATAAGAGAAATTCTCCCTCCGGGACTTCTTTCAAAACCCAGCATGGGAGACAGGAAATCTCCCCAGGAAATTTTGGATGTTCCACTATAGTGTCGTGGCCAAAGTGGGCATCTTCAGAATTTTCGAGGCTACTACAGCAGGCGAAATCATTGGTTTTATTGCACCATTCCATGGCCAAAAGCAAAAGAAAATATTGGCTAAAGTGAAGTGACAAATTTCGCGTAAACAAAATGGGAAAAGTTAAAATTTTTTTTATTATTACAAATACGACAAAAAGTAAAAGCAGTGGGAATTTGCCCAAAAGCTTAATTAAAATTAATTAAATTAAGTAAAAATTTTTTTTATTTCATAGTATTTACAAAAAGCTTAAATAAAAGTTCCTAAATCCCTAAAAGTGTCTGTGGGCTCAAAATTCTCAAATTTGCCGCAGAAAATAATAAAAAAGGTGTCCATGCTAAACGGGTACAAATCAAATAAATTCCAGAAAAGAGTGAAGTGAAGTAGAAAAGCAAATACAATACACAAGTCAGAGAACAGTGATAAAACTAAAAAGAGAAAAGTGCAAATAATAAAACAAGCAAACACAAAATTTTAATTACACATTAACAACAACAACCATCGAGGAGGCCTCCGTCGTCGATTTTGCATTTGGTGAGTGTACAGAGCGAGAGAGCACGATTGTAAGAGTTGTGAGTGTGCGCAAGCCCTATAAAATGCATTTGTGATAAGAGCAGTTTAAGTCTGCCTTAGATTAACTGCTCTTGCAATCTGCTCCTCTTTCGCTCTCATTATTGCCGATTCTCTTGCATTTCTGTTCTTTGATTTTTTTTTGTAAGTTTCAAAGTGTCGTGAGCTCGCTTATCTGCTTTTACAAAAGCAGCTGTTGCTGCGCAAGCGCAGCTTCTGTCATAAAGACAAACAAAACATATTTTTGCGTGAAGCCAGAAACAAATAAGAGCATAACGTAAATATAAACTTTGCATCCCATAAAAATTATAGAAACATATGTTGAAAGAGAGCTACAAAAACAACCAAAACAATATGAAAATCTAAATGTTAAATTTATTATCAGTAACTGTTGCGAACCTGTTACAGACAAATGTAGATACAAGTGTTGCTAAAAATTTTTAAAGAAAAATTATTTTTGATAATGCGAGTAGCAAACTCAAATGAATTAACTTAATTATTTAGATTTTTTTTCACATACATAATTACCCATATAAAGCATGCAAATTTCTATATACCTATAATATTTTTGAAATACCTTTAACAATTTTTTTTTCAGCGGTGAATTGAGAATATTGAGCAAAACAATAAAAAATGTATAGAAAATTGTACTAAAAAAAAATAACTCAAACAAGAACAAAAAAAAAAAAAACAGACAAAAAAATGTTGTTTAATAGCTGAAAATTGTAAAGTTATAAATTTCATTTTATACGAACCAAAAAAAAAAAAATTAAATACGGATAGCAAAATGAACTAACATTGATAAGCAGAACATTTGCTAAAATTTTTATTTTTTTTGGAACATGTCATTGAAATGAAATTAAAATGAATTATAATTGTGAAACGAAAGTAAAAATGATTGAGTAGATTTATTATTATTTCCGGGGTCATGGGGTCATGAAGTGAAAAAGATGATATAGTTTGCAAAAGGGGGTCTGCCAACACATTTACTAGCAGAGCATGGTCGGGTCGGGTGCTGAAGGTGTGTGTCGTCTAACATCGTAGACCACACCACTTTCGTGAACCATCAGTACTTGGATTTCTCCCTTTTTGTTTTTTCCCCTCGAGTTTCCGTGACACGAATTTTGTTTTATGCTTTTTAGCATCTAGTTGCCGTATGTTGTGACCGGTTTTAGCCGATAATAATTAGGGCTTTTAGGGACTCTATAATAAAGATCGTTGTAGCGTGCAGTTGTGGCATCAGCAAAAACCCCCCCATGCCGTAAAGAGCTAGTATATAATGGGTCCCGCTCCGCTGTTTGCACTCCTGCTAGGAAAAGTATGTCCGCACCAGGATACACGAATAGCATCGCTTTAGTCAATCCACTGGATACTTTTCGCAAGCCATAATGAACTTCTTGGTCTTGCATATACGTTACAATAACGTCTGGCAACCTCCTTGTACATTTTTCTTGGAGCTAGCTGGACGCTATAGGCAACCGATTTTCATTGGTTGCACCCTTCTGGCGGTTTTCCGAAATCCGACGTAGACACGTTTGACATTGGGGCTTATAAACGTTGGGAGCTCCGAAGCCATAGCAGAAGACTCTGCGATCAGCCAGACAATCTTCCCAGAAGTGTCCAATCTCGTCGCAATTCCAACACTTGACCTTTGGGCCTGCCTGTCGCAATGTGGCAACTTCACCAGCTGGATCAAGTTCCGAATTAGAATCAGCATCTGACAATGCTTAATCCAGTGCGTATACTTGTTGTCGACTGGCTGGCGGTCTAGGCTTCGTCATGTCTGTAGGATTTTTACGCAATTCTTTAATCAAATTCTCATTCATCTGCACAAGCCTGCGTAGATGACCTACTGACTTGTGTCGATGAACTGGGAGCAAGTTGTTCTTCAGAATTTCCAGCAGTTCTTCTTCGTCAATCTTTATCGCTACACGATCCATCAATGACGACACCTCATCGTAAAAAGCCGTAAAGTATTCTCCAGGCTTCTGCTTACGAGAGCGCACTCGTTCTTTGAGCATGAAATCTGAGCGATATTCTTTAAATTGTTGGCGAAGAGCAGCACAAAAATCTTTCCAAACGATTGAAGGAACCTTTTATGGTGACGCCAGTACCAATCTCGCGCTTTCCCAACAAACAAAACATGCATGTGCTTACAAAGAGCACGAAAATCACAGTCTAGTGTTTCATCTGTCAATGCTTTCATCCTATAAATAAACTCTTCTACTCCCAAACCGTCTTCAGCTCCATTGAAGGTTACATTCCATTTCTGCATGATATCAGCAATACGCTTTGGATTCGCAGAAGAATATGTGGGAGAAGAAACTGTAGGTGGTACTATTTCTGGTGGAATGGTGCTACCAGGGGGGGTTAATTGTAACGACGCTAACATTCTAGCTACTGATTGTTCAATCATAGATTGAATAACAGCATAGTCCGGTGCTGTCAAGCATAATGAATGTTTTATTTTATGTTTATCAAATTTTCCCTAATATCTGGCCAAAATAATTAAATAAAATGAACAGTTTCCACAAAATCAAAAGATATGTTTGGGAACGAAGGAGAGGGAATTTTTCTGGGCTATTGCAATTACTTATTGAACATTCTAACTGCAAGAGTTGTGATTGTTGGCTGAGCCTCTTAGCCTTAGTATAAATACGCGCGATCAGCGTCCTTTATATTCATAAAACTAAAACACTCAGTGTCACAGTCCCTTCTTGAAGCTATCTGATCAAGGGGTATTGCAAAGTAGAAACTTGATTTCGAAAAGAGAAATTCGAAAAAAATTACGAAGTGACTATTCGGCAGGGCATCCAGCGGAGCTAAATGCGCAAGAGTCAACGAACGCATACGCAATATTTTCGAACCCTCAAAACGAGCCTAAAATCACGACTTTGTGATACGAAAACAACGATGAGCAAAAGTTGATGAGCGGCCTTACGCCAAGGAAAATTAATTCAAAAGCAACCTCAGTGACATTTCAGCAGGGTATTCAAGTGAACAGAATACTCAAGATTCATGAAAGTTTGAGAAAGTATTAAAAAAAATTAATCCAATCAGTGAACACTATCGCATTACACTGATACCTTTAAGCCATGGGTAGTTCTGTCTTCTGACTAACCCATGCTCAACCAACCGATTTGTGAGACGACTAACTATCAGCATTATTAAATAATTGTTTTCCTGTCTTTAATAAGCAACGAAATCTGTCAGCTTGCCCCACGTTCTGGGCGCCAAACATTTGTAATAGATTGGGCGGTACTGGTTTACATTGAATGGCAAAATAATAAAAAAAAATTTATCTAGCCTGCGACAGTGTCAAAAGTCGCATGCAATATCGCAGAGAATGCAAACAGGCCAAGTGGAAATCAAAACAGGTAGCGGAGCGGGACCCTACTTGTGGTAGGTCGTGCCGGGAGGTGGGAGTGGGTTTGCTACTGTCCTGAAATTCCTGCTATGTCAAATTTTATTTATAGAGTCCCTTAAACTTGGAGTCTAACTCCGAAACATAATCCAATTGATCAACATGAAATGAAAGCATTAAATGTTAAAACAATATTAAATATGAAACACGACAGCTTCGTTCGAATGCGATCCGATGATTTTGTGGCGGGGACGAAGATGTTGATTGCCCCGTGAATGCGCTCTGTACCCACCCAACCAATTGGACTTCCTGCGCAGAAAAGTTATTTATGGAAAGTCCCCAAATATAAATATTGCTCACATTATTTTAAATTATTTCGACCATTAGGAAAAGAAAAGAAATTTACAGACTCATATTAACAAAAGAAAATAAAAAAAAATCAGAAGAGGAAATCATTTTGTTTCATTGATATATATAACAACTGATATAAGGGCGGACAATTTTAATTAGATTTCATTTTTGTTTTCAGGCTATGCAAAGGTTTACAATTTTTATTTATTTCTAGCGATAGAACAAAAAAAAAAGTAAATTCATTCAACAAAACTTAAATAAAAATACAAAAACAAGTGCTTTGTTGATTGTATTTAATTTAAAAAAAATTTTAAACTGTTTTATATTTCATTTTTGTTCGATGTGTGTGTGCGAAAAGTTACCGTCGACACTGTACTATGGTAACCAAAAGCCATTGGTTCTGTGTTGTAATTATTTTTAATACATGTATAAATCTTAATTTAATATAATAGGGTGCGAAGATGTTTCGAAGAGACTGTGTGTGTGTGTGCATTAGGTAATTGTAGTTATAGTTTCATTTTTTTAAATAGCAGAAAGTTAATTGTTTCTTTAAAAAAAAATTGTATTTTTAAAATTTCCCTAATGTGGGTGCATACATCTGACAAGCACTGTTAAAAGCTTGCAACGGGCACGCAAAAGCTTTTCAGCGCGACAGCTGATCGCTTTGCTGCAGTTGACGGGTGTATTGTAACGGGCCGCTTGTCGGATACGTTATTTATTATTTTTCTTTTCTCTTTTTGTTAGTATGTATTTTTTTTCGGTTTAAATTAGGTATTTTTGCGTCCAGCCCCAAAGTAGGCAACATATATTAACATAGGGTATGCAATGGTATTGCTACTGGCCGAAAGCCTTGCCATGTGGTATTTATCCGAATTAGTTTGTTAAATTCTCTATTTATTGTTATATTTCAATGTTATTTAATTTATGTATGAATGTTCCATGTTTGTAGTGTGTTGTATCTATTTATTGTCGTGTTAATGTGACACCGCCAACAAAATATTATTAGAGCCATCTATCGGTCGTTAGAGGTTAGGCACCCTAAAAATAAAATGACCTAAAAAAACACAATCCGACCAGCTGATGTTGGCAACTTGTCAGGAGAGGAAAAGGAAAAGGAGAACGAGAATATGAGACTGTTTCCGGTAAAAAGTCAAGATCATTATATTTTTGCACCGCGTGGCAGCCACAACGCTCCACCACGGTGGCCTGATTAGAAATACCTGTGAGTATAACTTTTATATGGCAGTTAGATAGAAAGTGAAATTCTTTCCATACTTAGTGGCGCTGCCAAAATTGTGGATACTCCAGGAGAGTCAAATGCAGAAACCCTCGATCCGTGCCAAATCAACAATAGGTGATTATGGTATATGCAGTTTATTTGAGACATTAGTTAGCAAACAAATTTTTTTCCTTTATAAATAGAAAAAGATTTGGCACTATGTGCTAATTTGGAAATCTAAATCCGCCACCCGAGAATTTAGCCAGCTGCCTACCATATAGGCTACATAAAGTGCGTTTTTTGGAAGGAGCAACGACCTCGGCAGCCGGAGCTTTAAGTTTTGCTCGGATGACGTAGCTCCAAGTGCCGCTATGTCCAGCAACAACTAAGCTGCACTAAGCTACGATAACGCAGCCTCAGCTGGTTAACTTTCGAGATTTCGTTGCGTCGTTGGAGTGTGTCTCTTCGAGTTATATGTTTTGTGAATGTTTTTGTGTTGTATTTGAATGTTAAATTTCTATGCTTAAATTGGCCCTCTGCCGTTTGGAGTTGAAGTCTATTTGTCGTAAATTGTTTGCAAGTGCGAGTCAAACATATAATATTAAACTAAAGTAAAGTTAATCAAGCTGACCGCACATAAGAATAATGAAATTAACGTTACCATAATTATGCATGCATGCAGGCAATGCTTGCAATAATACATTTTTTTCCTAACAGCTAACTTATTACACACACACACACTCTGCACAACGAAAGATCTTTCGACGTGGGAATGACATAGTGTTGCTACAACTTTTATTTGCAAGCGGTAATTTTTGCGAAGAGCTTTTTCCGATCTTGAGCTTTGGCCAAGCTTAGCTTTGCATGTCGGCTTAAGCCCGCGTAAAAGTAAGCCTCAATCAGAAAGAGCAACCTAAACCCGAAATAACTTATGTCACGTTAATTCATTTATTCTTTATATTCACCTTGGGCTATCCTGCTCTATATTTATCAAATATCGCATATTTAGACTAAGTGGAATACCAAGCGATAGCTGTACTTGGATGTATATATTTTAGAATTATATATAATCTTTAAACTTTAATTTACTTATATATTTATTCAAACCCGCACTTGTGAGTCTCGAGAGATGTGTTATAGTCACTTGTTATAAATAAACTATGTCCGATAATATTAATATGTGATAAGTGTTGAAATTGTTTGGAACCATGCAGCGCTCGAACAGAAAGAGGTAGTAGACCAAAGCCTACTTTTAGGGATCCCAATTAATATCGTTGGCCATGTGGGATCTTGGTAGGGAGGGCGTTTCGCACCTAAAGTGTGCAAACAATAAAAGTAGTGCGTTTATTTGTTTCACATCCCCTTTGTTTTCTTTCTCTTCTTAATTTATACAGCATCTTTCCCGGTTCCTTTCCCTATTCCAATGTATCCCCCTTTTCTTTAAAAATGTACGCGAGATATTTAATTATTTGATAATAACAAACGGAAGCAAGCTGATTTTTCGGTACCCCCAAAAGCCCACACCCATTTTCCGACCAGAATGCGGCCGCAGAGCGCTCGCGTACCCGATCGCAAGTCAGATGCCCATCAGCTTCCTCAACGATTCTCGTTATTCGTTGCAGATATAATTATTATTATAATAATTTGGCGCCCAACCTAAGGGCCTATGTTTTTGTTAAGCCTACTAAAATCTTGGTGTTAAAACATTTAGGTCCAAAATAAAGGTCATGGCAGCGACACTTAGAAAAAATGCGGCTCGTACAAATTGGTATGACGATAGCAATACCTGACCCTGATTTAAAATAAAACAATAATAAGTCAAAACACCTTTGAGCAGCAAACGCTCAGGACTTGAATATCCTCTTATTTCCTTATTCCTTATCCCATCCTTAATTCCTTTTGTCCTAGTGTTGTATACTGAAATGCTGGAAACTTATTTGTTGTAAACAACTTTAAGCCGCATCGCAAAAGTATGCAACATAATATGATTTTGTGAGTATCGCTGCACTATGCACTATGGTCCCGATGACGATTTTTTTGGAAAAAACTAATAACTCAAGGACGAAACAAGATATTTAGGTCTAGTTTTTTGCATTGGACTCATAGGGTCAATTGGCATCGGTGCTGTAAAAAGCAGGCGTGGCACCGAATTTTTTCTTAATTTAAGCATATGCAAATTTTTTGCACCAAACTTGCACGATTGATTTGTTTTTATGTTCTTAACACTCTGTTAAAAAATAATTCAAATCGGACAACTATATCATATAGATCCCATATGAAGAATCGGTTGAAAAAAGATTTTTTGTATAAAAATCATCTTGTTTTCCAAGATATCTGTACCAAACTTATAACACACGAGATTTATTATAGGCCAGACATAATGCCCAAAATTTATCAAGATCGGTCAACTATAGCATTTAACTTTCATAGGAACAATCAGTTCTTAGTCGAGCCTTTCATGGAAAAATATATGTTTCCTGTATTTTTTGTTGTCTTTTCTGTTAAAATACATTAAAATATATTCTTTTCTACTAATTCGCGCAACAAAATGATCTAAAAAACCATTTTTGAAACTTTATTGCTTCTTCTGTTTTTGGCGCATTTTACCTTAATCGATACTTTTCACAGAGAGGTTATGTGCAATAAAGTTAAATTTCTCAGAGAACGCAAAACGACGCAAATTGAGCTTCAAAGCCCAGTTTCAGAATTGAATACTTTACAATATGTATATAGTCACACTTCTAGCAAATGCTAGCAAAATAAGTTTTGTTTGTTCAAAGATAAAATATTTTTCCAAAATTTATTTTTGAGGCAACTTTTTAAAGCACACAGAACAACACAAAGCAGGCTGATTTTCAACAGCGGAAATTTACCAACACAAAGTACAAACCTCACTGAATAATATCCATTATAAATTTTGGTTAATTAGCTTTTGGATTAGTGTTGAAAATCACTTGAATTTAACCTAAAATATTGGCGTAAGACTTGCATGTGCTCGTCGTTCACAACATCTCTGTTTCAGAGCTGTTAACTTAACAGAGCAATGTTAAAATTCTGACTATGTAACATTTTTGTCTGATGTATTTCCAATGTATTGCCATCAAAAGATCATTAATTTGAGCAACTTTCAAAATGGACTTTTTTCCATTTTAATCGTCATCGGGACCATAGTGCGCTGGAACAATACTAGCTTCGATATAGCTGTATTGCCGCTTACTATAACGCAAATTCAGTTCCTTACTAGTGAGTAAATACAATTTGAGTGAGTCGGTTGGAAAAGAGTTTGTTGATAAATGAGTCACAGCTTGCCACTGATCAAAGCCTCAATTGTAATTGCTCCCTAAGGTATGCTGTATATTTTCTGGCATATTGCGCTTTGCTTGGTTTTTGGTTGACGCTGAAATAAAACTAAATTTTCAGCCGCCGCTCAACTGGAATCATGTTAAGCCAATAACCTCTAATTCTTCAAAGTATTATCCTAGGTATATAGACCAATGCTGCAGATTATTGCCAGTAGCATATGGCACCCTTTGGTGGTCCGTTTCTCTGTGCCAGGTCCTGCGTTGGAACAATGTTTGCGTGAAGTTTTTGTCTATGTATTTATGAATAAGTACATTTCCTCTTTAAATATCTATTCTTTTATTTCCGGAGTTTTACAGTGAACATGCATGGGCGTGATCTTTGCGTGGGCACGCGTGTAGTTTTGCTGCATAACGACCGAAACTATTCGATTTTTTTTCTGTTTTAGATAGTCGCGGAAACGGTGCTAGCTTCACAATAGCTGTGCTGCCGCTCGATCCAAAGGCAGGTTAATGAAATCCCTTTATTTTTTTTATTTGTTCTGTGAGATACAAATAAGAACGGTCTCTTATTCTTACTTGGGAGAGCGTTGCATGGTTTCCAATATTTCTGAAATATTGTTTATCATCGTTTTGGTTTTTGCTGTTTATGAATATTGTTTTGTTTAATATATTTTTTTTTGGTATTTATATTTTTTGTGTAATAGAGAATTAGCATATGATTATTTTCACTCATTAAGCCTTGTTGCTTTATTACATATATTTATTTATTTATTTATTTGAGTTGCTATATTGCATATATTTATTTATTTATTTATTTGGGTTGTTATATTATACATATCTATTTATTTATTTATATTTGTTATTGCTAGACTTAGAAAGGATTTATAATGGGTCTTGATAGAAGTGGAGATAGTGCTTATCATAGACAGTTTTCTGAAACTATTTGCTGCGTCTGTACCCAAGAAGTGGAATATCCAGCTCAATTGCTTACCACTAGCTGCAACCACTTCTTTCACCACTCTTGCTTTAATACTAGACCAGGAAACAGGAAAGTTTGTCCGGTCTGTAAAACGGCGTTGAGTAAATCTACCCTCAATTTGGCCGAGGAAATAGCAGCAGCCCAAGCTTCCGGATCGCAGTCAGGATCCTCTACTATGAGTAGATCAAAGTCGAAAGCTGCAAGTGCAGGACCTAGTCAGAGAGCAGAGCCCGAGGTAGAACGGCAAGCAGCGCAGCTTTCTACTCAGCAAGAAGTGTCGATCCCACAGAATGCTTTGCAACAATCAATTGCGGAGGCAGTGGCAGCCGCTGTTGCACAACATACACAAATGTTGACTAAGGCGATCGAAGAAGGCTTTAGGAAATTGTCAGAGCAAAATAGTCCTCCGGTGCCACCCAGCGCTCAGGTACATTTACAAACCTTTCAGCAATTTATTGGGAGACCAAATAGGGAAGAGCAAGAGGCAATTTTAAATGCAGGAGCAAGCCCACCTAGCCTCAACAATAGCAATATCGTAACTGATATTGGCAACATTCGACCCGACCGATTAAGTCAAATTATCTCAAACTGGAAAATAAGATTCTCAGGAAACTCGTCCATAGCAATTGATGACTTTATATATAGAATCGAAGCCCTTACTTTTCAAACATTGAATGGCAATTTTGAGTTGGTGTCTCGTAATGCGAGCAACTTATTCGAAGGCAGTGCGAGTGAATGGTATTGGAGATACCACAAAAGTGTAACTCACATCCGCTGGCCAGATCTATGTTTGGCTTTAAGAGCGCGCTTCAAGGACGGGCGAACAGATCTAGAAATCAGGACAGCCATGTCGCAAAGAAAGCAGAAACAAAATGAATCTTTTGACAGCTTTTATGAGGCTATTGCTGCCTTAGCAGACAGACTAGTTCAGCCAATGTCCGAGCAAGGGATTTTAGAAGTCGTTAGGGCAAATTTGCTGACTGAAATTCAGCACGAAATCCTACACGAGCCCATACACAGTTTGGAGCAATTACGTCTCATTGTGCGAACACGTGAGAGATTTATACAAGGAATAGCAAAACCAGCTCCATCAGTGCAACGTCCTGTATTTCGGCGGCAAGTGAACGAAGTGGCAATGCAATGCGAGCCTGTTGAAGAAGTAGAAGATGAGTTTGAGGTAGATGCAATGACCCTGTCTTGTTGGAATTGCGGCAGTCAAGGTCACAGATACCAGGATTGTGTATCTGAGCGCAAAGTCTTTTGCTATGGATGTGGCAAGAAAGATACCTATAAACCATCGTGCCGAAAGTGTAGCGGTTCAAAAAACGAGTTGACTCGTGCACCAGCCAACAGTGCACGAAAGCTAGTTTCGTGAGGCACCAACACAGATTAGCGACTTTAGTATCTACTGCTCAGCAGACTCAAGATAACCAACTAGACTTAACCCAAATACCCCCTGATCTTTCGAATAAACTTGAGCCCCAACATCTTAGTTCACCGTTGATACAATCTAGAAGCAGTAAGCGTAGAGTGGAATTTAGGCAGAAGTGTCAAGAGATACGACGGGCAATATTGTCATCAGTTGTTGATAAAGTCAATGATCTTCGACCATATGCTAATATAACTCTGCTTGGCAGAGAAATCAGCGGACTTATGGACACTGGTTCGTCTATAAGTTGTATTGGTGGAAAATTCGGCCAAGAACTGATAGAAAACAACGTAGATTATAAGCCATTAAAAGCTTACGTACGCACAGCAGATGGCAAAGGCCAAAATATATTAGGAGTAATTAAAACTACTGTTAAGTTTAGAGGCATGTCCAAAAGAATATCATTTTATTTAGTACCAAGTTTAGCACAATCTTTATATTTAGGTATAGATTTCTGGAGAAGCTTTGAGTTACTACCCTTATTCGTACTAAATAAAGAACACTCGTCCTTGGTATCGAGCATAGACTTTAACGATCCACTACAAATTCTGTTAACCGAACAGCAGAAGCTGGAATTAAATGAAGCGGTGAAATTGTTTCCTTCATTTGCTGAAAAGGGATTGGGAAACACAGGTTGGATAACCCATGATATTGAGGTTACAGAGACTAATCCGATAAAACAACGCCATTATGCAGTGTCCCCTGCAGTGGAAAAGTTAATGTACCAAGAATTAGACCGTATGTTAGCTCTCGGCGTTATCGAAGAATCAAATAGTCCATGGAGTTCCCCTGTAGTGCTAGTTCAGAAACCTGGAAAAGTCCGTTTATGTATCGATTGTAGAAAAGTCAATAACGTAACGATAAAGAATGCATATCCAATGCCGCTGATAGATGGGATTTTGAGTCGGCTGCCAAAAGCAAAATTCATCACGAGCATTGATTTAAAAGATGCGTATTGGCAAATCCCTCTCACAGAAAGAGCTAGAGAGAAGACTGCTTTTACGGTGCCGGGAAGGCCTCTATATCAGTTCACGGTGATGCCCTTTGGTCTGTCAAACGCACCGCAGACAATGTCCAAGCTTATGGACAAGGTGATACCTCCAACTCTCCGAAATGAGATATTTATCTATTTGGACGATTTGTTGGTTATCTCCGAGTCGTTCGAGAAGCTCATTATAGTCTTAAAAGCTTTAGCAGAACGACTGTCACAAGCTGGACTCACGATCAATGTCGAAAAAAAGCAAGTTTTGCCAAAACGAGGTTAGATATCTAGGACATGTTATAGGATATGGGACAATACAAACAGATCCTGATAAGGTAGCAGCTATCCGCGAATTCCCAGTACCACAATCTATTAAGCAAGTTCGCAGATTTTTGGGGACTACAGGCTGGTACCACAAATTCATTAAAAACTATGCTGGCATTGCTGCAGCTATATCTGACACGCTGAAGAATCGGAAAAAGTTCGTGTGGACAGAAGAAGCGCAAAAGTCCTTTGAGAATCTAAAGGATCAGTTATGCAATGCTCCTGTGCTACACAGCCCTAACTTTTCAATGCCTTTCGACATTCATTGCGATGCAAGCCATACCGGTGTGGGAGGCGTGCATATGCAAACAGACAGCGAAGGTAATGATGTGCCCATAGCATTTATGTCTCGAAAGCTAAATAGTTGCCAAAGAAACTATTCAGTTACAGAGAAGGAATGCTTGGCGGCCATAATGTGCGCTAAAAAGTTCAGAGCGTATGTAGAGGGTCATGAGTTTTCTATTCACACAGACCATGCCTCTTTAAAATGGTTAATGTCGCAAACTGACTTGAGTTCCAGATTGGCCAGATGGGCCCTAAAACTGCAGGGATTTTCATTTAAAATATTTCATCGAAAAGGGAGTCAAAATGTCGTTCCCGATGCTTTGTCTCGTGTGCATGCTGAAGATTTGTCAGAACTCAGCAAGAATATTTTAATTGACCTAAATTCTGCTCATTTCAAGTCCAGTGAATATGAAAAACTTAAAGACACGATTATTGCCAGTCAAAACGTAGACAGAGCATGCTGCAGGAGAACAACTTGCAGATGACGTATGCTGGAAACTATGGGTACCAAAAGAACTCGTCCCAGAAATTTTAAAACTGTCCCACGAAGATCATTTGGCCTCACATAGTGGAATTAACAAGACGCTAGAGAAGATCCGTCGATACTATTACTGGCCGAATTTGGCTAGCGACGTCAAAGCCTTTATAAATAGTTGCGCCATTTGTAAATGTAGCAAGCCCCCAAATCGTGTCCTTCGACCACCGTTAAGCGCATCCACAGAAACCAGCCGAGTCTTTCAGAAACTGTATGTTGATTTCTTAGGCCCGTATCCGCGAAGTAAATCAGGAAACATAGGCATTTTCATCGTTTTAGATCACCTATCGAAATATCCTTTCTTAAAGCCAGTAAAGAAATTCACAACTGACGCTATCATCGGGTTCTTAGAACAGGATATTTTTCATAGTTTCGGTGTGCCTGAAGTAGTCATATCAGACAATGGTGTGCAGTTCAAATCGCATCAGTTTAATGCTTTGTTGCAAAAGTATCATGTGCAACACGCTTTCACTGCAGTATATGCACCACAAGCTAATGCTTCTGAACGCGTCAACCGGTCTGTGATCGCTGCAATCAAGGCCTACATAAAGCCGGATTAGTCTAACTGGCATGCGCATCTCAGCCACATATGTTGTGCCCTAAGATCAAGCATGCATGCGGCCATAAATGACAGCCCGTATCGCGTCGCTTTTGGTCAACATATGATCACAGACGGAAACACATATACGTTGTTGAGGAAATTACAGCAGTTGGAAGACCGAACTGTGAATTTTAACAGAGAAGATTCTTTCGACCTTATTAGAAAAACGGCCCAGAAGACGATACAGCAGCAGCATCAACGCAACGAAAAGATTTATAATCTGCGTAGTCGCGATGTTGACTTTAAGCCTGGTCAAGAAGTATATCGGCGAAACTTTCAGCAAAGTAATTTTGTTAAAGGGTTTAGCGCAAGCAAGCAAGAATAAGACGCAAGTTTAGAAATAGTAACTATGAACTTGAAGATTCGCAGGGAAAATTCGTTGGCAAATTCCATGCGAAGGACATAAAACAATAATTGAATTTAATTTTTTTTGTAGAACGAAGCACCTCCAAGCGGGGATCACCCTTTGTGTTCTAAACACCCAAAGTGTGATTTTGGCAGGGGGAAGTGAAACGGGCCGCTTGTCGGATACGTTATTTATTATTTTTATACCCGTTACTTATTAAAAATAAGTAAAAGGGGATATTGTATTCGTTGCAATGTATGTAACAGGGAGAAGGAAGCATCTCCGACCCTATAAAGTTTATATATTCTTGATCAGCATCAACAGCCGAGTCGATATAGCCATGTCCGTCTGTCCGTCCGTCCGTCTGTCCGTCTGTGTGAGCGCCTAGATCTCAGAGACTATAAGAGCTAGAGCAACCAAATTTTGCACACAGATTTCTATAAACCCCACGCAGGTCAAGTTTGTTTCAAAATTTTGCCACGCCCCTATCCGCCTCCGTAAATCGCGAAAATCCACCACACGCACAGTTTTCAAAATATAAGGTTTTTTTAAACAGTGAACGTTAGCTATTATTATTACCTATCATCCTACTAAATGCCAACAAGATCGGACAAAGATAAAGGTGGTACTGGCTGATTAAAGCTTTTAAGCAATAAAAGTGCCTAAAAGCATGCAATAAAAACAAAAGTTTAATTTATTTAGGTAAGTAACGGGTATCCTAAAGTCGGGAGCTCGACTATAGCCTTTCCCACTTGTTTTTTTTAGTTTTGTTACTGTGGTGTAAGTTTTTTTTTTAGGTTTTATTCTATGAATACCGATCGCGAATTGAAAGCAAAATGTAGACGAACCGAAAGTCTCGAATAATCAAATATAAGAAAAAGAAAGATCGCGAGCAAAATAAAAATAGCACAAATGATGTCCAAATCAAAAAATTGGCAATAAAAATAAAATCAAATAATAATGTTACTCACAGGTGTTTTTTTTTCTTTTCCATCGGCGAAAGATCTTTCTCCAGTGGTGACAGGTGTTGAAGTTGTTTTTGGGTTTTGGTTGTTAGTTGGAATAAATTAGTTTGTTGATTTTCATTTTATTTTTGGTTTTTGAACATTAGTTGCGCTTGTATATTTTCTGTATATTTTTCATATTATTATTATTTTTTCACTTCACCTCAACAACCAAACCATGTTTCACTACCAAAAAAAATATAATTTGCCTAGAATGGCATTTTTTTTTTCACTTATTTATACTACTCTTATTTCCGCTTATTAAATTACTATTATTTAAATTTTCTTCACTTTTCGTTCTCTTTTCTAAGTAATTTAAAAATTTTTTTGCTTGATTAATCCTAAAGAAAGATTTGATGAATATAGATTTGAAAGATTTATGGCACTCGATTTGTTGGAGCACTTAGCTCTGAAGCACATGCGACACCTCTCTGGATCTGGGCGGAGCCTTATGACCCGATGGCGGCCTCGTTAGGCACGCGCGTGCGGATTAGGAGAGGTAGCTCACTGTACTGTCAGTATGAGTTGAATCCAAATAGCGTTCTCTATGCTCTTAGGCTGTACGAGAACCAGCCTAAAACGGAGCGGTGATAGCACAAGTGCTGGTGGGAGATCTGCATCTGGTACAAAAACCAGAACTATAGAAGACAAAATAAACGGGGAATAATTACCGTGGGCCGACAATGTATATAATCTGCATCTGGTACAAAAACCAGAACTATAGAAGACAAAATAAACGGGGAATAATTACCGTGGGCCGACAATGTATATAATTTATTTGCATAGTTACCCTTTTTGTTTTTTTTTGGATCTGGATCTGGAAAACAAAGGTATCGTTCGTGAACCAAAATTTTATGCTCAGTTTCCAAGAATGCTTTGAAATTAATCAAATAATTTGACAATTAGTTCGTCTTTCGAACCATAGGTGGCGGAGTTGGCGCCAAGAGCAAGGCAACACCAATACAGCTACTACTTATTTACGATCTACTACTTAAACTAAAACCAGCTTTAAAAAAATCGTTGCATAATTTTACGCGGTTAGTTTAAATTTCGCTGTTACAAGCGCTACTACAAATTCATGCAAAAATCGGGCGCTCTACACTTTGCGCCACTGGCGATCTTTAAGAACGACTGTCTAATTATAGATTTCATTGTTACTGGACTGTTAGTCAAATGTAATTGCTGCTGCTGTTCTATTTTAATTCAAAGTAAAACGTATTTATTCAGTTTATAGGTTATATCTTCCAAACCAATCAATAAAAATTTATGCATGATAATCATCTACTAACAAATTAATTGCATTTAAAAATTTAAAAAAAAAAGTTTAGTCCGTGCCAGTATTTGAACCCGGAACCCGAGCTGAGAATTCATGCAAAAATCGGGCGCTCTACACTTTGCGCCACTGGCGATCTTTGAGAACGACTGTCTAATTATAGATTTCATTGTTACTGGACTGTTAGTCAAATGTAATTGCCGGTGCTGTTGTATTTCAATTCAAAGTAAAACGTATATATTCAGTTAATAGGTTATATCTTCCAAACCAATCAACAAAAATTTATGCACGATGTATCAAAAAACGCGAAATATTAAAAGCTCAAACATATTCAAAATTAAAAAAAATCGTTAGCGGCGTTTTCTCGAAAACCGCCAAAATGTGGAAAAAATTACCTTATTTCACCTGCAGCTTTTTACCTGTGTACTTTAGAAAAAAAGTTTGAACATATGCTAAAGAGCCCTTTAAAGTACCTTTACAACGACATATAGATCATATCTGTAGTTTAGTTTAGCGGGTTTTAGCGATTTCCCGCTAGATTTTTCGAAAAAGTCGTAGAACAAACGTTTCTAGATTTTTGATCGGGAACAAGTCCTCATTCAAACTTTTAAGCTAAATCAACGATTTGATACAAACAAACAAACAAACAAACAAACAGACTTTTCATCTCGTTTTGAAAAGTGCACCAAAAATTTCGAAATTAAATTTCTTCTGAACCAGTGGTCGGATTTTGATGATCAAGGTGTCATTCGACGCGTATTTTTGATAAGAATAGTAAAAAATTATAAACAAAATTAATTAGGCTCCAACGGCCCCATTTTCTCCAATCATTTAAATTTTTTCCCTCCCACTAACACCTGTTTATCTCACGAACCAGGTGAGTTTTCAAAAGTCTTAGTATGCACATTTTTAAGTTAGACTGATACCTTTCGATCGGTATATAATTCGACCTGATCGGACTGCCATAGCAAATTTTCCATTCTTCCTGTGTATATATGCTAGTCGCCTTTCGCACCCTTCGTGCTGCTTTCGTCACTAGCGCGGACTGCCGTCCGCAGTGATTTACATGTGCATACATACATATGTATGTACATATGTCAGTTTTGGCTCCGCTTTTGGGAAAAATATATAAATGCAAATAACCAAAAGTTCTCACTCACGTGTTTATATGTATGTATGTATGTGTCCAACGTTGGAAAGCTGTATGTGTTTTTTTTTTTTTTTTTTTTTTTTTTATTGAGAAACATAACAAAAGAAGAATATAAGTAACATTAGAAGAGAGAACAATGGGGGAGGGGGTAGTGTATAAGGTATAGCATAAAGATTGAAGTTTAGTATAGTAGATCCGCTCCCACGGAACTGCCGAAAGCATGACTTCACGGGGCGGATATCGGCTGTTGTGCTAGACGCTCAGGCTTCTTGCTCTCGTCGAAGTCTTTCCCGCCGACGAAGCTCCTTCATGATGTTTGCTGCCATTCTGGAAATGGCTGCCCACCCTTCCTCACTTGCCGTCAGAATGGTGACGAAGTTGTCAGGCGTGAGCCGTGTATTCGGTGCCAGCGCTTGCTCCCGCTCCCTTCCGAATGAAGGACAGTGGAAGGCTACATGCTCTGCGTCTTCAATGACATCAGGTCCACAGGAGTCGCAATATGGATTTCGCTCATGCTTGAACCGGTGCAGGTAGGCCTTAAAGCATCCATGTCCGGTCAGAATCTGCGCTAGATAGAAATCTATTTGGCCATGGCGACGTTGAATCCATGGCTTCAACTCAGGGATGAGACGGTGAGTCCATCTGCCCTTAGTGGATTGGTCCCATGCTCGCTGCCATTTCCGAAGGGTCTCTTCACGGATCCGTCTGTTTGGTGGAATACTGCGCTGTCGCTCCGCTGCCAGCAGACTGAGTGGTGCCATACCTGCGATGACCAGTGCCGCATCTTCAGACACCGTGCGAAAGCAGGTGGCGACTCGAAGGGCACAACGTCTGTAGCTCGACTTGCAGCTTCGGCTGTAGGATGTTATCTCCATTGCAGGAGCCCATATTGTGCAGCCATAGAGGATGATAGACGTCACAACGCTGGCAATGAGTTTCCTGCTCATCTGCTTGGGCCCATTTGTGTTTGCCATGAGGCGGCTGATAGCAGTTGTCGCTTTAGCTGCTTTTTGGCTAGCGAACTCCAAGTGATGCTTGAAGGTTAGCCTGTGGTCGAGCATAACACCAAGATATTTTATTGCAGGCTTGGTGTCGATCATCGTCGTGCCAACTCGAATCCTGGCGCTCTCCACTCTCTTCCTGCTGCTGATGAGGACTGCTTCAGACTTGTGCTCAGCCAGAGCCAGTCCGTTTAGTTGGAGCCAGTCGATTACTTGGTCGACAGCTGAGCTGCAGTTCACTGTGGTCTCGTCCAGTCTTTTGCCAATCGTCACCAGCGCAATATCGTCTGCAAATCCTACTATGGTGTTGCCAGTAGGAAGGTTCAGGCGCAGCACTCCGTCATACATAACATTCCACAACAGGGGGCCAAGAACTGAACCTTGGGGGACTCCTCCGGTGACTGTGTATCGTCGTTGGCCTTCTTCGGAATCATAGAGCAGTACCCTGTTGCGGAAGTAGCTGGCAATTATTTGCACGAGATATCCGGGGACATGTCTAGCTTCCAGCGCCGCAAGGATGCGCATCCAGTTTGCAGAATTGAAGGCATTCTTGACGTCTAATGTGCAGATGAGGCAGTAGTGTTTCGTTCCGCCAGCCCATCTTGATCCCTGGATTGCACTACGCGCTAAGTCCGTCACCGCGCTGATCGCATCTGTTGTGCTACGGTATTTCCGGAACCCATATTGTTGATCTGAGAGACCATTTACCTCGGTGAGCTCCTTCTCTAGCCGGTTGCAGATGAGCCTTTCGAAGATTTTCCCCACTGTGTCCAACATACATAGTGGTCTGTAGGACGAGGGATTATCCAGCTCTTTCCCAGGCTTCGGGATGAGCACAAGTCTCTGGACTTTCCATCTGTTCGGCACCGTGCGTTCTACGAGGCATTGATTGTAGAGGCTGACAAATGTTTCCGGATGAGCTGCAATGACGGCTTTTATAGCACAATTTGGGATCCCATCTGGGCCGGGGGCTTTTCCCGTCTTCACTTTGGCCGTGATTGCGAGAACCTCTTCGGCGTCAGTTAAGGCGATGTCTTCGTTTTCTTGTAGATGAGAATGCTGATCATCCAGTGGTGCCTGCTGGGGGAACAAGGTGCGAACGATGTTCTCGAGCTGGTGTGGGCATGTAGGTATCGGCTGTCTGCGCAGCTTTCCCATTACCAACTTATATGCCGTTCCAAATGGCTGACGGTCGGCAGCATCGCAAAGTTCTTGGAAGTACTTTGCTTTGCTTTGACTGATCGCATCCTTGAGTTCCTTCCTCTTCCGCTTGAATTCCTCAGCGTGCCTTTCAAATGAGGAGGAGGCTCTTGCCCTTTGACATCTACGCCTTGCCGCGAAACACTCTCGCCTTATGCTGGCTATTTCAGCACTCCACCAGACCACGGGGCGGTGCTTGTTGCCTCCTCTGCGTGCCTTTTCCATGGATGCATCACATGCCGCGGTTATATGTTCTGCAATGGCATCAGCTGAGCTATTTGCATCACCGTGAACACTGAGTCCTTCCACCATATGGAGAAGACGGTCTCTGTCCATAGTCGTCGGCTTGTATCCGAGATATTGGACTCCTGTTGTGTGGCGGCTTTCCCCAGTGTCAATAGTTGTAAGGACGGCAGAGTGGTCACTGTGAGTGTATAAGTCAGAGACCTGCCATGTGGAGATGCGGGCCAGCTCAGGGCTCGCAAACGTCAGGTCTATTATGGACTCCCGGCCGGCTCTGCTGAACGTGCATTTCGTGCCGCTGTTAAGTAAGCAGGCGTTCAATGTTGCAAACGTATCAAGCAGCGTAGCTCCTCTTGGCGTTGTCATTCTGCTGCCCCACTCTGTAGCCCATGAGTTAAAGTCTCCTGCGATTATAACTGGTGATTTACTGCGGGCATCCTGGGCGATATCCTCTACAATGGCTTCAAACTCAGCAAGAGGCACACTGGGCGCGATGTAGCAGCTATATATAAAAATATTGCCACACTTTGCTCGGGCATAGCCAGTACGTGATAAGCGATGAGTGAGTTGGTATGGTGGTCGGCCACAGCTCCAGATAGCTGATCCTGCGTCCTGGCTTTGGAGCCACACTCCCTCCTGTTTCGGCGAGTATGGTTCACTAAAGCTGTATGTGTGAATGTATGTATGTGTATGTATGTGTATGATGTATCCCAGCAAACATTTTCAATCGCCCGAGAGTCGTAGACGACTCGCCTAGAAGTTTCAGGCGACATCGCCTTTTCATCGCTTTTTGATCTCATTTTTTAAGAGAGTGAGCCACTTCCGCGACACTTCGGGAAGACTCTTTTGCGAGTCCTCCAAAAGACTCTTCCGCGACTCCCTAAGAAGGGCCGTGGAAGTGGCTCACTTTCTTAAAAAAAAAAAAAATTTTATTTATAATTTTTTTTTTTTTTAATGACGTGCTGTGCGCGCTCGCCTAAGAAGCACAACAGGGGAATCGAACCTCAGATTTTAAAGTTGGGAGTCGGCAACTCTAACTATTGAGCTACGGGATCGACAATTTAGACTACTAGAAAAGATCTGAATTAAATTGCTCTAGACGTGGAGCTCATTTTTGTTTTTTGGTCTCGCTAAACAATCGCCTGGAAGATTCATCTTCCAAAAGACTCGTGCGCGACTCGCAGAAGACTCTCTCACATTACTTTTTTTTCGATTGACAGCGTTCTATCGCTAAACAATCGCTTGGAAGATTAATCTTCTATTAATCTCCTGCGCGACTCGCACAAGACTCTTTTCGGCGATGGACGATTGTACAATCGCCAAAATGTTTGCTGGGATGTGTTTAAGGTGTGTGTTAGTGTGAGAGTGTGTTAGTGTGAGAGTGTGTTATGTAAAATATATATTTTTTTTCCCAAGTATTTAAATGTTTGAAATTTTTCTCTTTGCTATGTGTTTATGCTGATATTTTAATTTATTTGTATGTTTTTTTTTCAATAAAAAAAATGAATGAACAACTTAATTAGCCGATCTGGCCAGTTTCTCAAAGCTTCTTTTATGCAAGCTTTTAACCTTTTAACCGTCACTCATAAACAAGACCCTTTGTCATGTTTATTGCCTTGTTGGCAAAAACCAACAATAAGATTCTTTTTGCACCACACTTTTCACCGATTTTACTATTGCATTTTTTTACACACAACACATTGATGAGAGGGGGGGCAAATAAACATATAAAACTCAAGCGCAGCTGACGACTCCAACGCCGAAGAGAAGCTTTCGCTCTGAGCTGCGTTCCAGCGGTGGCAATATTAGGCGCGTAATTTAAAAATCCAAAAATTGTAATTTGGCGCTTGGCCAGAAGCAGATGAATTAATTCCAGAAATATTTGTTGCATCCACACTAGGGCTCACTTAACTTGGTCTGGGCTCGCCGACCGACAAGGTTAGAGCTGATCGCTAGTGTGGATGAGGGTATGTGGTTATTATTTAAAAATAAATTTACCCAATCTAGAGGACAAAAAAAAAACCATTTAGAACGATGCCAACGAATGACATTTATATTGCAGAACATACCTTTTCAGCGAAAATATCAAATGACCCAAAAATGGCGGCAGCGGCTGCACCACGAAAATTGTAATTTTAATAATTTTCCAAAAATTATAAAAATTTCCAGCTTCTGGGGTGGGTACAATGTCTAAATAATAAATTCTTTTTAATTAAACCACAAAATGGGATCGTTTCCCTTTCAAAAATAATATTCACCTCTATCGTAATTCCAATTGGCAGGGGAACTTGCACACAGCAAGCAGCGAAAAATCAAACAGGAAAGAGAACGACTGCGGCCGCATGGCGAGCTTTTATATCGCTCAATTCCAATAAGCGCAGCTCTGCACTCCGATATTGGAATGAAACTGCAGAGGGGTATTGATGCGTAATCGCTACTACGAGCTTTCCACTATCGTATGCAGCGCAACAAAAAGCTGTTTGCTACAGTTTTATCGTATGCGAGCAGTGACTCGCAAACTGTATGCGATAAAACAAAACAATTTTAAATGAAAATAAAAAAAACAACCAAAACGGCAACCGTTACAAGCACAGCAAACAACAGATAATGTCCCACAGTCAAATCTCGACAAGAGCAATAGTACTAATCGCAGTAATGTTGTTGCAGCACGAAGAAGAATAGGTCGACCAACTCGTCCTAATAACAACAGCTACAATGCTCAGCCTACGGTAGATTACCAAGTTATTCAGACAATGATAGAGCAAACTGTTACTCGGATCATGTCAAACCTTAATTTGAATTCTCAGCCAAACCATACACCATCGTTTGATGTAGCCGCTCCAATAACTACATATCAATTGCCATCCATTAGCAGCGCTATATTAAAGCCAGGAAAGGTAGCAGACAAAATGCAAAAATGGAATGTTCAGTTTGATGGTTCCGAAAATGGGTTGACTGTAGACGAATTCGTGTACAGAGTAAAGTCTTTGACTGACGAAACACTTGATAGTGATTTCACTGCCTTATGCAAAAACTTGCATGTTCTGTTTGTTGGTAAAGACAGAGACTGGTTCTGGAGATACCACAAACAAGTGGATCAAAGTAAGCCATTTGCGACGCATGGTGCAAATGCAAGAATCGATTCGGCAAGAATATCATCAGCGACCAGAAACAGCATCGAAGCAAAAAGGATATCAGCGTCAGGTATACTTGCTAGAAGAAAATCATGATGTAGAGTCAGAAGAAGCATCCTTTTTCAATAAAGTTGCTGCAATTCGCAAGCCAGCAACAAAACTTTGTTGTTGGAATTGCGATGTAGAAGGTCACGTTTGGGAAAACTACCTCGCTGATAGACGCATTTTTTGCTATGGATGTGGTGCACTAGGCAGTCGGAAAACCGAATGAAGGGTGCATCCAAAACTACCAGGGTGCTCCCAAAGTAAAAGACAATAATATATCACATGCAACAGCAGATGCTGCAACCACTTTGGTTCTGCAAGCCGAGCCAAAAGATAAAGTTGCAAATTTAGATTCTCCTTTTCGTTCTTAAGAGGACCGTCTTAGTAAAGGTGCATTTACACTAGTTGACAAGCTTGTCAATTTCATCTCAGTAGTCTGTGCTTTTTACCAAGTCAACACACTTTTGCTTAGAGTTGACCACCGTTTACACTAGAGTTGACTAAGTTGCCATCAAAATGTTCAGCCTACTAAGATGAAATTGACCAGCTTGTCAACTAGTGTAAATGCACCTTAATTATATAGAAGTTCGAAATAGAATATTTAATGAAGAGCCTGTCGAACATACAGCCGTGGTCATATAAATAGCACAAACCAAAACAGACTGTTTCGATCGATATTTTATCCGATATTTTACATCCGATTATGAAAATTTTCATCACAAACGATTATTGCACTCTTTCTCATGGTATACAGGCAAAAATTTTACCGTTATCATTTTTCTCTTTTGCTTTATGCTTAATTTTCGTTCGCGAGCACTTATTTTGCATGGTCATAGAAATAGCACATTTTGTTGATACCAGGGATTAAAACCGATACGAATATCGGTTTCAGTTACGGTTTCGGTTATGTTCGCATTTAGGTTTTCGGTCATCGGTTACGAAATATCTTTGAATAAAGGTTTCGTAACGGTGAACCGGTTTTTGTATGTTTCGGTTTTGAAATACCGGTACGGTTTCGGTTCACAAAAAAAATATTTTTTTGCAAAAAAATTGTTATGTTAATAATATAATAATAATAATTAAAAAGGCATTACTTTCTTAATTTTTCATTCACACATTACTTTTACATATTCTTCAGTTTGATGTAGTTTAGTTACATTTTAACAATTTTAATATTTCATTTAACAAATGTATTTGTGAATATCACAAATACAAATTAAAAATGAAAAATGTTTTTTTTTTAGATATGAAAAACCGAAATTAACCCTTATATGAATCGGTTACTAAGCGGTTATTTCGGTTTACAGAGTTTCGGTTTTCAGGTTTCGGTCCAATGAACAAATTTTTTATCGGTTACGGTTTCAGTTACGGTTTCAAATTTCAGTCGGTTTTTACCGGTTAAAGGTTACGGTTTCGGTTAGGGTTTTAATCCCTGGTTGATACGGTTGATAATTTCTAGGAAAAGTTGTTTTCTCAGACTTTTTTGTTTGATTTTTAATATTTCGGTAAAGAAGTAATTAAATTGATCGAAAACGTGCTAAAATGGGTCGTGGAAGGCATTGCTCGGTTGAAGAAAGAAAGATTATATTCACACTAAGTGAATCTGGAAAAAAACCTTCTGAAATTGCCGAAATAATGAAATGCTCCAGGAAGATGGTGTATAACGCACTTAAAGTAGTGAAGCTAAGCCCAACCTACTTGACAGATCAAAAAAATCGTAAGAAAAAACCGAGAAAAACAGATTCTACAACGGATAGACTCATAGTGCGGAAGAGCAAAGCGGACCCTTTTAAATCCTCTAGAGAAATTATGAAGGAAATTAATGATGAATGTGGTACGAATGTGTCCAGAAGGCTAGTGGCTAGAAGACTGAACGAAGCTTCGCTCTTTGGACGCATCAGCAGGAAGAAGCCACTCCTGTCAAAACGAAACATCAAGCAAAGATTGAGTTTCGCACGGACCCACCGGGATAAGAGTCTAAATTTCTGGAAAAATGTGCTATGGAGCGATGAAACCAAAATAAATAAACTAGGACCCGATGGCAAAACATTTGTTAGTCGTCCAAAAGGCGAAGCTCTTAACCCCAGGTACACTATGAAGACAGTGAAGCACGGTAGCGGAAATATTATGTGTTGGGGTGCATTTTCCTGGCATGGTGTGGGTCCTTTCTACCGAATCAATGGCATAATGGATCGTTTCATGTATGTGGACATTCTCAAAAATCAAATGGAACCATATACATTTGAGAATATGCCTGTTAAATGGATATTTCAACACGATAACGACCCAAAGCACACATCTCGCGTCGTTAAAAAGTGGTTGAAGGACGAATCCATCGAAGTTCTGGAGTGGCCGGCTCAAAGTCCTGACCTAAATCCAATAGAGAATCTATGGAATGATGTAAAGGTCATGATATCCAGAAGAAAATTTGCCAATCTTGACGATTTGTGGACAGGTGTTCAAGAAGCTTGGAACTCCATTCCGAAGGAGAGATGCCAGAAACTTGTGGAAAGTATGAGCCGGAGATGTAACGCCGTTATTGAAAACCATGGATATTCAACTAAATATTAAATTTGTTCAACAATTATTACTTTTAAGCTTTATTTCTATGAATTATTGGCACATTTTGAAATTGTGCTATTTATGTGACCACCCATATTTCGTTATTTTTTAATTTTTTAATTTTTACTCTTTTGTTTTAAAACTTTTATAAATTTTTTTTTCATGAATTGATAGTTAATAAGTTCAGCTATGAAGAGCCAAAGTTGTTTGATTTTTAAAAAATATTTTTTAATTAAAAAAAGGATTCCAGAAGTTGAATATTTGTTTGTGCTATTTATATGACCATAGCTGTAGAATAAAGAGAAATACAACACGAATTAGAAATTATTATAAGGACCGAATGAAAAATCATCGATTATTAGTATCAGCTGTCTTCAACAATAATCTTGATATGCGAAGTTATGCTGAAATATCTTTTCTAGATTATAAGGAACTGGGCATTTTGGATACAGGTGCCAGCGTTAGCTGTATTGGATCTACACTAGCTAACGAACAATTTTCTAAGTTTTCCGAGATTAAGCCCATCAAGTCACATGTTAGAACAGCCAATGGTGACGCAATTGACGTCTCAGGTGTGCTTAAAGTATTAGTGACCTATAAAAATAAGCAGAAATTATTGAAATTATATATTATTCCGGCTATCAAACAAAGAGTAATCCTTGGAATAGATTTATGGAAAGAATTCGAACTAGCTCCAGATATTATCAATTCTGTACAGATGAATCCTTGTGATAGACAGGAAGAAAAATCCGTATTATATCCTTTGAAACTGTTCAACAGCAACAGCTTGACTTAATTAAACAGCTATTTCCAAATTGTGTGAATGGCTTAGGTAGTACAGGATTAATTCAACATCACATTGACATTGACAATGTGCTGGACTGTCAGTCCAGCAGTAGAGAAATTACTATTTGCTGAGATTGATCGTATGTTAGCTCTCGATGTTATAGAAGCGCTTGGAGTTCGCCAATGCGTCTTGTTCTAAAACCAAACAAAGTCAGATTGTGTTTTGATGCCAGAAAGTTAAATGCTGCAACCAAAAAGGACGCTTATCCGTTGCCTAGTATTGACGGCATCTTTGCTCGCCTGCCAAAGGCAAACATCATATCCAAGTTGGATTTGAAAGATGCCTACAGGCAGATCGAATTAACAGATGAAGCCAAACCATTAACAGCATTCACGGTGCCAGGGATGCCATTGTATCAATTTAAAGTCATGCCATTTGGATTGTGCAACGCCCCCTCGACCATGTGCCGCTTGATGGATAGTATCATCCCCCCGGATTTAAGATATTGCGTTTTTGGGTATCTGGACGATCTTTGTATCGTTTCAGAAGATTTTCAGTCTCATTTAGCTGTCCTCGTTCGCTTAGCTGAAGAATTTAAGAAAGCCAACTTGACGCTTAATATTGATAAACGTCATTTCTGTGTGCCAAGCGTTACCTATTAAGGCTATGTGATAGGCAGTGGAGGGATTTGCACAGACCCAGATAAGATTACTTGTATTCTTAATTGGCCTCCGCCAAAGAATTTGAAGCAGGTTAGAGGATTCCTAGGGGTCTGCGGCTGGTACAGAAGATTTATTCCAAATTTCTCCGAGCTTACCTGTCCAATTACAGAGATGCTGTCCAATAAAAAGAAGTTCTGCCGGTCAGAGGAAGCACAGAAGGCAATGAACGAGTTAAAAACTAAATTAACCACTGCACCAGTCTTGATAAATCCAGATTTTGACAAAAAGTTTTATCTCCATTGCGATGCTAGCGATTTTGGAATAGGAGCTGTTTTAATTCAACTATTCCAAGAAAATTAGGAAAAACCCATCGCCTATATGTCAAAGAAACTTAACCGTGCTCAGAAAAACTACAGCGTGACTGAAAGAGAATGTTTAGCGGTTATACTAGCAATCGAAAAGTTTCGATTTAGAATTACAGGAGTTCGAGGTCATCACAGACCATTCCAGCTTAGTATGGCTCATGAGATAACAAAATGTGACCGGTAGACTAGCTCGTTGGATTTTTAGACTCCAGCAGTTTACATTTTCTATCTCGCATAGAAAAGGCAAGGAGCATGTTGTGCCAGATGCGTTATCACGACTTAGTGAAAATGAGATTTGTCAACTTGAAGTAGGCCCAGTTGTAGATCTCAATTCAGAAGCATTTTTGTCTGCAGAGTATGCTTCGCTAAAAGTCAAATTTGTAGAGTCTCCAACAAAATTTACAGACATAAAGATTGTAGAACCGTTTATCTATATCCGCACCGAGCATGCGTCGGGAAATGTAGCACAAGAAGAGTATTCGTGGAAACTATGGGTTCCCGAACAACTCAGATTAGATGCGGTGAAGCAAGCTCACGATTGCGTTATATCATCACATGGTGGTATTCAGAAAACTATAGAGCGACTTCGTAGGAATTTGTTTTGGCCAGGTTTAGCGACTGATGTGAGAGCATACATTCGTCAATGTGATATATGTAAAGCTACAAAAGCTCCCAATCATACGCTTCGCGCTCCTATGGGAACACATATTCCAACGGTCAGACCATTTCAGCGATTATATATCGATCTATTGGGTCCGTATCCACGCAGTAAAAATGGCCATATTGGATTGCTCATCGTATTAGACCATTTTAGCAAATACCATTGGTTACAGCCCCTGAAGAAATTCACTTCAGCTGCCATACAAGAGTATCTGCTAAAAACTATCTTTCATGGATTCGGTGTACCTGAGATAATTATAAGTGATAACGGAACTCAATTTAAAGCTAACGAGTTTAATGCATTCTTAACTCAACTAGGCATTCGACATATGTACACAGCATTATTTTCGCCTCAAAGCAATGCTGCCGTACGATCTTATTTGAAAAATGATCAGAGAGAATGGGATTTGCATTTGTCATCCATTTCTTGTTCTTTGAGATCGGCAATGCACCAGTCACTTGGTTGCTCACCGTACAAGGCATTGTTTGGGATAGACATGTTAACTCATGGCGATGATTATCGGTTACTGAGAGAGTTGTCCTTGTTAGAAGAGACTATTGTGCCGTTGGAAAGGGCTGATAAATTATCATTACTAAGAAAAGATATTCAAGCCAATATACGACAGGCACACGAGCGAAATACCAATCAGTATAATCTTCGAGCTAGAGAAGTTACCTACAAAGAAGGACAAGAAGTCTTCAGGAGAAATTTTGCCTTGAGCAAATCTACGCAAAATTTTAACGCGAAACTTGCACCACAATTTATCAAATGTCGCATCAAGAAGAAAATTGGCAATTGTTACTACCTCATAGAAGATTTGCAGGGTAGGGAGGTAGGAACGTTTCACTCTAAAGACATTCGGCAATGATTCCCGCTAATCTTCTGCCTAACGTTGGTAGATTATCGGGTGGTGTAATGGTTCAAATGGCTAACGGACAGTTCAGCGCAATTCGTTTGTGACAAATTTGTCACTTGCGCTGTAACAGCGATAAGAGCTTCGTCAAGCCTCGCTTGAGTGAAAGCTTTTTGATGTTCAAGCTTCTCGCTCTTAGCTTACGTTGATCGACTCTGTAAAGGGTCAGCTGTCTAATCAGAACCATGTAACTGTCTTTACAATTCTGATAAGCGCAGCACACTTCACTGTCTCCAAAAGAGAGCTTTTGAGTTGAGTGAGATTATAAAAGAGCTCGTGGTGCTACCCTCGCTCTTCTTCTCAAGTCTGCACACAGCCGCTGCTGACCCACTGCCAAAATTGGTAAAATTTGCTGCAACCTCGTGCATCTAATAGAGGTTAGATCACCATTTCTGGCTGAGCCGAAGCTCGCCCAAATCCGAAAGAATCCACTCTTGAGAAGATCTGGAAACCCCCTTGGTTTTGCGCTTGCGCAACAGAACGCTAAAAGGTAAGCCACCAGATATATTTTTTTGGTTGGCATAAAATTAATTCACTTTTTATTCAGTGCTTGGATTGGCCAAGATCTATCTCCCGCATCCATAGCACGCAAAATTCTTTTCAAGAATACGGCTATTGGTTGCGAGATCGATTGCATCCCGTTTCGTCTCCTTGCTCTTTGCCGTTGACATTTTTCCGGCAGCAAGACAAGCCACCAGTTGCCGTCAGTACCTGACGCACGAGGAGCGTCATCCAGCGCTTATCAGCCGCATACTCAGTATCATCATCACCAAAATCATCATCAAAAATTCCTTGGGATAAATCCCAAAAACCTGATCTCAGTATCTGGCCGAAAAAGTGCATGCGTGTGCTTAAATTTTTTTATTTTTTAAGAAGTAAAACGACAACCAAAACCAAAAGTGCCCCAATTCAATTTTTCTATTTGGCTAATTGTGCCACAAATTCTGCTAAGCAAGTTGCGAATTATGAAAATAACCAAATAAATTAATAATATACCCTAAATAATAAAATAAACACATAGACGAACCAAATAAATTAAAGAAAAGAATGTAACTAAAAGAAAAAGAGAAATTCGATTTAACAGCAGTAAAAGAGACAAATATTAAAAAAAAAAAAAAAAACAGAACAGCTTTTTGAAGGTTTGAGAGTTGGCGTGCAAAATTTGTTGGTTTTGTTTGCCGAGTTATTTTGGAACTAACAGAAGAGAACGCATAACAATAACAGCATGTATCTTGTGCCCTGTATCACAGATACAAAAATAAATTAAAACCTAAATTGTTTAATGCCTAAAACGTTTGATTTAAAATTCGAATTAAAATTTTATAAGAAAAAATTAACAATTTCTAAAATATTTTTAAAATCAATTAAGCTAACTAAAATTATTTTTGTTAAAGTATCTTTGGCTACAAATGAAATTAGAATACAACCTTTAAGCATACAATTGAACTGTGAAAATACATGCGAATAATTTTTGAAACGAAAACGGAATTTGTAAATAAACCAAACATAATGGAAACGGAAGTTTTATAATTTGTTTAATAATTGATAATGGAACATAATGAGTAGATAAATTAGTTTGTGGGACATGGGGACTTAGTAAATAGCAATTGTGTTTAAGGGGATTTTTCTAATATAATTGGGAAGGTCTAAGGTAGGGTATTGGATATAGACACAAATGAGTCAAGCTACATCGAAGACTCAGCCCTTACAGCGACTGACCCGAAGAAAGGATATTTGCCGTTATTGCTTCTCTCTCATCATTAATTTGATGTTTTAGTTTTATTTAGTTGAGCCCTTTTCATTTGTGCAGCAGAGTTTGGCTCCTGCTTTTAGTTTCAGTAGGGATCTTTAAATAAGATTACGTGAGCAGTTGAATGAATTTCGCAAAAACCCACCCCACCGCCGAAAGAGCTAAGGCATCATAGGTTCCCGCTCGCGATTCTTTGTTCAACTCTGCACGCCTGCTGGTCTGATGACGATTGCGGCGTGTAGCAACAACACCCACGAAAACCGTTACACATGAGACGACACATCGTGGACGGTGCATTACATAGGCCAAAGGGCATAACTTTTAATTGATAAAGGGGACGGCCGGGGACAGTAAAAGCGGTTAAAGGTTTTGCTTCGTCAGTTAATTGTATCTGCCAATACGCATCTTTGAGGTCAAGCTTTGATATCAGATTCGCTTTTGGCAACCGAGAAAAGATGCCATCTAAGCTTGGTTGCGTCATTCAACTTGCGAGCATCAAAGCAAAGGCGAACCTTGTTTGGTTTAATCTCAAGCCGCATTGGAGAGCTCCATGCGCTTACTGAAGGCTCAATTAAATCGAGTTTGATCATACGATCTATCTCTGCATATAATAATTTTTCCACAGCAGGACTCACAGGATAAAAACGTTGTTTCACTGGCTTGGCATTTCCCACATGGATTTGATGTTGTATCAAAGAAGTTCGGCCTAAACCATCAGAAGCATTTGGAAACAATAGCTTGTAACGAGTAACGAAGAAAAATCTTCGGGCAATGAAGCTGATGTTCGTATAACGGACCGAAGGAGTACGCGCTTGCAATCGGCTACTTTCTGGTCGGATGGGTGTGGGTATACTATTCAAACCTTCACGTTAAGTTGCTTCGCTCCTTATTATAATATCTTATTAATTTCGCGTACTATTTTTAGAGAAGGGGGAAAGAGAAAAGGAAGGGGATCAATAGGATGGAAAGGATGCCATGAATACCAGACAGGAAACAAAAGGGACAGTAATGGGATCTAAAATCGACAACGGACTTCTTCTTTACATTTGCACTTAACTTGTGCAATCGCCCTCCCAACCATGATCCTAGAGAGCCAAAGAAATATAAGGATCCCTAAAAGAAGTCCTGTGTCAACTAGCCTATCTCATCGAAACGCTGCATGGTTCCAAAATAACGACAAATTAGCAAATAAATAACATTATAAACATTTTAATAATAATTAACAAAATATGGGACGATATTCATACATGAGAAAGCATTATTAACGACAAAAAACAGTTTCATAAACGATATTCGCTTCTCAAATTTTATGGAGAATGATAGCAGTAAGTTTTGCTGTAGATATGTATAAATATGGGTATCGCTAATTTATGATTATAAATGACTATAATTATATATAAATATAATGGAATTATTAATATATAAATATACGTAAATGACTATAAATATAAATAGTTAATTATACAAATTTTTTTAATTATATTGCGATATATATTTTGTTATATCGATATATCGATTACTTTGATTCGGCTGTGTTTACTTTGCGCTCTGCATTTAAAACGTATTTTCTCTATACTTACCTTCTATTAAATTCCTAAAAGTGTATACTATTTATCTTCACTTATCTGTGCTCATTTCGGTTGTGCAAAACGTAATCAGCTGGTGCTTTGTAAGTTTTTATTTACATTTATATTTTCGTAAGCGGCGTCTGTGCTGCTTTTGTTGTTGTGCTTTCATCTATTTTCGCTTTCGGTGCTTTGTCTGTGCATTCGCTATCTTGCTCTGTGCTCAAAAAAAAAAAAAAAAAAATTCTTTCTCCTTCTTTTCCTCTTTAAGCGGTGTTTGTTTACAAATCCAAGTTTCATTTCAACTCAAATTGAGTGCTTTCAACTTTTTCACTCTTTCTTTAACGGTTTCTCATTTAACCCAGTAAACATTATGTCTTGCTGTAATAAGGCTTGCTCATTTAAGCAGTTGGCTGATTCCACTCATCTTCAATATGTTAATTGTTGGTTGTGTGAGAATATTATGCATGCAAAATGTGCTGGCCTAACAGGACGCGAATGCGATAAAATCAATTCTGCTCCTAAAAAGCATGAAGGCGGCCTAAGATGGGCTTGCCTTGAGTGCTTTGGGATTCAGTTTGATTTTACTAAAATGTACAATTCCGTCCGCATTCAATTCTTGAAATTAAGTAAAGCAGCTAAACTCCTTGCTAGTGATTTTGACTCAGGTTCGGAATTGCTTAGTCAATTTAAATTTGAGTCATCATCAAATCCTTGTACTAATGAAAACTTTTTATCAGTTCCTTCTAATTCTTCAAATCTGCACTCTCTCAATACCAATTCACCTATTCCTACATTAGATGTTTCATCTACTATTTCGTTATCCCCTTCCCCAAGTAGGTATTATAATCTTTCTTCGACTCCATCGTTGCCACCTGATGCACCTGTTCTTCCAGTTGCTGATATGAATACAGCTCCTGGAATAACAGAAAAGCAATCTGATCGTAAAAGGAGATCCTCCCGCACCACGGCTCCCGCAGCCACAGTAGTTACCGTTGTACCTCCATCTCCTCCTACTCAATCTACTCTGTCAGTAGTAGCACCCCGTAGGGTCGTTTTTGTGTCTAGGCTTTCTGCTGACACAACCTGTGAAGCTATAGCTTCCTATATAGCCAGCAAATCTTCTGCGAAGGTTTCAGTTTCTAAATTTAACTTCTCTGTAGCCCGTGAAATTTCTTCTTTTAAAATCAATGTTCCTAATGACGACTTTCCTATAATATGTGATTCAAATTTTTGGCCGCCTCTTATGATTGTTCATGAGTTTAAGCCAAAAAAGCGAACGCACTCATCACCTGTAACTCTTCCAAATAACATTTCCACTAATACCTTTTCAAAAAACTAAATTCTCTTACTATTCAGTACCAAAATGTTAGAGGCCTTCTGTCAAAGCTCCAACATTTGTACCTGAGTAGTATTTCCTTCGAGGCTAACATTATAGCTCTATCTGAAACTTGGTTAAATTCAACTATCTCTGATAGTGAAATTTTGTCAACCAATTATGTAATGTATAGAAAAGATCGATCAAATCGACGTGGTGGTGGTGTCTTAATTGCTATTAGTTCTTCTATACAATCTGAAGTCGTAATCATTAACTCTTCTTCTGATGTTGAAATAGTTGCTGTTAAGGTAACTTTTCCTTCATCCTCACTTTATGTAACATGTTCTTATATTCCTCCTGCTTCTGACATACAAGTTTATATGCAACATGTAAACTGTATTAACGAAGTATTTTCCCAAGCGCGTGACATAGATGCTGTCGTTGTGTTGGGTGATTTTAACTTGCCCTCCATCGAATGGTCATTTTTCAGCAGCGTGAACTACCTTACTCCATCCTCTCAACACGACTTCTTAGATCATTTATTTGACTTTCCGCTTTTTCAAATAAATGCTGTTACTAACAGTCTAAATAGAACCCTAGATCTTGTTTTTATTAACGATTGTCTAAATGCTTCCATCTCCAGGTCGATGCCCTTATCTATGCCTGAAGATCCTTACCATCCCACATTAGAAATTTCTCTCTTTATACCTAAACCTTTTAATACACCAGCACCTATAGTCTCTGAGCCCCATCGTTGTTTTCGCAAAGGTAACTATATTTTGCTTAATCAACTGATTTCCTCAACTGATTGGTCTTTGGTTGACAATGCAGTAGACATTGATAACGCTCTAAACACCTTCTATCTAATTCTTAACTCCCTATTAGACATAACTATTCCTAAGTCTTATCGATCTTCTTCTTCAGCTAGGCCTCCTTGGTTTACGCCCAGACTCTCAAACTTAAAAAACATTAAATCTAAATGTTTTAAAAAGTTTAAGATGTCTGGTTCTAGTCTTGATCTTTCTAAATATTCTATCGCTAAATCTAATTTCTTCCTTCTAAACTCTCAATGCTATTCAAATTATATTGCTCGCTGTAAAAGTCAATTTGCGTATAACCCTTAATTATTTTATTCTTTTGTTAATTCGAAACGTAAGTCCACACGTCTTCCTTCTTCTTTCTTCTTTGGCTCTGAAATGGCATGCAATGACTCAGCTGCTGCTGATTTATTTGCCAAATTTTTCCAATCCACCTATTCCTCTGTTCTTTCCACTAATTCTTCATATCCCTATAACATTAGTTCATCTTCGATTATTTTTGCTCCCCACATCTCCGAATCTTCCTTATTATCAGCTATTAGGTCTATTAAATTTTCCTACTTCCCTGGACCTGATAATATCCCAAGTTGTGTATTGAGAGAATGCAGTACTTCTTTACTTTATCCTTTACTTAAACTCTTTAATCTTTCAATTTCCACCGGGGTATTTCCATCTCTTTGGAAAGAATCTTTTATTATACCCTTGCATAAAAAAGGTGGTAAGTCTGATGTTTCTAATTACAGAGGTATTGCAAAATTGTCGGCTATTCCAAAGCTTTTTGAGAAAATCATCTCAGCAAATTTGCAACATCTCTGTAAATCTGTCATCTCCCCCTTTCAACATGGATTTATCAAGTGTCGGTCTACTACGACCAACTTGCTGGAATTTTCATGTCTAATTAATGATGCATTCCAGAGGAAAATGCAAACTGATGTCATTTATACTGATTTCAGTAAAGCATTTGACTCTGTGAATCATGATCTTCTCCTTTTTAAACTTGGTTGCATTGGTTTCCCTTCTTCCTTAATTTTCTGGATATCTTCTTATTTAAAGAGTAGAACGCAGAAAGTCATTCTCAGATCTACTAAATCTAAACCTGTCTTTGTAACTTCTGGTGTTCCTCAAGGTAGCCACCTTGGGCCCTTGTTATTTACCCTGTTTATTAATGACCTTCCGTCTATTTTATCACACTCTCGCATACTAATGTATGCGGATGATGTAAAGCTTATTCTGTCTTTTAGTGATCCTCCTCAACAAGATCTTCTTCAAAATGATCTAAACTCTATGCAACTTTGGTGCTTGGCTAATCATCTTCCTCTAAATTATTCTAAGTGTATGTTCATGTCTTTTAGTCGATTTAAACCCTTTCTTGGTACTTATACAATTGATAATGTTGAATTACAACGTATATTCACCGTAAAAGATCTGGGTGTTCTGTTTGACTCTAAACTTAGCTTTAATCTACATATTTCCTCTATCATTAATGTTGCTAAGGGTGTGCTTGGATTCATGAAGCGTTGGTCGAAGGAATTTAACGATCCTTTCACTACCAAACTCCTTTATGTATCACTTGTACGTCCTATTTTGGAATATTGCTCATGTATATGGTCCCCTCAATATAAGAACAATGAGGTCCGTATTGAGTCAATCCAAAAGCAATTTCTTCTTTTTGCTCTACGTAGTTTAAATTGGGACCCTAATCTTCGCCTACCATCCTATTCCAGTAGACTTTTACTTATAAACCTTCCTTCACTATCCGATCGTAGAAAAATTTTTAGTGTAGCTTTTGTACATAATCTAATTAACGGCGATATAGATTCTTCTTTTCTTTTAAGTCGTCTTAATTTCTCTGTTCCTTATAGACCTACTAGAAACTTTCTTCCATTATCTCTCCCTATTTGCACCACTGATTATGCTCTGCACAATCCTCTTCGTGTTTTATGCACCTATTATAATTCCCTGTTCCATGTGTTCTCCTCTGAACACTGTCTGTCTTCTATAAAGCTTTCTATTCTCTCTCATCTTAGGTCTACTCCTGGCCAACTCTAACTGTTTATCCTATACCTCAATTTCTATCTTCTTATTCTTTTCCATAATCTTTCTGTGAATCTTGCATTCTTCCATTCCTATGAAACTTGCAACCAACTCAGCTGTGAACAGGGGCATAGCTTGCCGGACCGGCTAACAAACTTCCCCCATCGGGTTGCATTTTTCATCCTCTCCCTATTTCTAGTTTTAAGTTATAATTTAAGACCTATTATACTTTTCTTTTTTTTTTTTTTTTTTTGCTCCTCCTAATTTTTTCTCTTTCCTATGAAACTTGCAACCAACTCAGCTGTGAACAGGGGCATAGCTTGCCGGACCGGCTAACAAACTTCCCCCATCGGGTTGCATTTTTCATCCTTACTCTATCTTTAGTTTTTAGTTATACATTAAGACGTATTTAAAACTTTTCTTTCTTTATCTCTATACCCCTATCTAGAATTAGGTTTCTAATAACGCCACTGATAGACCTTGGCTGTGAATAGGGGCATAGCTCGCCGGACTGGCAAATAAAATTCCCCCACCGTGTCGGTGTCGTTATTAGAACTAAATTGTAATTTTTGCTTAGGCTTTCTTTTATATTTATTCTTATAATTACTTTTTAATTTTCTTATAATTACAATTCGAGGCAGCAATGTTTGCTTCTAAATAAATAAAATAAATTATTTTCCATTCTTTGAAAATAAATTTATATATGGCAATATAAACAAGAGCTATTTCAATTCCTAGCCAAAGATTCAGATTATTTATCTTTAAGTATGCATAAGCAAAAGCATTAAACAGCTGTGAAGCAGCTTTAAGAGAGACTCGTCAAGGTCAGCAATAAAAATGCTCGCGCAAAAGAGAAGCTTTGCGCGCAATAGTCTACAGCAGCAGCATTAGAGTTTTAAAGAGATCAAAAGCTCACTTACAGCATGTTTCCCGCGTAGAAAGATCTTTCTCAGCTGGTATATGTGTGGGTGTGTGTGTGTTGCTGCAAAGCTGTGGAATTTAAGCTGAGCTTGCGTGGCCTGACAAAAAGCTCACTGCTACAGCGCATATAAGCTTTAAGCTTTAATGCTTAATATAGAAAATATATAAATATAAACAACAAAATTTTATTTATTTAACATTAATGCTACTCGCAAATTTTGCATCTTCATGCCAATTGATTCCATTGAATTGATCACATTAATTTCAGGGGTATTTGTATTATTTGATTCTCTTTGATTTTACATAACACCACCTTGACAATTAATACACTCAACTTCAATACAATATTTTGGCTCAAAAATACATGAATTTACAATTAACAAATCATGCGTTACAACACGTAGCGGCTGAAGGCCCAAAAATTAGACAAAAGGAAACAAACACTTTACACTAAAAGACATTCACAAACATAAACATATTAACAGGCGACGTCATCCATAGGTTGAGTTGAGGTATGTTGTTCCCAGAGAAAATGGCACAGCAGCACACACAATCAGGGCCAGATCGCCGAGCACAACGAGTTTAATCCAAATGTATATACTCCGTTGGCCGCATCTGCACAGATTTTCACAAATTATTCCACTCCTAATTGTGGGCTTGCATCGCTTCGCAAGAACACTCCACAATGACGATCAGCTGTTCGTTGCTGAGTTTAAAAGCTCATGTAAAAGCTTTTATACATGTGTGGCTGCATTAAGCCAAGAAAAAGGGCTTTATATTCAAGCCTAAGTGCCGACTCCTTAATGAAGTAGGCACTGTGTTGGAGAGTTTAGGTCGTTTGTTTCTCCAGGTCGTTATTGTTTTGGGTGGCCATTGTGGCCAGTGAAATGTAATGAGTAGTTGTAAAATGCGGGTTCTGGCACACTTTTGGAGGTGGGGGTAACGGTTCACTGATTTTAGGGTGGGGGATTAGTGACGCATGGCTGCACAAAGGGTCAAGGGGTGTGTGGGAGGGGGAGGGGGGGAGGTGATTAGTGAAGCTAATTTGCATAAAGGGTCACCAGGTGTGTGTGAGAGGGGGTGTGTAGGGGGAGAAGTGTGGACGAGAGGGGGGTGTGTCGATCGTAAACAAGTGTTAACGCTATGACAGTTTGACAGGTGAGAGTTAATTTATGATCTCTTTATGTTAAGGGGTGAGAATAAGGGGGGTGTGTGTGATCCACGTGCGATCGCGGTGTGTGCTTGTCTGTGCTTGTCTGTGCTTGTGACCGTGGGAATGTCAAAGTGTGAGCACACTGGGGTTGAACGAGGATTATGGGCATGCATTGAGCTGTGAGCGCCGCGGCTTGTATTCACCCTCGCATACCGATACTGAAGAAAACCTGTTTACCTGTTGATGACGTCGGTAAATGGGACAAGGGACAAGGGTCAAGGGCCAGGTAAGTATTGTTTTGTTTTGAAAGACACAAAGTCTGCCCCTCGCATACCGATAGTGAAGAAAACCTGCTCCGACTATTTCACACCCCTAGTGAACACGTGCGCGATCTTTTATAGTTAACCACTGTCATGGGATATAATACAATTATTGTGGCATGCCTTGTTATACATGTTGTTAAACTTGTTAATTTATGTGAGGGTCCTTAATGCTTAGAATTATGGCATGCGTTGGCAAGTGCTAGCACGAGGCTTGCACTGGGATTATATGATGAGGATTCCCCCCTATGAGATTGACTGCTAGAAAGTGTCTAGAAATGTGTGAGAGCGAACATGTAACGGCTTTTTAGGACTTATACATTTATACCATTTGATGGTACCTTGAATATATGAATTTTAAATATTTTGACCCTCTAATGTAGGACTTCTACTTTTATAAAATGTGTAGGCTCCTCGTTAGAAAGTTTAGTATAACCATATCATTCAAGTGAAAACGTTAGTTTTTGTCGACTGTTTTTCGTGAGTGACAATTTAAAAAAAGTTATAATCAAAAAGTTTATAACAAATATAAAAAACAACAAGAACAGATACAAAACAGTAACAGCCTAAAACAGGAATAGTTAAAAACTGTAACAACTCAAACAGCAACAGCTACGGATACAACAACAACAACAACAGCTCAAACAGCAACAGCTACGGATACAACAACAACAACAACAGCTCAAACAGCAACAGCTACGGATACAACAACAACAGCTCAAACACCAACAGCTAAACGGATACAACAACAACAGCAACAGCTAAACGGATACAACAACAAAAACAGCTCAAACAGCAACAACATCAACAGCATCATTATAAAAATGAATAACGAAAAGTCAATCTATTGTCGATCATGCAAGAGCTACCTGCCATTGGATACTCAATGGAAGCATCATGTTCGCACGGAGCAGCATAAAAAGAATGCAATTGAACCGGTGGACGGTCAAATCAAAAAGATTTCGGACGGATTCAAGGGAAGAATACTGCACTACATGTATGTAAACGAGGGGGTAGCACTTAGACTCCCTGAGGAATTTATGCTTGAAGCAGGAACTGCCTTCAACCCGCATTTGTTCAACGTTCTGCAAAGCCATGTCTCAGCGAAAGTGAATTTTGAGCTATTTGCTGAGTATGTGCTTTTAAAAGAAAAATCCGAACTTTTGGAAACAAAATCGTTCCAAAGTAAAATGGATGTTGTAAGCGCAGATTCTGATTTGGAACAATCTTTTAACAAACATGCACGCCAGATTTTAACCAAAATGGAAGAGTTCCAGGAAAAGGACAGTGGTTGGACTTTGATTGGTATAGGTCGACTAGAAATGAATGTGAACCAGTACACACCCATACGTGGCTCTTCATTTATAGTACTACCGACCAAATTGAGTAAGAAGAAGGCAATCATTAATGTGCAGAATAATGACAACTTCTGCTTTAAATGGACACTAATCTCAGCATTGATGCCACAAACCAAGAATCCCCAAAGATCTAGCAGTTATAAAGTCATTATAACTGACACAAAAATTAGAGTATCCAATGATGTCACATTGGATTTCACTGGGTTGTCATTCCCCCTCAAAATAAAGGAAATAAAAATATTCACCAAAAACAACCCTCAAGTCAGCATCAACGTTTTTGGATATGACGAAGAGAGTGGAAACATAATAGGACCCCTATTTCACTCAGGATATGAGCAACGGATGCATGTTAATATGCTTTTCCTTGAAGACGGGGAATATGGTCACTTCATGTGGATTAAAAATATCTCTCGGTAAGTATTTTACTTCATTTAATAGTGATTTAAAAAATTCTAATTATTTGTACTTATTTTTCTGATGTAGACTGATTTCGTCACAAACTTGGAATTCGAGAAGGAAGCAATGGTTCTGCAACGTATGTCTCAACTTTTCATCTAGTGAGGTGGCTGCAATGAGACACAAGGAGTTATGTAACGGAACAGTCTCTGCGCTTCCCAACCCCCATGAAGCGACTTTGAAGTTCACCCAACATCACCACCAGCTGCAAGTCCCATTTGTCGTGTATGCAGATTTTGAGTGTGTTCTTCAACCGAAGAATGTAGAAGTAAGTTCAAGATTACTTAATATTAATGAACATATTCCAATATCTTATGCATACTACATAAAGTGTGCATTTGATAGTGGAATAGATAAGTTTGTCTTAGAAACTAGCGAAAATGCTGGTTTAAGTTTTATAACATCATTAGTAGAAAATCTCAAGGAAATAAGTGATAACTACTTAAGCAAGGTAGTTCCTATTAATATGAGTCCGGAAAATGAGATTGTTTTTCAAGAATCAGTAAATTGTCATATTTGTGAGGGTGTCTTATTAACAGATAGGGTGAGAGATCATTGTCATTTCACTGGGAAATTTAGGGGTGCTGCTCATTCAAAATGTAATTTGGCATATAAGACGAGCAATTTCATCCCTGTTTTGTTCCATAATTTCACCAAGTACGATTCACATTTGTTTGTAAAAGAACTTGTACACATACCTGCCGAAATCAAAGTTATTCCCATAAATAAAGAACACTATATATCCCTTTCGAAAATAATAGAGTGTGAGAATGGAAATAATTTAGAAATTCGTTTTCTAGACACATTTCGTTTTATGTCATCAAGTCTAGATGCTCTTGCATCTAATTTAGTTGATGATCAGCTAGAAACAATAAAATCACATTTCAATCTTGAAAATGAGTTCAGACTGATGCGTAAAAAGGGTGTTTTTCCCTATGAATATTTAGATTCTGAGAGTAGATTGCAAGAAACTTCTCTACCTCCAAGAGAAGCATTTTACAGCAATCTGACAGAGACTAATTGTTCTGAAGAAGATTACGCTCACGCACTTAAAGTTTGGTCTGAATTTTCATGTTCAACATTGAAAGATTACTTGGAATTGTATTTAAAAACTGATGTTTTATTGTTAACAGATGTTTTTGAAAATTTCCGTTCAATTTGTATGAAAATTTATTCACTTGACCCTGCCCATTTTTACACAACTCCAGGCTTATCTTGGGAGGCCATGTTAAAGACCACAAAGATTGAATTAGAACTTTTAACTGATATAGATATGTATAGGTTTATTCAATCTGGTATTCGTGGCGGTCTAGTACAATGTTGTCATAGATATACGAAGGCAAACAATAAGTATTTGTCTACGTTTGATCCATCCAAAGAAAAAACATTTTTAATGTATCTGGATGCAAACAATTTATATGGCTGGGCAATGTCACAAGCCCTACCATATAATGAGTTTAAGTGGTTGTCTTCTACAGACATAGAACGTCTCAATGTTGCAAATATACCTGAAGATGCTCAGTATGGATACATTTTAGAGGTAGATTTAGATTACCCTTACCAAATTCATGATCAGCATAATGACCTGCCTTTTTGTCCGAGTATCAAACTACCAACCAAGACAGCAAAAGTAAAAAAGTTAGTTGCTGACCTTGGTAACAAAAGAAATTATATTATCCATTACCGAACATTACAACAATGTTTGGCTAACGGTTTGCAGCTGAAAAAAATTCATAGAGGTATATGCTTCAGACAGAGACCGTGGCTAAAGACATACATTGATCTGAATACTCTACATAGAACAAATGCAAAGAATACATTTGAAAAAGATTTTTTCAAATTACTCAATAATGCAGTCTATGGTAAAACCATGGAAAATGTAGAGAAAAGGGTTGACGTAAAATTAGTTACCGAGTGGGATCCAGCACAAACATTCACTACAGGTCGTAAAAGACTATGTGCAAGATCATTGATTGCTAGAAGCAACTTTCATAGTTCAACAAGAATAAATGAAAACTTTTATGCAATACAAATGAACAGACTAAGGAATGTTTTCAATAAACCCATGTACTTAGGCTTCACTGTATTGGATTTATCAAAGTGGAAAATGTATGATTTCCATTATGATTACATGCAGCCAAAGTTTAAGAATAAGTTAACTTTGAATTACATGGATACAGATTCATTTATTTACACTATAAAAACCGATGATTTCTACAGGGATATTCGGGATGATGTTGAAAAAAAATTCGACACATCTGATTATTCTGATGAAATTGTAAGTAAATATGATTTCAAAAAAGTTAATAAGAAAAAATTGGGCTTCTTCAAGGATGAGCTTAATGGTAAACCCATGCTGGAGTTTGTTGGACTTCGTCCAAAAATGTATGGGTATAAAGTGGAAAATGTTGAGAAAACGTTTAAAAAAATAAAAGGGGTGAAAAGGGCAGCTTTAGAAAAGTTAGACCTTGATAATTATAAAAAATGTTTAAAAACTGGTGAATCAGAGTATGGGAAAATTGCATTGTTTAGGTCTAAAGGTCATGTAATAAACACTTATCAGACTGTCAAAAAAATTCTTGATAACAAAGATGATAAGCGTTTTATTGAGAGTGACCAATGTTCAACATTAGCATATCATCACCATAAGTTAATAGAAAGAGAACTGTTGACAAATATACAATTTTTAGAGGCTGAATCATTTACCTGGGGAAGACAGGTAGATGAGTTGGAAAACAATCTCAGTTTCCGGACTCAAAACAATGACAAAACTTTAATCAGTTCATTAAAAGCTAAAATAGATAATGTTGAAAGAGATTTACAATATGCAGATCTTGCGCTTGAGATGTTCTATAATGATAATCAAAACCCACCCAGAAAACTAGATTTGTAGATTAATTTTTTAAACAAAATGTATTTATTTTTAATAAAAATGATTGTTAAAGTTGTACATGTGTAAGTCATATATAAAAATGTTTAGAAAATGTATTTAATATAAATTGTTTATAAAGTTTTTGTAAGTGTAATATAAATTGTTTATAAAGTTTTTGTAAGTTTAATATAAATTGTTTATAAAGTTTTTGTAAGTGTAATATAAATTGTTTATAAAGTTGTAAGTTTAATATAAATTGTTTATAAAGTTTTTGTAAGTGTAATATAAATTGTTTATAAAGTTGTAAGTTTAATATAAAATGTTTATAAAAGAATTGTACATAAATCTTAGATTAAAAGTGTTATAAAATTTAAATAAAAATTTAAATGGATTCTAAATCGTGTTTTAGAGTGTTTGTGTGTGGGTCTTCATTGGTGGTTTCATTCGCTTTTTCAGATTCACGTAAATTCATTTCATATAAATGTGTCTCATATAAATATTTAGCCAAATGCCTTTCCTGATCTGAGAGATGATTGTTTAATTGACTTACATTAGAATTATCATAATTAATAAAATGTTCATTAGTGCCATCACCACTCATTTCTTCGTTTTCTAAATAATTATCTGAGTTATTTACTAGCTGTGTAGTTTCTGATTCTTCATTAGAGTTAGGTGAATTAAAAGTTGATGATAAAATTTGTTTATAATTATTTAAGTTGAAGATATCTTGTTGAAAGTAAAATTTCTCAGATGGCCTTTCAACAAATGTATCATTCCAGCCGCTATCATCAACTATATCAAAAGATAGTATTTGTTTATAATCATCTAAGTTGTCTATAGTAAAGAAAAGAAAAGAAAAGAAAAGACAAAATAAATAAATAAATAGAAAAAATTAATGATAATGTGGAATAACTTACCGCTTATATGATTATCGACTTCAAAGGTATCATTTCCCCCATCTCCACTAAATTGACTCTCCTGTAAGTAAAATGTTGTGTGTTTTCGAAAAAAAAAAAAGTTTGATATATCTATCAACCAGTTTCATAATCATTCATCTTCTTTTAAATCTTTCATATGAACTTCATCATTTAAAATTGATTCAAATTTATCCAGATCAGGTAGTCTTGGTACAAGCTCATAATCATCTGGTTGTCTCTGTTTTTCAAATTGTTGTAACTCATCTGCTTGCATATCGCGAACTTCGACTACTGTACTATGTTTCCCTTTTTCTGTTTCCTTATCCTCAATGTTGACATAATCATCATCGTCGTTGTTGAGCTGTTTAAAGCTATGGTCACTACTCCACTTAATAGGTTGATCTATATCATATTCACTCAATTCAAAACATTCTATATTTATTCTACCTTTTTCTCTTAAGTAATGAACTCTTTTATATGAAACGTAATTACATCTAATTCCAACCCTAATTTTCTCATATTTCATCACAAAATATTTTTGAAAACCCCCCTACTGGTTACTAAACGTCCACCAATTACTTTCTCCTGTTTCATTAATTGTTCTTTAAATTTTCTAATTATTCTCCTTTTAGCCTCAATAAACACTTCTTCACCTCTTAATATTGGAGATAAAAACCTTTTTGGTTTATCAATATCGCTATCATCATATTCATCACTACGAACACTAAGATTTGTTGTTGAACTTACATCCACTGAAGCTTGTGTGGTGGTGGCTATCTCATAACTCTCACTGCTTTTTATTGTGGTTGACAATGGGGATTTTATGAGGATGAAGTTATTATTGAAACTATTTAGCTCCCCATTGAGTTTCTCCTCATGATTTGTTTCTGTTGTTGTTGTTGTTGTTGATGTTGTTGTTGCATCTGTTGTTGTTGATGTTGTTACTGTTGGTTCATTGTTTGTGAGACTAATATGATCTTCATATTCATAATCATAGTTATCAAAAGGATTTACAGTAGTAGTAGTTGTTGTTGTTGTTGTTGTTGTTGTACCTACATCTTTTGCTCTAGCTGTTTCGGTTGTTGTTGATATATCTGTTGTTGTAGCCACTGTTTCAGTTGTTGTTGTTGTTGTTGTTGTTGGTGTTGATGTTGTTGTTGTTGTTGCATCTGTTGTTGTTGTTGTTGTTGTTGCATCTGTTGTTGTTGATGTTGTTGTATTTGGTGTTGTGGTTGATAAAGTTAATGTGCGATCTTCAGATTCTTTGAGTAAACTACTGTTTCTGAATACAGCAAACTTCAAAGTCAATATCATCACCTCGTTAGATGGTAGCAATATTGATATTGGCTGTTCTATTTCATTGTTATATAGTGATTGAACGTTCAATGGAATGATAGCGTTCATATTCACTGTTTTCAAACATAGAAAACATAACAATGAACAAACTTGAAAAATAAATTTCATTTTAATGAATGAAGATACGACACAATTTCTTCGTAAGCACTAGTTCCACAACTGATGAAAATTGAATAAAGCTCCGTCCGTTTTATATGTTCTAACGAAGACGATTTTATAACACATAACACACGCGCGTACAATCACATACAAATAAATATCAATGTATATTAACATACACAATCAAAGTCTTAATTGAAAATGTGTTCACATAGGGATAGTCTTGAAAAGTGTGTACATAATCTTTCAGCTCTCAGCAACATGCACAAGCAGAAAAAACACACGCATACACACACATACAAACAGAATTTCTTTATGCTCACATTATGTTTTGTAGTCTCTCGCCTCACATTCATTGTTGTACATATTTACGTCACATGTGTCTGTATAAACAAGCATGAAATATATATAGCTACAATATTTTTTTGTTATCTTATATGAGCGCACATATTTTGGAAATTTCCTAAATGTTTATTGCTTCTTTGACCCTATTAATTAAAATCTATTTTTAGAAATACTATCTGTTGTACGTCATACAGCTCAATAAGTTATACAATGTCTTTTACATCAATCCAGCTATCTTCACTCTTTGGAAACCCCAGCCAACGTACCAAGGCCCTTTTTCCGTCTCGCTTCAACACTTTTTCAACTAGATATGTATCGGGGAAACGAGTCTTTTTAATTTCTTCTTTATAGAAACACCCTTCAATTGGATTCCCTTTTAGGTCTTCTAACAAATATGTTGTTGGATATGTGTTTTTCACTGTTCTTATTTTAAATATTTCTGTTGTGAAATTCGGTTTATACCCCTCCTCAAATACATGTTTATATTTACTGATGCGAACATTGTCTCCAATACGCAACTTGCTTCCAGTAAATATTTTCAAATGATTGTATACCGTATTCAAGAGTTGTTTTTCGTTGGATGGAGTAACGTCAATTGGACTCATTTTTATTGTTCTATGTACTCGATTGTTGTAACCATCAATTATACTTTTATACATATCAATCCACTTATATTTTCCATTAAAACTAAATTCACGCCACATGAGTTCTTTTAGCGTTCGATTAAATCGTTCAACAATTGACGCCTTTAGGGTACTAAATGTTGAGTAGTGATTTATTTCAAAGCGATTCATCAATGCCTTAAACTGTTTGTTGAAAAACTCAGTTCCGTCATCTGTTTGCAGGTTCTTGGGTACGCCACGTCCTGATTTAAATATTTTCTCCATTGCCTCGGCAACATCCTTAGCGGTTTTTGATTTAAGTGCTTCACCCCAAGCATATTTAGAGAAAGTGTCTATTACTGTCAACAAATAACGATAACCATTATTGGATGAAGCATACGCCCCCATTTCAACCAAATCCGCTTGCCATAGATCGTTTATCCCCTTTGTGACAACTCTACGTCGTAGAAAATTCTTGCGAGAGGGTCCATGTAATTCGTTAATAATATCTCGTTTGCTCATAGTTTAGCAATTTTCAATTAGCTTTTTTTGGTTTGCTCATATATTTATATGTATATTCCTCAAGACTTTTTACTTGTGCAATTAGATTTGAAAAGATTCTATCAGCACTTTCTAATCTATTTTCAATTTGATTAATTCTGATTTCCAAAGCTCCAACTTTGGTATTTAGTGCTTGTGTTATTTTATCATTAACTTCGGATCTGAAGCTTTTTAAAGTTTCATCAACGTATTCTGTAAGTGGTGTAGATACCATTTTTGTTATAGTATCTCTTAATTTCTCAATGCTTTTATCAAGATATTCTTTTATTACTAAATCGTTTCCCTCTATCGGTCCACTGCAATTTTTAATTCGTTTCTGTTGAGCATTCAGATTACCGTCACTATCAATGTACAAACCCACACCAGTTCTTATACCTCTTTTCAAGGGTTCTGAATGCTCCGTATCATTAATAAAATGACCGAACTTGTCAACAGACATACTGATTATAAATGTAATTATCAATTGTATTACATATTTATAGATATTAGTATATTATCTTCGCCTCACGCAGTTCTTCTATTATTGATAAAATTTCATTATTATGATTAGTATTACCAGCTGTTTTTGAGGCTAATAGAATCTGTAATCGTTCAACTAATTCATTGGCATCATCCCAATACACATAATTTGGTTTTGATGATTGTAGGGTCATAAGCCCTGAACCTGTTTTCGAACGATTTGGCGTAGACATTGCTGTGGGAATTGAGTCAGTACTTATAAGAGGCTTGATAATTTTTTTATATTTTTCTGCTCGACTCCCCTTCACCTGTTTATTTGGGTTGTAGTCTCTTCTATACACACTAGTCTCATTTAAAATATTTTTATAAGTTTCCAAATCATTCTTGTTATAGTCTGTAGGTTTATTATGGAAAATTAATGAGTATAGACCATGGGTAAGGGGCCAAGTACTTCCACTCGACAATTTAATTTTCTTATTATTAATAGTTAATGTACTGTTTCCCAACATTAATGAACGAGAATCTGATGTGCTTCTTCTAGGTCCATAGGCGTTATCCAAAAGTTTCTCTCTCTGTAGCTGACTGATATCAAGGTTTATTTCATAATCTTCTGACTCTACTTCAATCTCCGGTTCTGACTCTGACTCTGCTTCAATATTCGAATGTGAAAAGTAATTTGTTTCATCATTGTCTGCTTCACTTTCATAATTTTTTAAATTTGAATTATCATTTCCAAAGTAGATTTGTTCCCATATTAAACTCTTGTTATCATCAACTTTTTTGCTAGTGGACTTGGGTGTTATCGATTTTATAGTTTTATGTAATTTAGACTTTTCATCATTGTCATCGTTATCGTCTTCGACTTTCATAAATTTAATTTTTTTATTTTCACTAACTAGTTCCTGTAAAGGTTCTGTTATCGGCTTAAAAGTTTTCTCCAACTCAATATCAGATTGAGTTTTCCTTTGTTTGATAAATTCGAATTTTCTTTTTAAGGCATTTCTAGCCTTTGTCAACTGACTCAAAATATGTTGACTCATTATGTCGAATGTAGACTATTTTAAGTAAAGTCGGTTTCAATCAATCAGCTCTAAACTATATAAGGGACGCATGAAAACTGATGTGTGTGTGTATGTAATCACTTCTCAACCAATACTGTTAAGCAATGGAAATGTATTATTATATATATAATGGATATCTGTAAGTTCAATAAATCCCATTTTCCCAAGAAAAAGTTTATAAATTTTTTTAAATAATTTATTTTTATTATTTATTGTATTTGTATACCTGAAAGTTTAATAAATCCCATTTCCCAAGAAAAAGTTTTAAATTTTTTAATTTATTTATTTTTATTATTTATTGTATTTGTATACCTGAAAGTTTAATAAATCCCATTTCCCAAGAAAAAGTTTTGAATTTTTTTTAATTTATTTTTATTATTTATTGTATTTGTATTGCTGAAAGTTTAATAAATCCCATTTCCCAAGAAAAAGTTTTAAATTTTTTTTTTTTTAATTTATTTATTTTTATTCTTTCATTTTTATTAAAAAGAGATACAGTTTTTAAAATTAAACTGGAACCATCAGTTCCAGAATAATATGACCATTGGATCTTTTTGTCACATAGTAACGTTGATCCACCACCGTTGAAATAAACTCATCCGACATCGAGGCATACCTATTCGGTAGGTAAAGATTATAGTCCTCGAGCTCCAGCTTGATAGTTTTGCCATGGATGGTCTCCTTGCGTTCCGCCCTCAAAATGGGGTAGACGACGCCAACATCCATTTTTGTCTTAGACAGAATCGGTTTAGGATTCTGCCTGTTAAACTCACGTATAACTCGCTGATGAATCGCATTTTCAGCGAAAAGGGCGTCAAAATCGTTGTCGTTGAATTCTGGCTGTTTCATATTGTTGTTGTTGAAGCTGTTGCTGTTGTTGTTGAAGCTGTTGCTGTTGCTGTTGAAGCTGTTGCTGTTGCTGTTGAAGCTGTTGTTGTTGAAGCTGTTGCTGTTGCTGTTGAAGCTGTTGCTGTTGCTGTTGAAGCTGTTGCTGTTGAAGCTGATGCTGTTGCTGTTGAAGCTGTTGCTGTTGAAGCTGATGGGATGAAGGTGATGGTGATGGTGTTGTCGTCTTCCTGCTGCTGCTGCTGACCTCTGAGGCTGTCTTCGATGTTGATCGTTGAACTGACTTCTGACTTGTGTGACTTGACTCAATTTTGTCCTCGTCTTTTATAGCTCAACCAATGCACCCACTCAATCTTAAAACACCCTTATTTTTAAGTCTTAGAAGATTAAATTAAACCCTCCCCCCCACTGTTATGTAATAATAAGAACTTAAGGCACAGGTGTCCACAGTTGTATGTATTAAAACGCTGAACTCTCTCATAATTGTATTTAATTCCATTTCCCAAATATTTCACAACCTCTTTTGGCGGTTGAAGGTTCCCAAAACTATCAAAGTACTGCACCAAATTTCCATTTTTATTATAAGCTACCCAATGTGTGCCGTTTGACGAAGAAACGTCCAAATTTATGACACCACATTCCTGATTGTAAGGTGTTTTTGGAAGTGTATCCCTCATAAACACATCACGAAAATGGGGGATATATTTTCGACCAAAATTTTTAATGTCTAAATTTGTTAATGCTCTTTTGGGTAGCCTTTTCAATAGTTTTTTTGTTTCTTTATTCCATAGCCCTTATTGTATGGTTTGAGGTATAATCCGTAGCCTTTTCGATAGGGCTTCAAATACATTCCCTCTCCCAAGGCAACTCCTTTCATGTTCCCTCCACCATCATCCAGCTGCTGTTTTGCTGACCGTGCATTGTTAATCGCATTTACAACAGCTGCACTGCCAGAGGCTAGACTTCCTAGAGCGCTCAGTGCAGTTAGAATTGGTACAAGTGGTAAAAAGCCTCCAACTTTGGGTACAGTAATTACACGTGGAACTCTAACATTTTTCTTACTACCCATTGCTTTACGTATTGTTTTGCGTGCAATTTTAATGGCATTCATTATATCTAGAGGTTTTTGTTTTTTCAATTCCCGACTAGCTGCACTAACAACAGATGACAAACTCTTCATTTTCATTTTTCCACCTCGTTTCACCCCCTTCTTCTTCACACCCATTCCAAATTTTTTCTTTGACTTCATGATATTGGTTACCATATATGCTGACGCTCTCTCACCGAGGGTACTATCTCTAGCCTTCACACGTTCCCAAGCTCTGTTGAGTAATACTGTGTCTGCCTTATGACGTTCACTCAAATCCTTGTGCTTTTCGTATGCAATGTCATGTACCCTGCAAGCCTCGTCCAAAGGATTTATTCCACGATCACCCCGCTTCAATCTTTTTTCTAGTTTTGTACCAGGACCACAGAAATTATACCCAGGAATGTGTGCTTCAAAAGGTAGTATGTTAATTAATTTGTTTACAAGACCACTGCCTCGTTTACAAGTCAAATTATGACTGATGTAATTATAAAAACGTTTACCCATTATATGTATGTTTAATCAACGATAGTTTCTCATTGAATGAACACATTGAGAGCAAGTATGCGATTAATAAAGCAAAAAGAAAATATTATTGTAAGAAATATTGAAGGGGGTAATGCTACTGAAAAGCTATCGCCACGTCATAGTTCTCTCTTACCCAACACAATAAGAGCACTGATTGTTGGTCCGTCCAACTGTGGCAAGACAAATCTTATGTTCAGTCTAATTGAAAGTCCCAATGGATTGAAATTTGAAAATATTTACGTGTTTTCAAAGAGTCTATACCAACCCAAATATGAGTACTTGGAAAAGCTAATCAAACCAATTAAAGGTATGGGTTATCATACATTCTCACAGAATGAATCCGTTTTACCACCCAGTAAAGCCAAAAATAATTCCATTATGATTTTCGATGATGTTGCATGTGAGAAACAAGATAATATTCGTTCATATTTCTGTATGGGACGACACAAAAATATTGATTCGTTTTACTTATGTCAAACTTACACTCATATACCAAAACATCTTATACGTGATAATGCAAACATGATTATTATGTTTAAACAAGATGATCTAAATATGCGACATATATATCGTGATCATATCAACACGGACATGAGCTATGATTCATTCATGAAAATTTGTCAAAAATGTTGGAATGATAAATATGGTTTCCTGTTAATAAGTAAAGACGATGACATGGACAAGGGGCGATATAGAAAGGGTTTCGATCAGTTTATTATAATTTGAAAATGTGTTTAAATATAAGTTTAAGTGTTATGATATTATGCTCAGTGTATCACCAGATTTCACAATGACTAGATCATTAACATTATCGATAAATGGAAACAGCTCCATTATAAATACAAACTATTTCCCACCGATTGAATTGAATGGACAATACGAGTGTGCGCTAGTTGACTTTTACATGTACAACTCAATCCCCAATGTTGATACAAGTAACAATCTTTTTCACATTGGCAAACAAGTAATCACTATCCCCATCGGCTCATATGAACTCGATGATATTGTCGAGTTTATTTATTCACAGCTAAGAGGTACTGAGCTTGAGAGTACTGTTAAAATTAAAGGAAATAATAATACACTTCAAATGGAGATCTTTAGCAGTAAAGAAACAATATACTTTAATAAGAGAAACACAATTGGTGAATTGTTTGGATTCCATCAAAGTGTACTCAAACCACATCCTACTAAAACTTATCTATCCAATCAACCTATAAATATATTTAAAATTAACACGATTCGATTGGAATGTAACATTGTCAGTGGCTCATATGTAGATAATACACCAAATCATGTATTATATGAGTTTGGAATCAGTGTCCCTCCAGGCTATAAAATGAATGTGATACCTCACAATCTTATTTACTTACCAATCAACTGCAGAGAAATAAGCACACTATCATTACGTTTAACTGATCAGAACGGGGATTTGTTGAATTTGCGTGAAGAAAACGTAACACTTCGATTACATTTGCGAAAGATAGAATGATTATATATAATAAAAGACCGGACATATCCCACCAACCTTGCACTTCTAGTTGTAAAGCTAAAGGAAGAGGATCAAACCTGAAGAGGAGCTCTCTATCATTAAAAAATAAATTGATTTTAAAATCATTGGGTTTCAAACTTCGAGTATAACAAGAACGAAAACAAAATGAATGAAATATTAAATGTTCGGGAAAAACCTTTCTCAGACGAAAGTATCTCAAAGAAAGAATATCACACCTATTCATCATACCAACAGACATTTAAACCAAATGATGAAATTCGAATTACAATCCAAAATCAAGACTTGTATGTGCTCCCCCACGAGAGCTATCTTAACTTTCAAGGAGTCATTAAAAAAGTAACAGGCGAAAATACTACAACAACAGATGGCGTTGTTGCCTCGCTTAAAAATAATTGTATGGCATACTTTTTGGATGAAATAAAATATGAAATAAATGGTTGTGAGATTGATAGAACACGGTTCGTTGGTGTCACTTCAACCCTTAAAAACTTTCTCTCATTGACCAACCTTAATAGTCGAACACTTCTAAATTCTGGATGGAGTGGAGGAAATGAAATTCAAACAAATGCTCATTTTAATTTTTCCGTTCCCCTAAAAAATTTGATGGGCTTTGCTGAAGACTATAGAAAAGTACTGTTAAACTGTAAGCATGAGCTTGTACTATTACTAACAAAAAATCTGGATGACGTATATCAAAAAACTAGAGGTGGAAACACATTCCAATTAGAAATGACAAATATATCTTGGAAAATTCCACATGTAACTCCCAGTGATGTTGCAAAAATAAAAATGTATGATATTATTAAAAGTGGAGTTAATCTATCGCTTGCATTCCGAAGTTGGGATACATATGTCAATCCCAAGCTGGTTCAGGGAACACATCATGTTTGGAATGTTAAGCTAGCTGCTAACCGAGAACGTCCCCGCTTTGCAATAATAGCCTTCTCACTAAACGGACAACTAATTTCAAACAATTTATCAAACTTGAAAGTGTACTTGAATTCTGATACATATCCCTATGATGATTTGAATGTGGATTTTAGTCAGGCGCGTTTTGCTCACCTGTATGAAATGTATGCTAATTTTCAATCTAGTTACTACAATCGTGAAGCATTTCCACTTTTAACACCAGTCGACTTTAAAACTAAGGCACCCATTGTTGTAATAGATCTCTCATATCAAAATGAAATGGTGAAATCTGGTCCCATTGATGTGAGAATTTCAACTGAATTAAAGGTGGCAAGTGATGAAAATACACAAGTATATTGTCTTCTCATTCATGAACGTTTAGTCGAGTACAATCCTTTAAGCGGTTTAGTTCAAAGAGTCGTCTAAGAATCTACATATAGAAAATGAGTGAAGATAATGTTGCAGTCGATGTTCAGGGATTTTTTGATAATAACAACAAGTTTATTGTAAAGGAAATTGGAATAGCATTTGGTGAAGAATCTAGACTTAATAATCATTTCATTATACGGGCTCCATTTAATTTAAATCAATTAAATAAAAAGTCACGTAAAACTGCTAGCTGGCTTACTAAAAACCACCACAAAATACACTGGAACGATGGCTTCAACTATTTTAATCAAACACGAAATTATCTGAGGAAAATTACCACAGGAAAAGAGATTCTATGCAAAGGTGTTGAAAAGAGACGATTCTTGGAATCTTTTTTAAGAGAACCGCAATTAATTGATGTTGAGGAGCTTGGATGTCCAGCACTAGATACTTTAAAGGGAAACCAGTTTCCGTTTTGTAAAATGCATCGTTATGAGGGAGTTTGTGCACTAAATAATGCCTACAACATTTTGAAATTCTATAAGGATATAATGTAAATGAAGTCAAGATTTATATCATTAACATTTAGAGTTTCAAGGCGAGTACACATCAAAAGCAGCTAAAATAATGGAAAAGCACATCAACAACAACAACAATAGCAGCAACAACAATGGATCAATTCTTGATGAAATTGATTTTTTTCTTCAACACTATGGCGATGAGATATTTGGAGAGCATTTGCAATATCTTCTCAATACAAGGAATATGTTCATGGATAATGGAGGATGTGATCTTGTCAAATCCAGATACGGTGAACACTTCAAATTCTGTGAATGGGCAGATGACAATGTTGAGATAGGACGAGAGACTTGTGCCTGCACTTTCTATGCTAATCAACAACATGGAGCTAGAAAATTAATTTCATCATATATTAACTTAGAAAAGCGACTTGTACCTGATCTGTGTACACTAATGGAGACCATGAAGTTGGAAAATTAATTTCATCATATTAAGCAAACGATTATGATTTTCAAATAAATAGCAACAAAACACACACACACACACACACTGTTTTATCTTTATTTTCAATGAAATGGGAAAGGGTATAAAGGGAGTCTTTATTCTAAACATTTTCAGTTTTAATTTAGCAGACGCATAAGCAACTAGCAAGCAGTCAATATCAAGAATGTTGAGTAAACAAATTCAAGTGTTTCTCACTCAATTCAAGGATTTCATATTCATGGAGCATTGTGTGCGACTCGAGAAGTTACAAACTATAATAACGGAAATAGAGGAACAGGATATGGTGACATCAAGATATGGAACACACTGGTCATCTTGTTCCTGGTCAAAAGACGATGCAACAAGTGGACCGGAGAGTTGTCGTTGCCTGTTCTTATCCCGCTACAAAACGGAGGCCTTGGACATTATGTTACGTTATTATAAAATAGCTGATGGAATTGTAAATAATACCAAATAAATGAAAATAAAATAAGTTGTCCAACAAACTAGCAAAACTAGTTTTCTGGGTGGGTTTTCTTGTTCCACTTTAAAAGATCGCGCACGTGTTCACTAGGGGTGTGAAATAGTCGGAGCAGGTTTTCTTCACTATCGGTATGCGAGGGGCAGACTTTGTGTCTTTCAAAACAAAACAATACTTACCTGGCCCTTGACCCTTGTCCCTTGTCCCATTTACCGACGTCATCAACAGGTAAACAGGTTTTCTTCAGTATCGGTATGCGAGGGTGAATACAAGCCGCGGCGCTCACAGCTCAATGCATGCCCATAATCCTCGTTCAACCCCAGTGTGCTCACACTTTGACATTCCCACGGTCACAAGCACAGACAAGCACAGACAAGCACACACCGCGATCGCACGTGGATCACACACACCCCCCTTATTCTCACCCCTTAACATAAAGAGATCATAAATTAACTCTCACCTGTCAAACTGTCATAGCGTTAACACTTGTTTACGATCGACACACCCCCCTCTCGTCCACACTTCTCCCCCTACACACCCCCTCTCACACACACCTGGTGACCCTTTATGCAAATTAGCTTCACTAATCACCTCCCCCCCTCCCCCTCCCACACACCCCTTGACCCTTTGTGCAGCCATGCGTCACTAATCCCCCACCCTAAAATCAGTGAACCGTTACCCCCACCTCCAAAAGTGTGCCAGAACCCGCATTTTACAACTACTGTAATGCAATGAAAATATGTTTGCAATCTGCAATTACTTAATAACTTTAACTATTATGCACTTTATTAATTTTTTTTTTCGATATAAATTAGCGGAGCTTATTCACGCACAACTTGTCTCATTGACGACCACGAGGAGAAGAAATGATTGGGCCTAGAAGAAATCTAATCTTCCGGAAATCTTTTTTCTCCTATCCTTGGCATTCACAAGGGTCTGTCAGTCTTTGAAATTCATTGTTGGGTACATTTATCTTTTGTTTGTTTTGTGCCCAATATGAACCTCACCCCTAGATGGCGCTAACAATTCTAATAACAAACAAAGTACATTTAACATTGAAATACATATAAGAACGGCATGCTAAATACATAGAATAAACTACAAAAATTTAATAATGATAAATATAGACGTAAAGTTAATAAATATAATACATTTAGGTTATGCTATTTGTGACGTATCTAAAGCTTTGGTCGGTGCAAAAGTACTGCATACCCGCGATACAGATACAAAAAAAATTATTGCCTACTTTCAGGCAGTTCTGAAAATTTGGACCGACAAGCGACCTTTACAATCCCCCTGCCAAAATCACACTTTGGTGTTGAAATACCAAAGGGTGGTACTCGCTTGGAGGACATGCTATATTTGGAAGGATTCATTGCTTGATGTCCTTCGCATGATACTTTCCGATATATCTACCTTGGGCATCCTCTAGCTCATAATAGCTATTACCGAGCTTACGTTTGATTCGGGATTTTACGAATGTTGGTGCTAATTTTGCGTTAAAGCCTTTTGCAAAGTTGCTTTGCTGAAAATTTCGTCTATAGACCTCTTGACCAACTTTAAAATCAACTTCACGACTCCTAAGATTATACAGTTTTTCGTTTCGTTGATGCTGCTGTTGTATAACATTCTGAGCAGTTTTCCTAATTAAATCAAATGAGTCTTCACAAAACTAACTGTACGGTCTTCTAATAGCTGTAGGTTTCGCAAGAGTGGATACGTGTTACCATTCGTTATCATGTGCTGTCCAAATGCAACACGATGGGGACTGTTGTTGATGGCTGAATGCATACTTGATCGTAATGCACAGCTTATGTGGCTAAGCTGCTCATCCCAATTAGTTTGGTCTGGTCTAATATAAGCTTTGATGGCAGCAATAACAGATCGGTTCACGCGCTCAGACGCATTTGCCTGAGGTGCGTGCACGGCTGTTTAAAAGTGTTGAACATTAAATTGGTGAGACTTAAATTGTACTCCGTTGTCGGACACGATTATCTCGGGTACACCAAAGCAATGGAATATCTCTTCTTCCATGAATCGAATTATGGCATCCGTTGTAAATTTCTTTACGGGCTTAAGAAACGGATACTTTGAGAGATGATCTAATACAACAAAGATTCCAATATTTCTTGATTTGCTCCGAGGAAATGGACCCAAGAAATCAACAAAAAGCTTCTGAAACACTCGCTGCGTTTCTTTCACTGGTCCTAGTGGCGGTCGTAACGGACGATTAGGGTGTTTAGTACATTTGCAAATAGCACAGCCGTTTACAAATGCCTTAACGTCGTTAACAAGATTTGGCCAATAATAATAGCGTCGAATTTTCTCGAGCGTTTTATTAATGCCACTATGTGATGCTAACGGATGTTCGTGATTTTCTTTGAGCACTTCTACAACAAGATCTTTTGGAATCCACAGCTTCCAACACAGGTCGTCTGCAATTTGTTCACCAGTTACGTGCTCTGCGCGACGATAAATGAAATTATCGATGACTTTAACGTCTGGTAGCTGTGTTTGATTTGCTATAATTTTGTCCTTCATATCCTGATACTCTGCTGACTTGAATTGCTCAGACTGTAGGTCTATCAACGTATCTACACTAATTTCTGACAAGTCCTCGGTGTGAACACGAGATAGAGCGTCCGGGACAATATTTTGGCTGCCTTTGCGGTGAAAAATCTTAAAAGAAAACCCTTGCAGTTTAAGAGCCCATCGAGCCAACCTAGAACTTAAGTCCGATTGGGACATAAGCCATTTTAAGGATGCATGATCAGTATGTATGGAAAATTCATGGCCTTCAACATATGCTCGAAACTTTTTCACGCACATAATGGCTGCTAAACATTCTTTTTCCGTAACAGAATAATTCCTCTGACAATGATTCAACTTGCGAGACATAAATGCGATTGGAACGTCATTTCCATCGCTATTCTTTTGCATTAACACGCCTCCAACTCCTGTATGGCTGGCATCGCAGTGAATTTCAAATGGGAGAGAAAAATCAGGGCTATGTAAAACAGGAGCCGTACAAAGCTGTTCCTTTAAGTGTTCGAACGCCTTCTGTGCTTCGTCTGACCAAACAAAGGTGCGACGCTGCTTGAGAGTGTCGGAAATAGGGGCAGCAATCTCGGCATAGTTTCTAATAAATTTATGATACCACCCGGTGGTTCCTAGAAATCTACGCACTTGCTTGACCGATCGGGGCACTGGAAACTCTCGAATGGCTGCAACTTTGTCGGGATCAGTCTGAATTGCTCCATGTCCAATGACGTGTCCTAAGTACTTTACCTCCTTGAGGCAGAATTTACTTTTCTCCACATTAATTGTGAGACCTGCTTGGGATAATCTATCTGCTAACGCCTTCAAAACCAAAATGTGTTTCTCAAATGACTCCGAAATCACCAACAAATCATCAAGATAAATGAATATTTCATTTCTCAGACTTGGCGGGATAACTTTGTCCATTAGTTTTGACATTGTCTGGGGAGCATTAGATAATCCAAATGGCATGACTGTAAACTGATACAGCGGTCTTCCTGGCACTGTAAAGGCAGTTTTCTCACGAGCTCTGGGAGTAAGCGGAATTTGCCAATAAGCATCTTTCAAGTCAATGCTCGAAATGAATTGGGCTTTTGGAAGTCTGCTCAATATACCGTCAATTAGCGGCATCGGATATGCATTTTTGATAGTTATATCATTGACTTTGCTGCTATCAAGACAAAGGCGAACTTTGCCTGTCTTTCGGACAATAACGACAGGTGAAGACCACGGACTATCAGACTCTTCAATAACGCCAAGTGCTATCATCCTATCGAGCTCATCGTACATCAGTTTCTCGACTGCAGGCGACACTGCGTAATGACGTTGTTTTATTGGTCGAGATTCTGTAACCTCAATGTCATGTGTAAGCCAGTTCGTCTTTCCTAAACCTTTTTCGGCAAATGACGGAAATAGTTTTATAGTTGTTATTAGCTCCTTTTGCTGTATCTCAGACAAAGATATCTGTAAAGGGTCCTCGAAATTAAGGGCTGCCAAATTGTTTGCATTTTCTTTGTTCATCAAAAATAATGGCAATAAGTTAAAACTCCTCCAAAAATCAATGCCTAGATACAACTCTTGCGCTAAGGATGGTACAAGATAGATACATAATCGTTTTGTCTCACCGCGAAAACACTGATTGGAAATTCTACCTAAAATGTTTTGACCTTTTCCATCCGCAGTACGAACAAAAGCATGCATAGGCTTGAAGTCACTGTGAGTTTGGGCCAATTCTTGCGCAAAGTTTCCTCTTATGCAGCTTATTGAGGCACCAGTGTCCATTAGTCCACTGATACTTCTGCCAAATATCGTGACTTCAGCATATGGTCGCAGATCATTACAATTATCAACTACTGACGATAGGACTGCTTTGCGAATATCCTTGCAATATTTACGAAATGAATCTCTGCGCTTATGATCACGAGTTTTAGATTTAAATTCTGGACAAGAAATAGGCTGCTTCTGCTCACGATTATGTAAAGGAATAGCTGGGATTTGAGTCATGTCTGGGTTATTTGAGAGTAAACTTGAACTTTCACAAGTTACTCTGTGTTTGTGGCTTTCGATACAAGTTTGCGTGCACTCGTCAACGGTGCACGAGTCTGTCCGATTTTTGACACGGCACATCTGCGGCACGACGGTTTGTAAGTGTCGCGCTTGCCACAACCATAGCAGAACACTGTGCGCTCTGCTTCGCATTCCTGATAGGGATGGCCTTGCTTGCCACAATTCCAACAGGAAAGAGAAACTGCCTCCACATCAAACGTTTCCACTTCATCACTCTCTGACTCTGTGGCTATTTCTGATTGCACAGAAACTTCGCTAACGTGTGGTCGTGGAATAAATCATCTATTTGAAGAAGTGGGCTTTACAGAGTTTTGCAAGAATCTCTCACGCTTGCGTACAAATTGTCGTAACTGTACGATGTTGTGGATTGGCACATACAAGAGCTCATGTTGTATTTCAATCAACAAATTTGCTGTCCTGAAAATCGCAATTTCCAGTTATAAATGATCTGACTTATCTTGTCAGGGCGCAAATTATGTGACTGTTGGGACTCTGGCGGAAAAGATTGACTGTTCTGAGTATTGGGTGTTCGATTTGGCATATCTGCTTTTTCTCTATTTGGCACTCTGAACAGTTGCTCAAAAGATTGATGTTGTCTAGCCGGAGAAGACTGCCTGATAGCAAACTGGTCTCTATCAGTTGTAGGGGGAACTGACGCTTGAAGTGTCAGTCTTTGAAATCCTGTTTCAATTGCCTTGGTTAATAATTGAGTGTGCTGAGCTAGCGCTGCTGCTACTGCTTCAGCAATACTTTGTTGTAAGTTTGCAACTGGAGCTGCAGAAGTAGACGCAGCTGGATCTGTAGTCACAGCTGAATCTCTTTGTGCATCCTGCTGACTCATTTTTGAATTATCCTGCTGACTTGCAGACTGAACTTGTTGTTGTTGTTGTGCTCGTGCCCTTGATCTGGTCACAGATATCGATCTAGCTTGTTCTCTAGACCTCTGAGCAGTAGCTATCTCTTCAGACAAACTCAAGGTTGATTTACTAAGTGCAGTTCTACACACTGGACAAACTTTTCGGTTCCCAGTTCGTGTGTTGAAGCAAGAATGGTGAAAATAATGGTTACAACTCGTAGTCAAAAGTTGAGCAGGGTATTCAACTTCCTTTCTGCAGTGTCACTACTTCTATTCAGCGGCATAGTTTAAATGTATTATTATTAAAGACTAAACTTACGATGTACTAATATGAAAGGCGAAAACGATAAATAACCAAGATAAACTCACGATAAATAAACAAAATGAACTCACAAATATAACAATATATCATAAACAAATTTTTTGGACCACACAACATTTATCCGAGAAAAAGTTTGTTGACAACTACTATTCGATGTAGATCAAGAAAGGGGAACAAAAAGACAATAGGAAATCTTAGTATTAGTAATTTCAAATATAGCGGCAAGTACTAGTAGCTCTAAGCCACTAACTTGTTTCCAGCAAATATTGAAGCTACTACCAAAATTCGGAGAGTGGTTGTTTTACAGACTAACTTACACTCGTGCCCACTCAAAGATCACGACAATGTTTGTTTACTGCGAACAACGAAATTAAAGTGATAGCATTTGAAATTGAAAGGTAATTTTTAACAATACGTCAATCAACACCTTAGTGCAGAAGTTATTGTTCCAGGAAAAAAAATATAGACAAGAGAAACGCACCAGCAAAAGGGAACTATATTCTTCCGGCAATAGCCTGCAGTATTAATTTTAGCATTGCTGAAATTACTTTAAAAGAGTGAATTTAAAGATGACTTCATGGCTAGTTCTGTGCATCTACTATTTATGTTTCTGTCTAGCGGCAGGTCGTAGCTCACATCTACGAATAAACCTGTTTCCAGCTTAGACTCCACATGACAGTATACGCAAAGGGAATATCGTAACTATGTGTTCTTAGTGTTCGGCTATACAGCTATTTTGAAACTAGTATAGGTCCAGAACAACTCACAATAGCACATGAGTTTTGAATATTAGTAAGACGGGGCTTAAAGTTATATTGAAACTATTAAGGCATCCAACATCTCAGTATTCAAAACAAGGACATGAGGGGAAATGGAGGAAAAGATAGAAGGATATGAACAAAAGGATATCAAAGTCAAAAGCATATGCATGTGTATGCATAGCTTGTTGGTGTTGTTGGACATTATTAAAATTTTCTAAGTCGAGGACAGGTCAGCCCAGTGCATCATAGTACTTGTAATAAAATGTTGGTCCGATTTGTAAATCTACTTGATTTACAAGCACGCTACACCTGGCTCCACGTCTGGGCGCCAAATAAAATAATTATAACTGTAACGAGTAACGAAGGAAAATCTTCGGGCAATGAAGCTGGTGTTCGTATAACGGACCGAAGGAGTACGCGCTTGCAATCGGCTACTTTCTGGTAGGATGGGTGTGGGTAGACTATTTAAACCTTCACGTTAAGTTGCTTCGCTCCTTATTATAAAATCTTATTAATTTCGCGTACTATTTTTAGAGAAGGGGGAAAGAGAAAAGGAAGGGGATCAATAGGATAGGAAGGATGCCATGGATACCAGAGAGGAAACAAAAGGGACAGTAATGGGATCTAAAATCGACAACGGACTTCTTCTTTACATTTGCACTTAACTTGTGCAATCGCCCTCCCAACCATGATCCTAAAGAGCCAAAGAAATATAAGGATCCCTAAAAGAAGTCCTGTGTCAACTAGCCTATCTCATCTAAATGCTGCATGGTTCGAAATAACGACAAATTAGCAAATAAATAACATTATAAACATTTTAATAATAATTAACAATATATGGGACGATATTCATAACGAGAGAAAGAATTATTAAAAACAAAACAAATTCATATTCGACTTTCACTTCGCAAATTTGTGGCGAATGATGGCAATAATTTTTGGGTATAAATATGTATAAATTCGGGTAGTACTAATTTATGATTATATATGAATATACGTATATATAAATATAATAAGTTTAATTATATATAAATATAAGAAAATTACTATAAATATAAATAGTTAAATATACATAATATTTAATTATACTGCTATATATATTGTATTATTTTCCATTCCTTGAAAATATTTTAATATATGGCAATATAAACAAAAATCTATTTCAAGTCGTTGGCAATGCTTGAGATTGAATGAGAGAGGCTTTGCGCTCAATGTTTACAACAGCAGCATTATATTAATAAAGAGAACAAAAGCTCACTTACAGCATGTTTCCCGCGTAGAAAGATCTTTCTCAGCTGGTATATGTGTGGGTGTGTGTGTGTTGCTGCAAAGCTGTGGAATTTAAGCTGAGCTTGCGTGGCCTGACAAAAAGCTCACTGCTACAGCGCATATAAGCTTTAAGCTTTTATGCTTAATATAGAAAATATATAAATATAAACAACAAAATTTTATTTATTTTACATTAATGCTGAACCATGATTATGGTACTCGCAAATTATGCATCTTCATGCCAATTGATTCCATTGAATTGATCACATTAATTTCAAGGGTATTTGTATTATTTGATTCTCTTTGATTTTACATAACACCACCTTGAAAATTAATACACTCAACTTCAATACAATATTTTGGCTCAAACATACATGAATTTACAATTAACAAATCATGCGTTACAACACGTAGCGGCTGAAGGCCCAAAAATTAGACAAAAGGAAACAAACACTTTACACTAAAAGACATTCACAAAACATAAACATATTAACAGGCGACGTCATCCATAGGGTTATGTTGAGGTTGGTTGTTCCCAGAAATAAGGCACAGCAGCACACACAATCCTGGCCAGATCACCAAGCACAACGAGTGGTCTTAAATATTCAGCACTCAATTGGCCGCATCTGGGCAGATTTCCACAAATTCCACTCTTATTTGTGGGCTTGCATTGCCTCACAAGAGTCAATCCACAATGACGATCAGCTGTTCGTTGCTGAGTTTAAAAGCTCATGTAAAAGCTTTTATATGTGTGGCTGCATTAAGCCAACAAAAAGGGCTTAATATTCAAGCCTAAGTGCCGACTCTGATTTTGAAATTGAAATAAAACCATAATCGAAAATTAATGGAAAGTTACAAAAAAAATTACTGGATTTTCAATTAAGATATTTACCCTTATTGGAATAGGCACTGTGTTGAGAATTTTATTACTTTTGGTTTCTCCTGGTCGTTGTTGTTGTTGTTTAGCTGCCAATGTGGCCATTAATGTGCACTTTAAAGGCAATGAAAAACGACAAAACAGCATCAACAAAGTAACCACAGAGGAAAAAGATATCAATACTCACAAGAAAGGCTTTTGCAATCTGCAATCACTTTATGACTTTAACTATTTAGCACTTTATCTTTATTACTTGACTCATTGACGACCACGAGGAGAAGAAATGATTGGGCCTAGAAGAAATCTAATTTTCCGGAAATCTCTTTTCTCCTATCCTTGACATTCACAAGGGTCTGTCAAATCTTTGAAATCCATTGTTGGGTACATTTATCTTTTGTTTGTTTTGTGCCCAATATGAACCTCACCCCTAGATGGCGCTAACAATTCTACTTAACAAACAAAGTACATTTAACATTAAAATACATATAAGAACGGCATGCTAAATACATAGAATAAACTACAAAAATTTAATAATAATAAATATAGACGTAAAGTTAATAAATATAATAATTTAGGTTATGCTATTTGTGACGTATCTAAAGCTTTGGTCGGTGCAAAAGTACTGCATACCCGCGATACAGATGCAAAAAAAACTATTGCCTACTTTCAGGCTGTTCTGAAAATTTCAACGACAAGCGACCTCTACAATCCCCCCTGCCAAAATCACACTTTGGTGTTGAAATACCAAAGGGTGTTACTCGCTTGGAGGACCTGCTATATATGGACGGATTCATTGCTTTATGTCCTTCGCATGATACTTTCCGATAAATCTACCTTGGGCATCCTCTAGCTCATAATAGCTATTACCGAGCTTACGTTTGATTCGGGATTTTACGAATGTTGGTGCTAATTTTGCGTTAAAGCCTTTTGCAAAGTTGCTTTGCTGAAAATTTCGTCTATAGACCTCTTGACCAACTTTAAAATCAACTTCACGACTCCTAAGATTATACAGTTTTTCGTTTCGTTGATGCTGCTGTTGAATAACATTCTGAGCAGTTTTCCTAATTAAATCAAATGAGTCTTCACGATCGAAACCAATTGTACGGTCTTCTAATGGCTGTAGGTTTCGCAAGAGTGGATACGTGTTACCATTCGTTATCATGTGCTGTCCAAATGCAACACGATAGGGACTGTTGTTGATGGCTGAATGCATACTTGATCGTAATGCACAGCTTATGTGGCTAAGCTGCTCATCCCAATTAGTTTGGTCTGGTCTAATATAAGCTTTGATGGCAGCAATAACAGATCGGTTCACGCGCTCAGACGCATTTGCCTGAGGTGCGTGCACGGCTGTTTAAAAGTGTTGAACATTATAGTTCTGCAGCAAGGTATTAAATTGGTGAGACTTAAATTGTACTCCGTTGTCGGACACGATTATCTCGGGTACACCAGAGCAATGGAATATCTCTTCTTCCATGAATCGAATTATCGCATCCGTTGTAAATTTCTTTACGGGCTTAAGAAACGGATACTTTGAGAGATGATCTAATACAACAAAGATTCCAATATTTCTTGATTTGCTCCGAGGATATGGACCCAAGAAATCAACAAAAAGCTTCTGAAACACTCGCTGCGTTTCTTTCACTGGTCCTAGTGGCGGTCGTAACGGACGATTAGGGTGTTTAGTACATTTGCAAATAGCACAGCCGTTTACAAATGCCTTAACTTCGTTAACAAGATTTGGCCAATAACAATAGCGTCGAATTTTCTCGAGCGTTTTATTAATGCCACTATGGGATGCTAACGGATGTTCGTGATTTTCTTTGAGCACTTCTACAACAAGATCTTTTGGAATACACAGCTTCCAACACAGGTCGTCTGCAATTTGTTCACCAGTTGCGTGCTCTGCGCGACGATAAATGAAATTATCGATGACTTTAACGTCTGGTAGCTGTGTTTGATTTGCTATAATTTTGTCCTTCATATCCTGATACTCTGCTGACTTGAATTGCTCAGACTGTAGGTCTATCAACGTATCTACACTAATTTCTGACAAGTCCTCGGTGTGAACACGAGATAGAGCGTCCGGGACAATATTTTGGCTGCCTTTGCGGTGAAAAATCTTAAAAGAAAACCCTTGCAGTTTAAGAGCCCATCGAGCCAACCTAGAACTTAAGTCCGATTGGGACATAAGCCATTTTAAGGATGCATGATCAGTATGTATGGAAAATTCAAGGCCTTCAACATATGCTCGAAACTTTTTCACGCACATAATGGCTGCTAAACATTCTTTTTCCGTAACAGAATAATTCCTCTGACAATGATTCAACTTGGTGGACATGAATGCGATTGGAACGTCATTTCCATCGCTATTCTTTTGCATTAACACGCCTCTAACTCCTGTATGGCTGGCATCGCAGTGAATTTCAAATGGGAGAGAAAAATCAGGGCTATGTAAAACAGGAGCCGTACAAAGCTGTTCCTTTAAGTGTTCGAACGCCTTCTGTGCTTCGTCAGACCAAACAAAGGTGCGACGCTGCTTGAGAGTGTCGGAAATAGGGGCAGCAATCTCGGCATAATTTCTAATAAATTTATGATACCACCCGGTGGTTCCTAGAAATCTACGCACTTTCTTGACCGATCGGGGCACTGGAAACTCTCGAATGGCTGCAACTTTGTCGGGATCAGTCTGAATTGTTCCATGTCCAATGACGTGTCCTAAGTACTTTACCTCCTTGAGGCAGAATTTACTTTTCTCCACATTAATTGTGAGACCTGCTTGGGATAATCTATCTGCTAACGCCTTCAAAACCAAAATGTGTTTCTCAAATGACTCCGAAATCACCAACAAATCATCAAGATAAATGAATATTTCATTTCTCAGACTTGGCGGGATAACTTTGTCCATTAGTTTTGACATTGTCTGGGGAGCATTAGATAATCCAAATGGCATGACTGTAAACTGATACAGCGGTCTTCCTGGCACTGTAAAGGCAGTTTTCTCACGAGCTCTGGGAGTAAGCGGAATTTGCCAATAAGCATCTTTCAAGTCAATGCTCGAAATGAATTGGGCTTTTGGAAGTCTGCTCAATATACCGTCAATAAGCGGCATCGGATATGCATTTTTGATAGTTATATCATTGACTTTGCTGCTATCAAGACAAAGGCGAACTTTGCCTGGCTTTCGGACAATAACGACAGGTGAAGACCACGGACTATCAGACTCTTCAATAACGCCAAGTGCTATCATCCTATCGAGCTCATCGTACATCAGTTTCTCGACTGCAGGCGACACTGCGTAATGACGATGTTTAATTGGTCGAGATTCTGTAACCTCAATGTCATGTGTAAGCCAGTTCGTCTTTCCTAAACCTTTTTCGGCAAATGACGGAAATAGTTTTATAGTTGTTATTAGCTCCTTTTGCTGTATCTCAGACAAAGATATCTGTAAAGGGTCCTCGAAATTAAGGGCTGCCAAATTGTTTGCATTTTCTTTGTTCATCAAAAATAATGGCAATAAGTTAAAACTTCTCCAAAAATCAATGCCTAGATACAACTCTTGCGCTAAGGATGGTACAAGATAGATACATAATCGTTTTGTCTCACCGCGAAAACAAACTGACGTGGAAATTCTACCTAAAATGTTTTGATCTTTTCCATCCGCAGTGCGAACAAATGCATGCATAGGCTTGAAGTCACTGTGAGTTTGGGCCAATTCTTGCGCAAAGTTTCCTCCTATGCAGCTTATTGAGGCACCAGTGTCCATTAGTCCACTGATACTTCTGCCAAATATCGTGACTTCAGCATATGGTCGCAGATCATTACAATTATCAACTACTGACGATAGGACTGCTTTGCGAATATCCTTGCAATATTTTCGAAATGAATCTCTGCGCTTATGATCACGAGTTTTAGATTTAAATACTGGACAAGAAATATGCTGCTTCTGCTCACGATTATGTAAAGGAATAGCTGGGATTTGAGTCATGTCTGGGTTATTTGAGAGTAAACTTGAACTTTCACAAGTTACTCTGTGTTTGTGGCTTTCGATACAAGTTTGCGTGCACTCGTCAACGGTGCACGAGTCTGTCCGTTTTTTTGCACGGCACATCTGCGGCACGACGGTTTGTAAGTGTCGCGCTTGTCACAACCATAGCAGAACACTGTGCGCTCTGCTTCGCATTCCTGATAGGGATGGCCTTGCTTGCCACAATTCCAACAGGAAAGAGAAACTGCCTCCACATCAAACGTTTCTACTTCATCACTCTCTGACTCTGTGGCTATTTCTGATTGCACAGAAACTTCGCTAACGTGTGGTCGTGGAATAAATCGTCTATTTGAAGAAGTGGGCTTTACAGAGTTTTGCAAGAATCTCTCACGCTTGCGTACAAATTGTCGTAACTGTACGATGTTGTGGATTGGCACATACAAGAGCTCATGTTGTATTTCAGTCAACAAATTTGCTCGTAGTGCTTCCAGCAAAGACTGTTCAGACATTGGCTGATCAAGTCTATCAGCTAGAGCAACAATACCTTCGTAGAAGTTGTCAAATGTTTCGCTCGGCTTTTGCTTTCGTTGTGAAATAGCTGTTCGAATCTCTAGATCTGTTCGTCCATCTGCAAACTGAGATCTGAGAGCGATACATAGATCAATCCATCGGACAACTGACACACTTCTGTGATACCTCCAGTACCACTCACTAGCGCAATTCAAAATTACCATCCAACGTTTGATTGGTAAGAGCTTCGACGCGATACAAAAAATCATCTACTGCCATAGCAGAATGTCCTGAAAATCGCAATTTCCAGTTATAAATGATCTGACTTATCTTGTCAGGGCGCAAATTATGTGACTGTTGGGACTCTGGCGGAAAAGATTGACTGTTCTGAGTATTGGGTGTTCGATTTGGCATATCTGCTTTTTCTCTATTTGGCACTCTCAACAGTTGCTCAAAAGATTGATGTTGTCTAGCTGGAGAAGACTGCCTGATAGCAAACTGGTCTCTATCAGTTGTAGGGGGAACTGACGCTTGAAGTGTCAGTCTTTGAAATCCTGTTTCAATTGCCTGGGTTAATAATTGAGTGTGCTGAGCTAGCGCTGCTGCTACTGCTTCAGCAATACTTTGTTGTAAGTTTGCAACTGCAGAAGTAGACGCAGCTGGATCTGTAGTCACAGCTGAATCTCTTTGTGCATCCTGCTGACTCATTTTTGAATTATCCTGCTGGCTTGCAGACTGAACTTGTTGTTGTTGCTGTGCTCGTGCCCTTGATCTGGTCACAGATATCGATCTAGCTTGTTCTCTAGACCTCTGAGCAGTAGCTATCTCTTCAGACAAACTCAAGGTTGATTTACTAAGTGCAGTTCTACACACTGGACAAACTTTTCGGTTCCCAGTTCGTGTGTTGAAGCAAGAATGGTGAAAATAATGGTTACAACTCGTAGTCAAAAGTTGAGCAGGGTATTCAACTTCCTTTCTGCAGTGTCACTACTTCTATTCAGCGGCATAGTTTAAATGTATTATTATTAAAGACTAAACTTACGATGTACTAATATGAAAGGCGAAAACGATAAATAACCAAGATAAACTCACGATAAATAAACAAAATGAACTCACAAATATAACAATATATCATAAACAAATTTTTTGGACCACACAACATTTATCCGAGAAAAAGTTTGTTGACAACTACTATTCGATGTAGATCAAGAAAGGGGAACAAAAAGACAATAGGAAATCTTAGTATTAGTAATTTCAAATATAGCGGCAAGTACTAGTAGCTCTAAGCCACTAACTTGTTTCCAGCAAATATTGAAGCTACTACCAAAATTCGGAGAGTGGTTGTTTTACAGACTAACTTACACTCGTGCCCACTCAAAGATCACGACAATGTTTGTTTACTGCGAACAACGAAATTAAAGTGATAGCATTTGAAATTGAAAGGTAATTTTTAACAATACGTCAATCAACACCTTAGTGCAGAAGTTATTGTTCCAGGAAAAAAAATATAGACAAGAGAAACGCACCAGCAAAAGGGAACTATATTCTTCCGGCAATAGCCTGCAGTATTAATTTTAGCATTGCTGAAATTACTTTAAAAGAGTGAATTTAAAGATGACTTCATGGCTAGTTCTGTGCATCTACTATTTATGTTTCTGTCTAGCGGCAGGTCGTAGCTCACATCCACGAATAAACCTGTTTCCAGCTTAGACTCCACATGACAGTATACGCAAAGGGAATATCGTAACTATGTGTTCTTAGTGTTCGGCTATACAGCTATTTTGAAACTAGTATAGGTCCAGAACAACTCACAATAGCACATGAGTTTTGAATATTAGTAAGACGGGGCTTAAAGTTATATTGAAACTATTAAGGCATCCAACATCTCAGTATTCAAAACAAGGACATGAGGGGAAATGGAGGAAAAGATAGAAGGATATGAACAAAAGGATATCAAAGTCAAAAGCATATGCATGTGTATGCATAGCTTGTTGGTGTTGTTGGACATTATTAAAATTTTCTAAGTCGAGGACAGGTCAGCCCAGTGCATCATAGTACTTGTAATAAAATGTTGGTCCGATTTGTAAATCTACTTGATTTACAAGCACGCTACACCTGGCTCCACGTCTGGGCGCCAAATAAAATAATTATAACTGTAACGAGTAACGAAGGAAAATCTTCGGGCAATGAAGCTGGTGTTCGTATAACGGACCGAAGGAGTACGCGCTTGCAATCGGCTACTTTCTGGTAGGATGGGTGTGGGTAGACTATTTAAACCTTCACGTTAAGTTGCTTCGCTCCTTATTATAAAATCTTATTAATTTCGCGTACTATTTTTAGAGAAGGGGGAAAGAGAAAAGGAAGGGGATCAATAGGATAGGAAGGATGCCATGGATACCAGAGAGGAAACAAAAGGGACAGTAATGGGATCTAAAATCGACAACGGACTTCTTCTTTACATTTGCACTTAACTTGTGCAATCGCCCTCCCAACCATGATCCTAAAGAGCCAAAGAAATATAAGGATCCCTAAAAGAAGTCCTGTGTCAACTAGCCTATCTCATCTAAATGCTGCATGGTTCGAAATAACGACAAATTAGCAAATAAATAACATTATAAACATTTTAATAATAATTAACAATATATGGGACGATATTCATAACGAGAGAAAGAATTATTAAAAACAAAACAAATTCATATTCGACTTTCACTTCGCAAATTTGTGGCGAATGATGGCAATAATTTTTGGGTATAAATATGTATAAATTCAGGTAGTACTAATTTATGATTATATATGAATATACGTATATATAAATATAATAAGTTTAATTATATATAAATATACGAAAATTACTATAAATATAAATAGTTAAATATACATAATATTTAATTATACTGCTATATATATTGTATTATTTTCCATTCCTTGAAAATATTTTAATATATGGCAATATAAACAAAAATCTATTTCAAGTCGTTGGCAATGCTTGAGATTGAAATTATTTATCTTTAAGTTTGAAAAGCAAAAGCATTAACCAGCTGTGAAGCAGCTTTAAGAGAGACGGCAAGGTCTGCAATAAAAATGCTCGCGTTAAAGAGAGGCTTTGCGCTCAATGTTTACAACAGCAGCATTATATTAATAAAGAGAACAAAAGCTCACTTACAGCATGTTTCCCGCGTAGAAAGATCTTTCTCAGCTGGTATATGTGTGGGTGTGTGTGTGTTGCTTCAAAGCTGTGGAATTTAAGCTGAGCTTGCGTGGCCTGGCTTGCATCGCTTCGCAAGAACACTCCACAATGACGATCAGCTGTTCGTTGCTGAGTTTAAAAGATGTTTGCAATCTGCAATCACTTAATAACTTTAAATATAAATATAAATTAGCGGAGCTTATTCACTCACAACTTGTCTCATTGACGACCACGAGGAGAAAAAATGATTGGGCCTAGAAGAAATCTAATCTTCCGGAAATCTCTTTTCTCCTATCCTTGGCATTCACAAGGGTCTGTCAAATCTTTGAAATTCATTGTTGGGTACATTTATCTTCTGTTTGCTTTGTGCCCAATATGAACCTCACCCCTAGATGGCGCTAACAATTCTAATAACAAACAAAGTACATTTAACATTAAAATACATATAAGAACGGCATGCTAAATACATAGAATATACTACAAAAATTTAATAATGATAAATATAAACGTAAAGTTAATAAATATAATACATTTAGGTTATGCTATTTGTGACGTATCTAAAGCTTTGGTCGGTGCAAAAGTACTGCATACCCGCGATACAGATACAAAAAAAACTATTGCCTACTTTCAGGCTGTTCTGAAAATTTGGACCGACAAGCGACCTTTACAAGCTTTACAACTTCGAGCTGTTGAAGTTGCTACGAACTTAGCGGATACGCATTAGGAAAAGTATCTGAATCTGTATCTGAGTTTTGCTTGAGAGAGTTAATGATATTCGGAGCGAGAGCGAACGTCCTCCAAAAATCATGGCCTAATATTAGCGATTGCTTTATAGAGGGAATTACGTACAAAGTCATAGGTAAAGTTTTGGATTTATACGTCATCATGACGTTTAAACTTCCAATGATGATCTGACGTTCCCCATCTGCTGTCTTTGCATGTGATTTTAATGACTTAAATTCGGGGTATTGTACAAAATTTTCTTTTGCTAGAGATGCGCCAATGTAACTTATGCTTGCTCCTGTATCTAACAGATTAAGCTCTGAATACTTCAGGAACGAAACTTGAGCATAGCTGCGCATATCTTTTGGGTCACTAAACACAGTGAAAATTATGTGTTTGCGACTTTGTTTTATCTTTGCGTAATCATTTTTTAATCTCAAAGTACGTTGAGAAATAGAACGGATATTATCTTCATTGAAAATTCTATCTCTAATTTGGCAATAAGCCGCTAGTCGTTGATGGTATGGCATAAATCTCAAACGATTTTTCTTTTGTTTAATCTCAAAGGGCTGTGAAGCGCTCTGAGTCGAATCGGTTACTTCGTTATCGTTTAAAGAAATAATAGAGTCAGAAATTATTTGCTTTTGGGGGGCATCCGATTGTTGGATGCTCCCTTCTGCCGGTTTTCCGATGCTCGACGAATACAAGTTTGGCACTGAGGCTTATATACTTGTGGAGTGCCACAGCCGTAGCAAAAGATTCGCCGATCTGCCAGACAGTTTTCCCAAACATGTCCTGGCTCTTCACAGATCCACTTGATGTTAGGATTGGCACTGCGAATTGCTGCTACTTCACATTCTGAATCTGGAGCATCTTCGAACTCATTTTCAGCGCAAGATTGTTCTAACTTGTAGACTTGACATCGAGGTGCTACAGGCCGAGACTTGGTGATATTTTCAGTGCGACAACTGAGCTCCCGAACCAAATTCTCGTGCATTTGAACTAATCTGCGTAACTGGCCAACCGAATGAATTGGTTGGTATAACAGTTTGTGCTATGTTTCAGGCAGCAGATTGTTCTTCAATATTTCTATTAGTTCGTCTTCATCAATTTTGATTAAAAACTTGTCAATCAAGGAGGCTACTGCATCGTGGAATGAAACGAACGATTCACCGGGCTTTTGCTTTCTCGATCGAACTAGCTCCTTGCTCATGAATTCAGACCGATAATCTTTGCATTGCTGACGGAGAGCAGAACAAAAGTCGGACCATACTATGCGATCCACCTGCTTGTGATATCGCCAGTACCAATCTCGAGCTTTTCCGGTGATGCTGAAGATCCAACTGGGATAAAGAACTGGAAGCTTGCTCACAGGGTGTAGTCGATTCCCTAGGCATGGGTTGAGATTGAACTTGAAGGGAGGTCATAAGACGAGTGACCGTTTGCTCAATCATATCCTGCACTTGTCTATAGTCTATTCAAACATTTGGTCGGGGATTATTAGACCTTGGTGGTCTGCCTTTCCTGCGATTTATATTTATTCGGGGTGGAGCAGGTTCAGTGGGATTAGTGCTATTTCTAGCATTTAATGCTGAGGCCTGTCCGTCGATAATATTCAATATTTGCGGTGAGCGATTTTCAATTTGTTGATCCTGAGTTGGCTGCAGAGTTTTTGCCAAACTCCGGGTAACGGCTCTGGTAGCAGGTGGTACTGAGGCCGAAGCAGTCTTAGAGCTCGGCGAACAGTTTCCTACTACTAATTTAACTTATGACTGATCAAGAACTGCAGTGCAATTAGGGCACTTGGCATGATGACCAAGTGTAATTACTAATTATGTAGTTACTTTAATAAAGACTTCATGTAGTTTTAAGTAAAAGTTTATTTATTAGACAAACGTCTGGAGACGTTGGTAGGTTTTTATCGACTGTCTGTCGTTCAACTGTTTCATTATACTTAAGTCTAACATTGGAGTTTTACATATCTTATAAAAAACCTCTTTACGAGGTAAAAGTCTAGTGCCGAAAACATTTTCATGCCCCAAAATTTCTGATATCCAATTTTGTGACGAAAAATATTAAATTTTACTCATGAATTATTAAAAAATAAAATTTTTGTCACTGGCACTGCGCAAAAAAGTACTATTTATTAGGTATGAAAAATTTAGCGCAATGTGCCCAGTGACAAAAATTTTATTTTTTAATAATTCATGTGTAAAATTTAATATTTTTCGTCACAAAATTGGATATCAGAAATTTTGGGGCATGAAAATGTTTTCGGCACTAGACTTTTACCTCGTAAAGAGGTTTTTTATAAGATATCAGAAATTTTTTAATAAGTGTTGTGACAAAACTCGTCTTTTAGTTTTTAATATAAAAGTTTATTTATAGTGGTTTAGGAATATAATAATTCTTCGTTTCAAATTAGTTTTTTCTCTTGCGTTCGTTCGCGTCGGTCTGTGCTTTCAGTGTGACCAAATTACTCTGAACATAAAAATCATAACATCGAAATATGAACTAGCTTCTTAAGGCTACAATCGATTACCATACATTCAAGGCAAATCGATATCGATATTTTTCTGAATTTAAATTTATACATAACTTTAAGATATTAATCTTAACATTCCCCCTCCTTGTCAATCGAGTCAGGATTCACCATCTACATCCAGTTTTAATACGATCAGCTTTGATACAGGACGTCGAAGTGTAGAGTCCGCTGTCTGTATTTCTGCAGTCCGAATTTGTTTATCTTTTGCAGTGTGGACTTTAACGACGCGACCACGCTTCCACTGGTCTCGGTTTGTTGAGGAATCGATGATTATGACCAGGTCTCCGATTTTGATTGGCTCATTAGTGTTGTGCCATTTTGGTCGTCGAACTAACTGAGGTAGATATTCGTTAATCCACCGTTTCCAGATCCTGTCCTTTAAAGTCTGCGCAATTCGCCACTGCTTACGAAGGCACAGATCGCTTCCGTCTGTACAAGGTGTCTGTGTGCTATTGGGACAACCAATTAAAAAATGATTGGGCGTCAAAGATTCGTCTTCTTCATGTGTGATAGGCAATTCTGTCAGCGGACGAGAATTTAAAATATTTTCTGCTTCTGTAAGGGCGGCCCGCAGCGTTTCAATACGTGGTGCCACTTCATGTAGCGTTTTGGCCAGGAGCTTCTTAATAATCTGGATGAGACGTTCCCAACAACCTCCGGCTGCGGGATTTGCAGGGCAGTTAAAAATCCAGTTAATTCCTCGTTGCGTCGCTTCATCAGATATTTGTTGTACGTCGAACATTTCTGCATTATCGTTCAGTCCCTTCCTGGCACCAATGAAATTTGTTCCATTGTCACTTCTGATGACAGAAGGAATGCCACGCCGGTTGATGAAATTACGTAGACATATGATAAACGCATCTGTGGACAAATTTTCAGCAATCTCTAGGTGTGTCGCTCGCACAGTCAGACACGTAAATATGACTGCCCATCTTTTTTCCTGACGACGTCCTATAGTCACAGCGATTGGGCCAAACAAATCCACACCAGTATAAGTAAATGGCCGCACATACGGCGTCAGCCTTTCCACTGGCAACTGTCCCATCAATGGTGCTTCTGGCTTGCTGCGGTCAATGATACACTGATTACATTGACTTTGAACTTTCTTCAACAATGCCTTTGCTTTTGGTATCCAAAATCTTTGACGACACTCGTTGATTATGACTGCATTGTTTTGATGATGATATTTTTTGTGAAAATGCATCATAATTAGTTTTGATAGTCGATGTTGTGTTGGCAATAAAATTGGTCGTCGAGCATCAAATGGCAAATGGACAGCTTCGTCAATACGTCCAGAAAGTCGTAACAACCCATCCTCATCGATTCGTGGTGACAATTTGTAAATCGTGCTACCCTTGTGAACTTTGCCGCTCTTCAACAAGGCAGCAATTTCTTCGGCGTATGCGTCCTCTTGTACCATTCGACAAATCCACTTTTCTGCTTCGCGTAGCTCATCCACCGTAAGAGTGCGTGACGTCAATCCTATTTGTTTGTTAATTCTCTTACGCCAAGAATACTTTGCTCGAAGGACCCACGCCATTGTTCTTTTGAGTTTAGAAAAGGAGGAAAAATTAGTAAAGTCAATGAACTGCACGCTTACTTGACACTGTAAAAAGGGATGACTGCAAATTTCCTCTTCTAGTATTTCGGTTGTTGTTGACATGACTGTTTTTGGCCACTCGTCGGGTGCTTTCTTCAGGAATGTAGGACCAGAAAGCCATTTGCTGTGGTGATCAATTTTCGGCATATTCTCGGGACGTGTGGCTGCATCGGCTGTGTTATGCTCCGTTGGGACCCATCGCCATTGGTCAGGAAGCGTCGTTGAAATTATTTCAGCTATACGATGACCCACAAACGGCTTGAACCTGCGTGACGTGGAATTTATCCACTGTAGTACGGTCACAGAATCACTCCAAAATGTTGTTTGAGTCAATGTGAGATGATGATGTTCGTGTATCAAAGTGGCAAGACGTACACCCAGTACTGCTGCTTGAAGTTCCAAGCGCGGGATCGATAGTAACTTCTTCGGTGCAAGGCGTGTTTTACCCATGATGAAGACAATGTCAGATTCCTGCCCATTAACGATTCGTAGATATGCTGCAGCCGCAAAGGCAACCTGGCTAGCGTCGACAATTATGTGCAACTGCAACTCGCTGTTTTTCTTCATGTTTTGAGAGTACCAACGGGGTAGTCTGAAAAGTTGCATGTTTCGTAATTCAGCCAACCAAGATATCCATGTTTTGTGTAGCTTCGTTGGCAGCTCATCATCCCAATTGATTTGTCCATCCCATGTTCGTTGTATTAATACCTTGGCACATACATGGAAGTCAGCTATAAGGCCAAATGGATCGAATACAGCCATAACTATTCCCAATAGTTCTCTTTTTGTCGGCATGCGTTCACCTTTCATGACTTCGCCTGGTATACGATGAAATTTGGTTTCAAACTGAAATACATCGTTCACAGTGTTCTAATACATTCCCAAAACTTTGTCGCTTGTGCTTTGACTTTCCAATTTGACTGTCTTCTCCATCATTGGTATGGTGTTCATTACAGATTGAATTACCGAAGAGTTTGAGATGAAGTTGCGTAGCTCAAATCCTCCTTGACTGTGAATGTAAACGATTTGTTTACATATTTGGATTGCGACTTCTTCTGATACAAAGCTCATCACTAAGTCGTCTACATAGTGAGAATTTACAATGGCATCAACGGCATCAGGAAACTCTTCTCGAAATTCATTGGCATTTTTGTTTTTTATATATTCAGCGCAATACGGTGAGCAAGTTGAACCAAATATAAGCGATGTCATTGCAAAGTGTTCTATTGGCTGGGTTGTGTCTTCTCTCCAAAGAAAACGTTGAGCGGATTGATCTTCTGGTCGAATGAGGATTTGCGAAAACATCTCTTTGATATCAGCTGCCACTCCAAATTGGTTCAGGCGAAAACGGAGTAACATCGAGATTAGTGGCTTTGCTTGATCTGGACCTTTGAGTAATGCTGAGTTAAGCGAAATGCCATTAACTGTTGCAGCAGCGTCGAAGACTATCCGTAGTTTATCAGGCTTGTGTATTGTTTGTACACCGAAATGAGGTAAATACCATACTTTTTCCCTTTTATTTTTAATTTCCATGGGCGAAATCTTTCTGGCATATCCTTTTTTCATGTACTTTTCCATTTCTGTTTTATATTTGTCTGCAAACTCCAAATTTGTTTTCATTTTCCTTTCGATGCCCAACAGTCGTTTTTCAGCCATGACATAGCTTTCTGGTAGTTTGACATTTTCCTTCCAGATGAGGCCGATTTCAAATCGTTTGTCAATGCGCTTTGTGGTTCGGTTGACTATTTCTTTGGCTCGTTCATCGTCAGTTGGCTCCATGAGAGGCAAATTATTCATTCCAAAATTATCATTTGTGATGTACTCTTTAATTAAATCCTGTATTTCATTTTGCTCACTGTCTTTAATTAATAACATTACTGGACTTGTCATTGTTGAGTTACTGGATGGCCCGTATGCTATCCAGCCTAGCTTAGTCTCGACAGCAATCGGATGCATATTTCCATTTTCAATAATCGTCTTTGATACTCCCAAGTGTAGATTGTCCAGGCCTATCAAAACTACTGGTGTGGCAGACGTATAGTTTGTAATTGGCAAGTGTTTTAATTGTTCATATTGTTCTCGATCAAATGATTGTGTCGGTAACTTGAGGTTCTTAACTGTCTGCATTCCCTTTAAGTCATAACTAACGCTCCGTTCTATATCCATAACTGTGCAATTTACTTTCATTGACATTTCTGTAGCAACTCTGTTATCATACCATTGTAGTGTTAATGGGTACTTCTTTCCTTTGAGACCCAGCTGTAATGCTATGTTTTCATCAATCATGGTTACAGCACTGTCTTCATCAAATAATGCAAATACTTCTAGGGTTCCATTTGGTCCATGAAGTACAATTGGTAGCATTTTGAACAAAAATCCATTACCGTTGTTTTTGCAATTTAGTATTGGCTGTGAGCTTGCAGAAGGATCACTTGTCGAGTGCTCGTTATCAGATTGTGCAATGGAATTCGACACTCTTGGCTGAAGACGTCGTTGATTATTAGTCACTTGATGCAATGAACGATGATGTGATCGTGTGCATCCTTCAATGTTGCAGATTTCTTTTTGTTGACACATCTGTACGGAATGCCCTTTGTTGAGACAACTAAAGCAAAAGCCATTGCGTTTGGCTACATTCCAGCGATCGTCAATGCTCATATCTTCCATCCATTTTTTACACTCGCTTACTAAATGGTCTCTTTGGCATAGGACACATTTCGAGTTCGGGTCTGGCATATTGACATTTAACATAGGCTTCGCGCTTCTAGGAGTTGTTGGCTTATAAGACATTTCAATTACTCCGGGCAATTGACCCACCAATCTAGCCAGCATTGATAGCCAAGCGGAGAAATCTGCAATTGTCGGTAGTCTTTGCAATGTGCTGGCATGCTCCAACCAGTTCAGTTGTTTGTCGTTGGGCAGTTTTCCTATAAGCTCTTGCAATAGCGTTGGATTGGCCAAATGTTGTCCTGCGTTGGCTGACCTCAGATATGCAACCACTCCTCTAACCTTGGTTGAAAGACTTATAATCTGCTCTGGTTTATTATAAGCGATTTTTGGAAATTCCTTGATTTTAGACAGCTGTGTATGGATAAGTAATTCTGGTCGTCCAAATCGAAATTCCAGTTCCTCTAAGATACTCGGCACATCTTCCGGATATATCATCATAGGCGCCACAGCCTCCTTTGCTTCACCAGTGAGACATTTGTGTAAGCGGATGAGGTTCTGTCGATTATCGTATTGGAAAGCATTTGTCGTATCTGTGTAATTGGCAATGAATAGAGGCCAATCCTCAGCTGTTCCAGAATACTCAGGCAAATCATGGAGTTTTTTATAAACTTGACCAGTATTATTTTCTGATTGTTGCATTTGTAATAAATGCTGCTGTGTTTGTGCGACATTTGTTACGTTGATCCTTGGTTGTTGCATTTGCGCAATGTCTGCTGTATTTTTTGACACAATTGTTTTGATTTCTTGTATTACCGCCATCTCCTTTTTTATATCTAGCATGTTCTTTAATAAATCTTTGAGATCATTCATGTCGCCATCAGTGTTGCCCCTTTGGCAAACTGTCGCATCCTGATCCTCCTCGCCTTCTGAGCCACTCTTGCTGGCATTCTCGTCGTCTGGGTTCATTTTGTTACTTCGGAGGTTATACATTCCAAGCCTTTGTTTGTATTGCAACCGTAATTTGCGCAACTCACTCCAGCGTCGTCAAAGCCTTTGTTTGTATTGCAACTGTTATTTGCGCAACTCACTCCAGCGTCGTCAAAGCCTTGTATGTGTGATGATCTACTGTTTCACCATATGTACATCGGCAATGTCACTGTATTATTTGTAAAGCTCTGGCAATAGCTTACAAATCCATATGTCCAAACTGTCTCTTAATTTTCGGCGCAACTATACATTTTTTCCCGCCACATTGGCGTAACTGAATTTCCACACTTCATGAAATCTGGCAAAGTTTCTCAGAATTCTCTATACAACATGAACGAAACGCAAATAACTTGAGAACGCACTAAACCATAATTTGAAAAATGTTGTGACAAAACTCGTATTTTAGTTTTTAATATAAAAGTTTATTTATAGTGGTTTAGGAATATAATAATTCTTCGTTTCAAATTAGTTTTTTCTCTTGCGTTCGTTCGCGTCGGTCTGTGCTTTCAGTGTGACCAAATTACTCTGAACATAAAAATCATAACATCGAAATATGAACTAGTTTCTTAAGGCTACAATCGATTACCATACATTCAAGGCAAATCGATATCGATATTTTTCTGAATTTAAATTTATACATAACTTTAAGATATTAATCTTAACAATAAGACATCGGAAATTTTGACAATTACAAAATTTTTTTAAACAATTCAATAATTATATAATTAAGAGAATTAAAAACACATTCAATCAGAGACGTTTCAACATTGCTGTAATTGGAATTACAAAATGTTTCATCTGCCGCAAAAAGAATTCACCACTTGCAAGCAGTATCTTTCCACATGCACTGCAAGCAGTGCAAGTAGTGTACATGCATTAGTATACATGCAGTAGTGTAAAGGTAAAAGGTATATTCAATTAACAGGTAATATCTTGCCTAAACGAATTTTGAGAGATAGGTGTTATATGTCAAACTGCGGAATTGAATTGTCTACAACATACTACATATTTAAAAGTGAATTCATTTGTAGATTTTTCAAAAATTAAAAAAAAAAATTATTTCACCTGTTACTGTTTACCTTTTTATTTTAAAAAAAAACTTTGAAGGTATGCCTAAGAGCCCTTCAAAATACCTTTTCATCGATATATAGATCATATTTGTAGCTTCTATCGTTTGGATGCTATGAGGGTTTTAATTTTAGCGGTTTTTAGCGATTTCCCGCTAAAATTAAAAAATAAATCAAAAAGGCCCCAACGGCCCCATTTGCTCCAATAATTTAAATTTTTCCCCTCCCACTTACACCTGTTTATCTCACGAACCAGGAAAGTTTCCAAAAGTTTTAGTATGCACATTTGTAAGTTAAATTGATACCTTTCGATCGGTATATAACTCGACCCGATCGGACGGTCATAGCAAATTTTCCATTCTTCCTGTGTATATATGCTAGTCGCTTTCGCACCCTTCGTGCTGCTTTCGTCACTAGCGCGGACTGCCGTCCGCAGTGATATGTCTCTGTCGCTGAGTACAGCGGCAGAGCGGGAGCATGTAGTGATCGTATTCATATATGTATACACTTATGGTATATACATTGAGTATATACATAACGCAAGACAAAGGAATGGTATGCGGCCGAATATGCAGACGTTGCATATTCTGCGCCGCGGTCAGGCCACTCATAAGTGGACGATCATATTTCGAATGTACTTTGGCTTGTGTTATGCTTAGCAACAAAGTGTCGCTAAATGAGTTATTGTTTATTTGGTTTGATATACCCTTACATTAGTTGGGTATGTTGAATATTAGTGTTGATCACGCTACACCTCCCTTTTTGAAAGAATAACATAATATTCTATATGTAGTTATTTAAAAATTATAAGTATATGTAAGATAAATTTGTAAGTTGGGATGTGAATTATTGTTATTGATTAATAAAGATAAAAATAAGTATTTATTTTTTTTTTATAAAATTTTTTTTTTTTTTTAAATTACAATTGAAAAGTATGTTGGATATGGTAATATATAATGAACATAAAATATGAATAAGTGAATTTTAATGTGGAAAATTTTTTTTTTTTTTATATATATATATGGTGGCCAACCATTCTTTTTTATTCTATTCGTTAAACAATATTAACCTATCCTTATGTACTGTTTGTTTTTTATTCTTATTATTCTTTATAACTATGTTATCGTTAGGTTCTATTCCAATGACCTTAAATGGTCCTATATATACCGGATCTAGCTTATGCCCTGTTTCATTTCTTAATAGTACGTTATTTCCTATGTTTAATTCTATGTTTTTTACTTTTCTATCATATATTAATTTATTCTTTTGCTTGTTCTGTTCAAGCATTATTCTAGCTCTTTTATATGCTATTTCTAATCTATATTTTGATTCTTTAGCAAGGTTCAATGTGTTCATTAACACTATTAAATGCCTTATTAATGTTTGGATTTTTGCTAAAAATAAGTTCGTATGGGCCGTAGTTGTGCGTTGTGGATGGTGTTGTATTAAAACAATAAACAAAATATTGTAGCCAAATATCCCAATCGGTTTTATCAACTGATATATAGGAACGAATGAATTCGTTGAATGTTCTATGGCTTCGCTCTACTGTACCCAAGGTCTGGTGGTGGTGTGCTGTTGAAGTTATGTTTTTGATACCGAGGTATTTACATAAATCTTCTATGACTGAGTTTTTATATTCTGTTCCCATGTCCGTAATGAACGTCTTCATTGGACCATATTTCAGAAAGAAGAAAAATCTTCAAAAATAGCTTTTGCTACAGTTTTTGCACTTTTGTTAGGTATAGGTATGGCAACAAGGTATTTTGTTAAATCGCATATCAGTGTGACTGCGTATTCATTACCTTGCTCTGATTTTGGTAGTGGACCGATCGTGTCTACTATTACTCTGTCAAAGGCCATTAGTGGTGTCTCTGTTAGTGTTAAAGGAGTTCGTGTGTGTGTGTTGACACTTTTGATTTTTGGCATTTTGGGCATTTTTTCACATAATTTGTGATATCACGCGTCATATTTTTCCAATAATAATAGCGTTTTATTTTTGCAATAGTTTTTGTTGTTCCCGTATGCCCTCCTTAAATTGGATTATCATGGAATGTAGACAGTATTTCTTCGATTTCTTTATTATTTCTTATTGTGGTCACCGGCTGGAGTAGCGCTACTCTTAGATTCTTTAATATTTTATTGCCCATTTCTTTGAAGCAATCTATTGAAACGTATTCAAAGATTTCTTCGCACGGTGCCATTTTGAGTTGTTTGATACTGTATATACCGGCTACTTTTTCAAGCCTTTGGAAAAATTGATCTAAATCAAAGACTCCATTGGTATAAAGATCAACAACATCAATTCTTGCAATAATCTTTTTCCAATGTTTTAAGAAATATTTGGCTAAGTTTATATGCAAGGTCACTACTTTTTTAACATCTTCATTACGAATGACGTTATGTATATTGGGCATCGAAGTGTCCGGTTGCTTTTGCAATTCGGATTCTGTTCCTGCGCAGGATTTTTTCTGTCTACTTGAACTTCTTGTAGTGACTTTTAGTATATTTGCTGTGATATATTTTAATTCTTTTATTGTGATGCGTGATAATGCATCAGCAGCGAAATTGTCTTTTCCCTTGAGATATTGTACAGTAAAATCATACTCTTCTAAGTCTGATCTCATTCTCGTTAATTTTGAACTTGGGTTAACCATTGAAAAAGGTCGGCAAAAATCCTCGACTGAACCCTCCACGAGGGTGCCGACTGGTAATAGCACTCCAGTAGTTCTTTTAGAACTGGTGTTAGCCAAGACTCTTGCTCTCGATGTGCAGTAGGGCTCCTTAATAGCCCTACTTCATGTACGGCTGCACCTGTCATGGTCTGAGGTAAAGAGGGCCGGACTAAGGTGTAATGCGACCCGTGCCGAGAGTCAACCTGGCTGGCCTCCTGCCTGGCCTCCCCAAAAATAGCTCAGTCTCAAACGGAGCGTTCCTCCTGGCGCCCTCCGATCTAACTAGCCTTACCTGCACATAGCGGATCTCTGTGCAGGCGGACCACCCTTTCTCCGCAACTCGTGGGATTCACTATGTATCCAAACAAATTAAAACAGAACAAACAAAAGAGTGACTCTCTTAAAAAGTCAAACACCCAAACGGCGGCATCGACTTCCAAATCTGGCCAAAGTGCATCTAAAGTTTCGGAGATGGTCACCATGCCAGCCGATTCTGCAAAGAACGCTACACCGGAGATGGTCACCATGCCAACCGGTCAAGCCAATTCCGGTCCAAGAAAACCCGTCTTTCACCCGGGCCTTGGGGTAGAGGGAGTTATCCTGCCGCCCCAAATCACCTCGAAGTCAAAGCAGAGCGCTTCAAGCGCAGCCGAGGCTCCAGCTGGTGCAAAGGCGGTGGGAGAAGCTCCCACAGCCGGAGCTCGTAAGAAGTTCTCATTTACGGAGAGACGCAGCGCAGGAGACATTCTCCAGCGCCACCACAACAACGCAGGGTCCAACCTATCAGCGGATTGGCTGAGGAAGGTGGAGTGGGCCAAGGGCGTTATACCTGACTGGCAACAGTCCTCCAGAGCGTTGGCACAAGCCAAGAGGCAACGTTCGCAGGAACAACCCGCACCCAGTGCCAAAAAGCAGCGGGTCCAGACTGAGAAATCTTTCGCACAGATTGCGAGGGAGAGGATTCTCATTGGAGTCCTTGACCGAGGCAACCAGGACGGGAGAATTCCCAGGAACCAGTGGAGGTGGGTTGAGTCGGCGCTGGCTACCCAATGCTTCCAGCTGCTCGAGAAGGAGCCTGGGCCACCTCCCATCTGTAAGGATGTTGGGTGGTACCAAGGCAATGTAAAGGTTATAGCCTGTGACGACAACCGGTCGGCAGAGCTGTATAAGGCCGCCGTATCAAACCTGGGTGAGGTATACCCTGGTGCAAAACTTGCAGCCGTTAACTGGGAAGAGGTCCCAGTCCGACCTAGGGCGAGGATGTGGATCCCGTCCACTATAAAGGAGCCAGACCAGCTGCTGAAGATGTTGCAGAGATGCAACCCCAGCCTACCCACCCACGACTGGCGGGTGGCCAAAATTGAGGAAGCACCGGGGCCCACACATCAGGCAATGATCATCCTTAATAAGGAATCACTTGCTCCCATAGACGCGGCTGGAGGAGAACTAAACTTCGGTTTCAGTTTTGCCTTCATCTGCGTCTATAAATCAGACGCAGCTGTAGGTGATGCTCCTCAAGACAAGCCAGTCGAGGAGGACATTGCCGCGGAGCTGGAAGCACCAGAGCGTCCGGACATGGATGGTTACATCTTCGACGCGTCATCCCTGACAAGGGATCTAAAGAAGTTGTGGCAGGCCGGTGACCTTGAGGTCACGTCCGATCTGGCGTCCGACGAGAAAGACGCCAACAGTACAGTGTTGGAGGGGAGCTCTACAGATGTCCTTGAGGCTTCTGCAGATAAATCTCCATCACTGTAAGGCGGCCTTGGCGGCCCTACTGCTCCGTCTGGCTGAAGGCGGAGCCGACATTGTCCTTATCCAGGAACCTTGGATGGTGGGAGGCAAGGTCTCTGGATTAGGATCAGCGGACTACAAGCTGTTTGTAGCAAACGCTCAAAGTAACATACGAACCTGCATTCTTGCTAGGAAACATTTAAGTGTTTTTCTACTCCATAATTTCAGTAATGAAGACAACACAGCGGTAAGCCTGGAGCTCCGGCCAGCTCCAATCAGGCTTCTGTCGAGCTATATGGCGTATGACCGGGAGGGTCCCATTCCTGAAGATATCGCGAGGAGCCTAGTAGGCGACTGCGCGAGCAACAAAATCGGCCTCATAATAGGCTGCGACGCTAACGCTCACCACACGCAGTGGGGGAGCTCAAACATAAATGCCAGGGGTAAGTTACTTTTAGACTACCTCCTCAATACTAACTTAGAAATAATTAATAGAGGAAATGACCCCACCTTCATTATCAAAGATAGGAAGGAAGTCATCGATTTGACACTCGTGTCCCACCCTTTATGCGACATAACCATTGATTGGAGAGTCTTAAGCGACCACTCCTTCTCGGATCACAGATATATTGAGTTTCTACTCAATCTAGATCACCCAAATCCAATCCAGTTTACCAATCTTAGGAAGACTGATTGGACAAAATACAGAACTATTCTAAATAAATCTATTCCAGAAAGCGCACCGGAGGGTCCACACTCAACGGTGCGTTTACTGAACTTAATAGATATTTTCACAAATGCATGCACATCTGCTTGGAAAGAATCCTGCCCCGTCGTTAAGCCAAGGGGCAGGAAGAAGCCACCATGGTGGAACCACAATCTAAACGAGCTTAGGAAGAGGAGTAGAATTCTCTTCAATCAAGCCAAGGCATCAGATATAAATGAAGCTTGGCTGAACTATAAACGACAGTTAGCCGTGTACAAAAAGGAAATCAGGCGAGCAAAGAGGTACTCCTGGCGTGCCTTTTGCTCAGACATCGAATCAACATCCGAGGCAGCAAGACTTCGCAAGATCCTCTCTAAATCAGCCCCCTCTTTAGGCTATATAAAAAACGACAATGACTCATGGACAACTTCTAGTGTAGAATCACTAGAAGTTCTACTAACAAAACATTTTCCGGGCTGCTCCCAGCACAGCTTGTGCAACCGACATATAGTAAATGAGGTGCCTCTGAATCCCTCACTTTTTAGTCCAAACAACATTGCCTGGGCGATAAACAGCTTTAAGCCGTTCAAATCACCTGGACCCGATGGCATAGCGCCTGCGCACCTTCAGCATGCAGGAAAAACTGCCATAAACTGGCTTCAATCAATCTTCACGGGAATTTTCCGGACTGGTCAGATCCCTGAACCTTGGAAAAACTCAAAAGTCGTTTTCATTCCCAAAGCGGGCAAAGCCTCGCACATCACTGCCAAGGATTTCAGACCTATTAGTCTCACATCCTTTCTGCTCAAGACCTTCGAGCGCATTCTCTCCCTTCATCTAAGGGACACCATCCCCTGTGACCTTATCTCAAATTCACAACATGCATACAGGAAAGGTAGATCTACTGAAACAGCTCTACACTCCGTTACTGCCACTATAGAGAAATCTATCTCACTCAAAGAATTCACTCTCATTGCCTTCCTAGACATTGAAGGAGCTTTCAACAACGTCTTCCCGGAAGCAATTACTGAAGCACTGACAGATCTGGGGATTGAAGGCCGGCTAGTGGGATTGATCAACCAGTTGCTGACAAGCAGGGCTGTGACATCCACACTTGGCTCTTCAACACTCACCAGGTACGTCAGCAGAGGGACCCCCCAAGGGGGCGTACTCTCCCCACTCCTATGGAACATAGTGGTAAACAAACTGCTATGCGACATGGAAGGGGGTGGCTGTCAGATAGTTGCCTACGCGGATGACGTTGCTGTTATTTTCACTGGTAAATATCCTCAGACGTTATGTGACCTTATGACGGTCAAACTAGATAGGTTGGCCACCTGGGCCGATACATGTGGCTTAGGGGTAAACCCCGACAAGACAGAACTTGTTCTCTTTTCAAGACGCTACAAGATTCCCACCCTTATCCCACCAAAACTAAAGAATTCCATTCTATCCTTCAGCGATAGTGCTAGATACCTGGGATTAGTACTTGACAGGAAACTGAGTTGGAAGCCTAACATACAGGAACGATGTAGGAAAGCGACAATTGCCCTACACACCTGTAGGAAAGCAATTGGCATAAAATGGGGCATGTCCCCATATATTGTCCTTTGGCTTTACATAGCTATCGTCAGACCCATCCTACTATACGGGATTCTAGTCTGGTGGCCTGCCCTATCAAAGGCATCCACTGCAAAGAAACTCGACAAAGTACAAAGAATGGCAGAAGTTTGCATCACAGGTGCCATGAGAACCACACCTAGTGAAGCCCTGGACGCCATACTTAATATTCCACCAATCCCGCAAATCAGTATAGATATGTCCACCTTGGCGGCAATCCGACTCAGAGACCTAGATTACTGGAAGGACCATCTAACAGGTCATTCCTCCATCCTTCTAAACAACAATAACATCCCATCTAAAACGGACTGCTGTATGCCGACCGAGCATATGAAAACTCCGTTCCATACACGAATCCCAGACAGGGAGGAGTGGTCCTCCGCTACTCCGGGTCAACAAGACGCCCTTTCCTTCTATACTGATCTTTCCAAGCTGAACAATCAGGTTGGAGGAGGAGTATTCTCTCAACAACTTGGCATAAATCACTCTTTCAGGTTACCTGATCATTGCAGTGTTTTCCAAGCCGAAATTCTAGCGATAAATGAAGCTCTTAGTGCTCTGAGCTGCTCACACGTCACCTCCGGCATCGTAAACATATATAGCGATAGTCAAGTCTATAGCGGCGACCACCACAAAATCTACCTCAGTCTCAAAATGCCGAAGATCTCTACACGAGATGGCTGAGCATTTTGATATACACCTTATATGGGTTCCTGGGCATCAAGATATCTCAGGCAACTGCATAGCGGACGAGTTAGCTAGGAAGGGTACGACTGATATCCTCCTTCCAGATAAAGAGGATACAAGTATGCCCCTAGCGACCTGCAAACTCATCCTCCAAAATCTTTCTATCCATAAAAGATCCGTACGATGGCATAACAGCCTGGTGGGTCGGGTGGCACGACAAACGTGGCGTCACATAGACAAGGCCCGAAGCAATGCTTTGTGTAACCTTAGCAGAGGAGACTGCTCTCTCTTTATCCGATCCCTAACCGGCCACTGGCTAATAGGCATCCATGCCCAAAGATTAAACTCCCCGTATAATGACTTCTGCAGGAGCTGTAGGGATGAGGAAGAAGAAGAATCCAAAGAGCACTTCTTCTGTTACTGCCCAGCCCTAAGCAGTAGAAGATTCAGATTTCTGGGTAAACCCTTCTTAAGCGGCCTAGGCGATCTAGCCTCTCTTTCACCACGCAAAATTGCTCAAATTATCCAGTCATCGAACTGGACCCCTTTCTAGTTGACATAGGATCCTATATGGGGATGAAAGGGAATTAAGATTCGTGGGATCACAACGGGCCTATCTGGCCTAAGTGCGTCAATAACGACACCCACTCTAACCTAACCTAACCTAACCATTGAAAATAAATATGTCAATGGTCTATGATCTGTTTTGATCTTGAAATGTTGACCATATATAAATGGTCGAAAATGTGTTATTGCCCAGTGTATTGCTGCCAACTCCTGTTCGGTTGTATTTTTATTGCTTTCCCCTTTTGTAAATGATCGGGAAGCATATGCTACGGGCAATTGTTTATCTCCATAAGTTTGAGTTAAAACTGCTCCGCAGGCTAATTTACTGGCATCTGTTATGATGCAAAATTCTTTGCTAAAATCTGGGTATTTTAGTAAAGTAGGTTTCATTAGAGCTTTTTTTAGATAATCGAATGCGCTTTGGCATTCAATTGTCCATTCGAAAGGAACATTCTTTTTACATTATCTAGTTATGTGCCGTCTGTAGTAGTTGCAGAAGGCAACGAATCTTCTGGCGCTATCAGCGTCCGTAGGGACTGGGAATTTTTCAATGACATCGTATTTTTTGTCATCTGGTAAAATACCTTGATCAGTACATTTGTGACCTAGAAAAGTCACTTCATGCATGAAGAATGTGCATTTTTCTGGATGTAGTTTGAGGTTGTGCTTTCTACACAAATCAAAAACATTTGTTATATTTTTGATCATGTGACTTTCGGAACAACCGATGACGATTAAGTCATCCATGTACAAGAATGCTTGTGAAGGGTCTAAACCAGAAAATGCTATTGTCATCATTCTTTGAAAAGAATTTGGCGCTATTTTTGGTCCATATGGTAATCGTGTGAAACGATAAGAGCCATTGCTCGTTGAAAAAGACGTAATGTTTCTAGACTCTTCTTTTAGTTGTATTTGATGATAACCGGACATTAAGTCCAGACATGAAAAATATTTAGCTCTTCCTAATTGATCGAGAATATCATCTATTCTTGGTAATGGAAATTTGTCTGAAAGTAATTTTTTGTTTATTTGACGATAGTCTATAACTAATCGCCATCTCTTGGTATCGGATCCTGGTAATCCCTTTTTGGGGACGAGAAGTATTGGGCTGTTATATTCCGATACAGAGGGTTCTACGATTTTATCCGAGATGAGTTTTTCGACTTGTCTGTTAACTTCTTCTTTATGAGTATGAGGAATTCTGTAATTTTTAATGTACACTGGCTCAGTATCTTTAACTCTCAATTCTTGTTTATAAAAATTATTAGTAGTTATCGATTCGGTTTTAAGTCCGAATATGTCAGTATACTTGGTGCAGAGATTTTTAAGTTGTTCTTTAAATAATTGGGGAAAGTTCTTTTCTAATTTTTTCATCACCATTTCCTTGCGATCTTTGCTAATTTCTTTGACTTCTTCGTAGTCACTTAGCTTTTCTATTTTAATATTGTTTAGGTTTACTATTTTAATGGAGTTAGTAGTGTTTAGAATTCGGACAAATGTTTGTTGGTTATTGGAAATAGTGTTTCCAATGAATATTCCTTTATCAATTTCTTGATTTGGGATGAAGGTATTGTTTTCTGGTGAAACAATATTGATTTGACGGACTACTTCAGAACGAGCTGGAAGTATTGTGGCATTATTATCGCAAGTGTGAATTATTGGTAATTTTATTGGATAATTTAAATTATTTGGCCGAAGTATTAGAGAATCACATGCTGGTGTGAAATCTAATTGGCAATTATATTTTTTAAAGAAATCTATACCAATAATGCCGTCGCTAGGTATTGGAAAATCTTGTTCGACTATATGAAAGTCATGTGGAATTACATACTTTCCTGTAGATAATTCAATGAATACTAAACCTTTAGAAAGAACTGAACCTTCACTTGCTGGGCTTGCTGGTTTTCCGAGTTAGTCTGGGTAACTCGAACATTGTTATTACCTTGGTTGTTGCCGTTGTTGTGGTTATTGCCTCGGTTGGAATTATTCCGTCCTCGGTTATTACCATGGGCATTACCTCTATAAGGTCCTCTGTTACTGGAATTATACTGTTGGTAGTTTTGGTTATAGTTACCACGACCATTTGGTCTACCTCTTTGGGTGTAATGGTAATTATTACCTCTACCTCTGCCTCTGTGACACAACACAGTACTGGCACTTCCAGTCATTTCAGTGCTGCAATGGATATATTTTCCCATGACGTCATTGAAAGTGACGAAGTTTCCTGCTTCCAAGATAATACGAAGTTTATCATGTTCGCAATTTTTGGTCATAGCAGAAATAGATTCTTTTGTCGAGAATTTTTCTGCATTGTCGGGGTCTAGGCCGTCATCAATATATGCTGCTTCGAGTTGCTTTCGCAAGTTGTCGATTTCAACAGTATATTGGGAAGCTGCTTTACCTTTTTGTTTAATATTGAACAGCTTTGCTTTTAGTACATCGGGTGATTCACCCTTGACGTTACCCTTTAGTTTTGTTATTATTGCAGATATTGTAGTTTCATCTTGTACTTTGTACAAGATTGGGCCAGTTATCTTTGACTTGATAACTTCGACAGCCAGGCTTTCTTGATCGCCTTTTGTTCGCTCAACTATGCGTAGAGCTGTTAGGAATCGGTTGAGTGACAGTTTTTTACCGTCGAATTCAGGAATAGATGATGAAACTTGTTTCACATATTCCCTATCCAAGGCTACTTGTTCTGCCATGTTGCTGAATTCTTCGAGTGTATCTGTTTCACTGCTGATATCTGTGTCTATTTGTGGTTTAGACTCGTCTAAATCGTTAAGCTGGGTTTCATTAAAATCAGCCAATAGAGTTAAATCTTCAGGGACTTTTATTTCAATGTTCTGTCTAGTACCGATAGCTTTCAATCTTGTTTTGAATGTTCTTCTGTGAGTTTGCCTTGATATTCATTTATGGCCTGTACTATATTATTATATTGTTTTATTAATATTTGAATATGGTATATTAGTGTTTCGACTTTAATAGGCGTGTCTTTATTAACGCATTTATATGACTTGTCAAACTGATCTTTGAAGTCATTTATAGTTTTTACTAATATATTCCATTCCATAATACTTTAGCCATGTAAGCTAAAAGGTAAAAGAAACTTTTGACAGAAATTGCAGTAACAAATTTAAGTCACTGTTTACAATAATTAGCGATGCTGTCGCATCAAAATTATGATTATCTTTATCATTCCTACTATATTCTGTTTAGGTTGTTGGCTCTACTCATATAACGTTTTTTGATAAGTTTATTGTGTTTGGCATAAATGGTCAATAAAAATTGACAAACTGACACAATTGTTAATATGAGTAGTAGGATCCACAAAGATTGTATATCTTCTGTGTGATCTACGATTTTGACATTATTGACCACGTTGGCCGTATTGTCTTTTGTTTGACTTTCGTCACTGCCGAACCAACCCATATTGTAAATTTTTCTGACAAAACAAGAAAAAAATTAATGTATTGTTTAACTCTGAGAACAAGTGGAAGTTGGTTAAGTGAAATCTATCAATGGCCTTTCAAAAAAAAAAATGTTTTCATTTTACTTTTATAATTCTTGTCATTTCTAGCTTTTTTTTTAATTATTTGCAAACTGTTCAATTGTTTCAAATTTTTTTTTTAATAAATTTTTTTTTTTACTTTGTAAATAGGAGCGAAAATTGTGTTAAGGGGCGCATACGGTTGGCTGACAATTTTTATGTATACAATTAATGGTCCAACCGTATGTATTAGTACAAAGCCTAACAGTTTTTAGTATTTTTCAAGTAGCCCTTTCGAGCATCGACTTGAGTTAGAAATTATAATTAAGGCAATTTAGGCATTTGCAGACTTGCAGCCCTTATTGCGTTTCTTCGCACTAGTGCGAAGTTGTTGTTCAATGTCCACTAGGTTTTGCCTGTTGCGTTCACGATCCTCCTCCGATGTTTGTATTTTCATCAGGTCCTTGATTAGTCTTCGCTGTTGTAGTAGTTTTATTCGTCTGCCGCCACGTTTCTTTTTGATCTTCTGTTTCGGCTGTTGACGTGCCCGGTACTCAGCTATTGTGAGTGGGCGTGGTCCCGCGTTGGGATACACCTCTAGAGCTTCTTCTAGAGTAGGTGCGTCCCTTTGCTCGATGGGAGCAGCCTCTTCCAGTCCAACGTCGCTCATTAATTCCCACGTTGGAGCAAGTGGCGGTCTGCCTCTCGCCCTTGCGTTTTCTGCTGCTGCTGTCCTGGGCCTCCTGGTCGCACAGGTCACAATAATTTATATTTTTTTTTTTTTCTTTTTTAGTGCCCGGGAGAGGACGACACCGGCGCTGGCGCACAGGTATTGTTGGTGTCCGTGGTCTTGTTTCTGGTTGTTTTTTTTTTTCTTATGATTCCATTTTTTTTTTTAATAATATAATTAGCTGATAGTGGTTTGTTTGTTGTTTTTTATTTTTTTTATTTTGCACATTTTAAGCTTGAAAATTATTTGATGTTGTAGTTGGGCATATACGTGAACATATATATTTATGTATTTTCCTTTTTATTGTTTTTCAGTTTTCTCAGTTTTTTTTTCACAACCCTTTTTTTTTTCACCACACTGCAGACCTCTGTCACGGTCGCCATTTAATTATGTAGTTACTTAATAAAGACTTCATGTAGTTTTAGACAAACGTCTGGAGACGTTGGTAGGTTTTTATCGACTGTCTGTTGTTCAACTGTTTCATTATACTTAAGTCTAACATTGGAGTTTTACATATATGTCTCTGTCGCTGAGTACAGCGGCAGAGCGGGAGCATGTAGTGATCGTATTCATATATGTATACACTTATGGCATATACATTGAGTATATACATAACGCAAGACAAAGGAATGGTATGCGGCCGAATATGCAGACGTTGCATATTCTGCGCCGCGGTCAGGCCACTCATAAGTGGACGATCATATTTCGAATGTACTTTGGCTTGTGTTATGCTTAGCAACAAAGTGTCGCTAAATGAGTTATTGTTTATTTGGTTTGATATACCCTTACATTAGTTGGGTATGTTGAATATTAGTGTTGATCACGCTACACAAGCCACTTTTCGAGGCACTGTTTGTGAAACACATGGTTGCAAGGGGTACAATAGCAAGATTATGTATCGTTCATGACTTCACAACACAAGGCACAAAGGCTGTCAGCAGTCGCTGCAGGCGGCTGCGAATCTGGTGGGGTTCTATGCATATTCAAATATAATAATAATTTCCTGATTTGTGACAATATTTGGTAGAATAATTCGGTAGATGATAATTTGAAGCAACTAAACAACACAATGAGAGAAAAAGGATAAATGTTTGTTGGTCTATTGTAACTACAATGCACTATGGGGCCAAATCCGAAAATTCGAATATTTATTAATAACTTTTAAGCCAAGCTAGATTTTTGAATGAGGTTTTTTATCTATGTTATGTACACCCTCAGAAATATTTTTGGAAAAGTGGGCGTGTCACCACCCCCGCCCTTAATTTTTTTTTTTTTTTTTTTTTGTATCGATAACAAGTACGCTCATAGTTTTTTTCCAAATTACAAGCTATGACCTTGTTTATTATTAGCAATAAAGAGAATAAGTACTTGTTAGACAAAAAAAAGAGGTGTGTGCTCTTATAAATGGTTGTGAGCATAAAATTAAAAAAAAAGAAATTTGGGGCGGGGATTTTGACACGCCTACTTTTCCAAAAAATTTCTATGGGTATACATGACACTACAAAAAAAACCGCATCAAAATATCCGAAGTAGTTTTCGATTTAATAATAAATACCTTAAAAACTGGTCTAAAACCTCAAAATACCTCATACTACAAGCGAGCAAATCAGCATTGAAAAATGGTGAGGTTACGTCCTAAAAAATTAATTTGCGCCGATTGTAGCAAATTGTTCACATTGAGACATATTTCCTTTAAATAACAATGAATGGATCTACGACATACAGTTGGACGTACATTAAGCCTCGTTAAGCATCATTGCTAAATTCCTTCGCAAAGTTGATATTTCTTTCCAAGAAATTATCTTTCAAAGCATTATCTAATATAACAAAATATAAACAGAAAACGCACAAATACAGAAAACTAGTACAACCAACACATAGTACAAACCCGTATAATTGGTATCCATTTTAAATATTGTAAAAAAAATGATTAGCCTTTGTGCAATACCAATTTGAAAATAGGCTGCCAAAATGTTGCAATGCTAGCGTACGTGCTTTTCGAAAGCAACAGCTGACTTTAACAGCTGTCAGTGTTAACATTTTTCTGTTATTTATCATTTCTGGTACAGAACTTTACAGTTTGAAGTTTTCTTAAGATGTTAATACCAAAAAAGTAGTAAAATTAATACCTTGATAAAATGACTAAATAGTCGATTTTTCGGATTTCGCCCCATAGTGCAATGGAAAGCGTTTAATTCTGCTTGAATTAATCAGTATTGCTCGGCTAGGATACGCAGATATACCATATGTCCAAGTTCCAGACAGCGATACTGACCAATATCTCACAGAGACATTAATGCTAAAACAATTGCATTCCAATATTTATGACTCCTAACTATGATAAATTTTTAATCTACCAATCCAAAAACGAGCTATCACAGGGGCAATCAGTACTTGTATCTTAGCTAGATACTAAGAATTCTAAAACTGCATGCAAAAGTCTTTTAAGTATCTGCGAAATAAAAGATATTTTTTGTTAAGACCATAAGAAAGCGAACGAGCAATTGTGTGACACACGAATTCACAACTGGTGTTAGGTGCTATCTTTGTTTGTCTTTGTATATCTAAAATCTTCACAAAGTTGCAACATCAGTGTCTCGGTTTCGTATTCGCGTTTCGAATACTCAACATCGTAGACTTATTTGCGTATTTGTCCATGACTCGGGTCCTGCATACGGAAGTTCGACAAAAGGCAGTCGAATCATCGTCAGTGTGCGTGATCCTTTATATAAAAACTTTATTTGAATCGTATGCCCCACGTTCTGGTCGCCAAAATTTATGTAGCGTATGGCGGGGGGGGGGGGGGGGAACAAAATATATTCAGCTTCCCGAGAAATCAACAGCAGCGATGAGCAATCATCTGCACCGCTTCCACAAAATCCTTGAGAGTCGAGCTAACACAGCGAGATGGGATCCTCTGGTTCCGTAGCTCTTTCGGGTGTGGGGGGGTTCGTTGCTATGTCTCGACCAGCGTACACAATTTAATTTATAGGATCCCGACGGTTACGAATTGAGGGGAACAGACTCCAAAAATAAAAAAAAATAAAATGGACCAGGCGATATTAAACAAAGAAAAATTGAAATGGCTCTCATTATAAGTATTTAGCTGCGTTGAAGGCGAAGTTTGAGATGGAAGTCGACTATACCATGATCTTCATTTAAAATGTTTCTGAAGATCCCAAACAAAAATATTACATCTACATCCTTATCCTACCATGTCACCAGGAATAAATAAATCTAGCACTTCATGTTAATTAATTTCCAAAACATTTTAAAAATTCAGTTTATTCTTCGCGGTGGTTCATTGCAATCTTTTTTTTCTTATTCCAAGCAGACAATAATTAGTTGCAAATGATTAACATAATATTTAATGAAAATTAAAATAGCATTACATAAAAAGGAAATATCAACTATTGATTGATAAAAAAAATTATTGAAACTATTGAAAAGGATCAGTTATCAACTTAAATAACAAAATTATTATTTTAAAAAAATTATTATAAATCTCGGTTGATAAAAAAACAAAATGATCCGAGAACTTAATCGATTTGAATGCTAAGAAAAGATTAGCTATTGTTATTCGAATTGGTATTACTATAAATTGGTATTGGCATTGATAAAATTATTGTGGGCAAACAAAACCATAATTTATAAGTGCTGCAATAAAAAGTAATGGATTATGTACATAGATACTATTATATATATACAGGCATGCCACAAAAAACACTAGTGAAAGTGATTTCAGAAAAAAGCAATTCCACTTCGAAAATTTCTCCGTGCCACAGAAATTCGTGTGATTTAGGTTTTTAAGCATGTTCATCAACCTTTTCGAACTAGGCTGCTAAGGGTTGGCCCCTTCTCAGATTAAATTTCCCAAGGGTTTGTTTAGAAATTTTTGTAAGTTTATTATTGCTGAAAAGTAGGTTTTTATTTTATTTCTTCTTTAATTAATATTATTTAATTTATTTATTTAATAATTGATATTGTATAGCCTAAAATAATTTAAAAGTTATTGGCGCGACAAACCATGAAAGTTACTCAACAACTCTAAATTCCAAATTTCGGACAAAAAATGTGACATTATTCTCATGGCATCGGATGCCAGTGATTTGAGCGATGATTTCGTTTCACCAAAAATTGTGCAGGTGATTGAGACTGTGGCACGGAGAAATGAAATTGACGTGAAACTCAAGTGAAAGAGATTTATGTGGCATGCCTGATAAACACAAATAAAATGTTTCTTTTCCAGCAGAAAATTTATGAATGTTTTTTTTTTTTATAGCTGCAAAATTTTCATTATTATTTTGTGTTCTGTCTTTAGGTTATTTGAAATATAAAAAAAAGTATATCAATACCAATATCAGCTGTTAATAATGCTGTTTCAATTTACTTTACTTTGCGTTATTTTGCATTTACTCGAATCAGCATGTGGAACGATCTGAAGGAATCAAAAGAAAAACAAAAACCACGACAAATTGCAATCGGTTGATTGTTATACCACTAAGCAAACAATACATAGAGGCGTCAAACAAGCATTTTTGTGGTATCATAAATTTTGTATAGCGTGCGACCCCAGAGCGCTCGGCAAAAGCCGAAGCAGTAGAACCCCAGAGCGCAGAGCGCAAAGCGCAGCTGAGAGAGAGCGCGCACAAGCAGCGACGAAAAATGTTCAGTCTTGGATAGACACCAGAACGATGAGCACGCGCTGTGTCGCGCTCTCTCTCAGCTGCGCTTTGCGCTCTGCGCTCTGGGGCAAGGTGGATTTACTAATAAGGTGACGTCGTCCGGTGTGGTGAGGATACAACAATTTTTTCACCTCTCTCTCTCCGCTCTCAGAGAGACAAGCGCTAGAAAAAGATGGCGTACGTTTTACGTTCTGCACTCTTCGTTTGTTATTGTTTCAGCTGACAGGAAAAGAAAATGTTGCAAAATAAATAAAACGAAATAATTCAAAATAAAATTTAATATTTTAATGCATAACAAAAACAATATTATCCAAAAATTGAATAAAAAATTATTGGCACTAAAACATTTCTTTCCGAAGTTCTCTTACGGCAGAGCACGCAATATGTTTAGATTTAATGAGCGAATAATACACACATGACAAAATAATACACACTGTTAATAAAATAATTGCAGATTATAATAATAATAAGTTTATTCTTTTCTGTCTACGAGTTAATTGGTAAAGAAGAAGACAATAAGAAAAACATGCGATACACAACCTCTTTCGACAACGTTTGCAGGCATACTGTCAAATGTTTGTAACCTCGAAAGAGGGCAGCTGTGGTGACAACGTCACCTTATAGTAAATTCACCTTGCTCTGGGGTTCTACTGCTTCGGCTTTTGCCGAGCGCTCTGGGGTCGCACGCTATACAAAATTTATGATACCACAAAAATGCTTGTTTGACGCCTCTATGTATTGTTTGCTTAGTGGTTATACACTGCAGACTGATATCAGACGATTTGGTCTAGCAGCAGTCTGGCTGTACAGAAAACACCTGATGATTCATATCACGGTAGTCGTTGCTTCTGTTTTAGTTCTCCAGACAATATAACAGAGGTACGAAGATCAAATGAAAGCAGCCGACGTTCGGATAACAGAAATTAAATTTTTTTTTTGATCCGAGTTTCGACTTCGTCTGATCTTCTTATCAGTGCCAAAACAATATTAAAACAAACTCACATGCGTGCAATCCGATGAAAGGCCTTCCAACGATGATAATTGCTGTTGTTGTTGTTTTGAAATGAAATTGGTTATTATGTTTTAATATGTTATGTGGCACTATTAAACATTTTCTTCTCTTTGATTTTTCTCAATTATTTTTATTTATAAATTTAGGTATTTATTTGTTTCAGGTGTGCTTATGCTTTTAATTTGATTTCCTATTTTTATTTATTTCAGAAAATTTTATTTTTTTTTTTTGTTGTAGGTACAGTCAACCCTCGACGATTGCGACAAAAAATTTTAATTTAAATGGATCATTTTTTTTTTGTTCACAGATTCTTAAATTTTTCATTCGCACTAGTCATGTATGGCCTCAATTTCTTTCACTTAGAATGATTTCTCGTTTTGTTCGCACTATTGGGGGTTCACTGTACATTACCTAATTACACTAAGCACAGAAACAATCACATTTTTCCTTTTAAGTTATTATCTAATTTTTTTTATCACTTTTTGCACTTTTTAATTATTGGCCGTGTTCACCAGATCAAATCGACAACAGAAAATCGATGAAATTTGCATGATTATTCTTTTGAAATGCAGTGATTAGCAATCATGATTTCAAATTTTGTGATGTATGATGACTGAAAATTCATCACCAAAATAGTACGCTGAAATTCTGTGATTGTGATGCTTTGTAATCGAACAAACAAAATACATGATTACTGATTGATTAGTTCTGGTGAACGCGGCCATTGTTTTGTTTTGTCACCTTTCCCCTTGTTATTTGATATAATTTTTTTTGATCATAAAAATGTCGAAATTGTTGGGAACGATGAAAATGCTTTTCGCTGAATATATTTAAGTTTACATTTAACTCATATAATTATGATACATGAAGTATCGATTAAAAATGTTAAGTTACAGAATGATTACACGAAGTATCGAATTATGTTAAGTTATGAAATCGATACTGATATCGATTCTCTCTTACGAAAAGAAAAGCGAAATAGAAAAAACGCGCACAGCGCACATAAAATTAAAAATAAAAAACTAAAACGTTTTAATTCTCGAAATTGCCGCAAAATAAATTGGTCCTTTGAGCCGGATATTTAACGTGAGAAATACAGTCCACTAAATACGTTAAAGATGTGGCAATTTTCGGAGCAATCGAAGCAATATTTAGAAAATTGGAAGTCGCAAAATTTGCTCGACGTCTATTTCGCAATATTTCGTAATTTCGTCACAGAAAACTTCGTAAAGCGTGGGCTTCGTAAATTTAATGGCTACCCATACAACGAAGAACAAAAACAACAACACGCAGAGGCGATCGCAAGCGAACTTGGCGCCAATGCGCTGCGTCGTGTATGTACGTTCTTAGATGTTGAAATTCAAGAAGATACAGAAAGTCTGCATGTGGCGCTCAAAATTGTCGACGCAATTTCATACATGTATAAAGAAGAATCAACAATGGAACCAACTGATACACAAAAGCAGGAGTTGGATGTTCTACGACAAATAGGAGCATTAGATGAAGAAAACGTATGCCTTCAACGCGAAATTTGTGACAAGAAAACTGCAATGCTTGATTTAAAGCGTCAGCTACAAAAAGCATCAAATGAGGGTGCTTGAGCGGACTTAATCGAAGAGCAATCCGAACCAGTGCAACAGATGATATCGGAGTTGAGGGTCTTGCACGCACGTGCAGAAGCGTTGGTGAGTAAAAAAGCTATACTGAACACCAATGCTGCACTAAATCGTTCGACATCCCCCCTCTCTCTATTGCATAGCACAAGTCTTCAAATTCGAGACGATCATCAAAATCAACAATCTCAGATTATATGAGCAACTTAAACAAATCTATTGCAATAAAGCAGAAGCCGGCCTGGTCGAAAATGCGGCAAACGCAGGCAGCATCAATACCTCCGGATAATCAGCAGCACATCATCGTCAACAACAAGCATATAGAATTCGACGGATCCTCGTATTTGGCGTGGCGTCAATTTAAGGCGCAGTTTACATCATCTAGCGTGGAGTGCGGATTTCTGGAGAGGAGGATGTTTACCGGCTCAACAAAGCTCTAAAATGGCAAAAGCACAAGAAATTAAATTTGTAAAAGAAATAAGCGATTTCAATGAATTTAATTGTGCAGTCCAAAACATAAATTCGGCGCTGGAATTTGTAAAATGCAAATTTATTGATACAAAAAAACTTCTTGCAATGCTCATCGAGCGTTTAGATGAGAGCTAACTCCGAGCGTTGGGATTCTTTCTAAATTCCAGAGAGATGAGAGCAGCAGAATGCGACATTGATACATTCGCAGAATGGACTCAACAGCAATCAAATTTGTATCAGGATATAAGTTTCTACAAGAAGATGAGCGACGTCAACAACATCAAAACTCAAGCTTCACACCAGCCAAGAGATGACCAGAAAGAAACATCGAAGACAATAAATCGAGAAAAATCCAATTGCTCTGTTTGCGGTGCACTATGGTTTTTTTTCCGTTTTTTTTGGCATAAATTCAAATTTTTTTATTGTTCCGATGTGATATATATTTTTTTTTTATCATCTACATATACAAATTAAAAGAAATCATCAACGGTTTTGCATGGAGTTGCCACCTTTTTTTTTGGCGGGCCATCCAAAACAGCTGATTTTTCGAAGCACGCGTCATTGACAATTCAGCTGAAAATATTGTCTGTGTTTACTTGGACACACTTTAACAAATAAAAGCTGAACAAAAAGTTTAAATATGGAAAACGCAAGTCCAGGTATTTAAAAATCTAGTATAATAAAGCTTTTGTTATTGTTGAGTAGTTTTGTCATTGTTATTTTAATGTGTTGTTATGTGTTTTGTTAAGATAACTCCTAATTAATTGTCTTGTGTTTCGTGAACTAGAACTTCTGTATGGCAAAGAGTTGCAAAAAGGTTCAAATGCAATCTTGTTAAGGGAAGTAAACTTATTTCAATGTCATTAACATTTCCTGCACATATTTGTTCCATTTAACAAAAATTTGCTTTATTGCAGCTAAGATCGTGTTTAGCCATTCTGATCTAATTGATGTTTGGAGCAACAAAAAATCAGTAGAGGCAATTGCACAGTATATATTGGACAAATTATCTCCGAAACATTTAACGAAGGAGTTAATAATTCCGTTTCACAAAAAGTAAAAGCATTTACTAATTATATAAAAAAGCATTGGCCAAGTTGCAATAGAAATTTGGTAAGATTCAAAATTGTTTTAGAAGAAGAATAAATAGTATGAAAAATATAAAAACAATTTATAATAAATATGTTATGATAGCGCAAACCAATCCAAATTAGAATTTCTGTGTTAAAATTAAATTTCAGCTCAATACCTAAAAAAAATTATTTTTTTCAAAAATCTGTTAAATATTTTATATAGTGACTATAAGATATAGTGCCCAAAATCATATGAAACTTGGTGGGTCATCTTAGAAACATAAGAAATCTGTACAAACCAAATTTCAAATCAATAGCTTTATAAACAAAATACTTGAGTCAAATCGGTCAGGTTGACTATATTGCAGCTATATGAAATAGTGCCCCAAATCATATGAAACTTGGTAGGTCATTTTGGGAGCATAAGAATTGTATGCAAACCAAATTTCAAATCAATTTATTATTATTATTGTAATGGGGAAATCTGCACTGAGACCCTTTGGATCTATTGTGCCCCCTTCTGAGCCTATAGCTCGTCCATCAACCCTAGTTCTCGCACGAATTCAAAAGTTTTTACCGGGTTGAGGTCTGCTAAGTCCTCTTTCGGTAGGACATGTTTCCCTAGAAAACTACATCTACGTCTAGATAGAGCAGTGTATTCTGCTAGTATGTGCATCGAGGATTCCTCCTCGCAGTTGCAGAACCGGCAGCTTGCACTGCTTACAATTCCTAACTTAAATAGATGACTTCTCAGTTTGCAATGCCCGGTCAAGAGACCGGTGAGTACTCTGAGTCTATTCTTTCCCAATGCGATTATTTGCTTAAACCGCTTTGAGTTGTAGCTACCTAGGAGGTGTTTGGCTTGTCTGAGACCTGTGGTCTCCATCCAATGCGACTGCTGGAGTCGCCTCTCCTCTTTTCGTAGGTATTCCCGGATTGTGTGTCTTCCAATTCCACAAAACGGTTCAGGACCTATTAGGGGCCTGCATGCACCCATTCTGGCTAATCTGTCAGCTGCCTCGTTTCCTGCTAAATCCCTGTGGCCTGGGATCCATCTTAGGGTTAACCTATTATGCGATCCCAGTTGGTTTAGCTTCTTTCGCACCTCGTGCACTACTTTAGACGTTATTTTCGCCTTGCTGAGTGCACTGAGAGCTGCTTGACTATCGGATAGAATGGCTATGTCTCTATTCCGATAGTTGCGTTTGAGATTAAGGTCAGCACACCTCCCTATTGCACATACCTCAGCCTGGAAGATGCTTGTGTATGTTCCTAGGGATTCATGGTAAGATATCCGAGGGCCTACAACTCCAAGTCCTGTGCCTTGGTCTGTAAGAGATCCATCGGTGTACCATTTTATGGTGTGTTGACCCATTGGATGGACTTCATCAAGTGTTGTCCAGTCCTTCTTACTGCTCAGGTTCACTTTGAAATTCTGCTCGAACATGAGCTCGGCAGTCATCTCGTCCCTTGGCTGTAATAGTAAGGGGAGATCACCTGATAGCAATTCTGCGTCTCTGTGGCTAAGGATACTTCCCACCCCCTCTCGTGCTATCCTTAGCAGAGTCGCCCTTTGTTGCAGTTCAATGAATACATGGAGTGGCGTGAGCTCCATTAAAACTTCTATAGCCGTCGTCGGACAGGTGCTAATAGCCCCCGTCATACATACGCAGGCCATTCGTTGCAGTCTTAACAGCTGCTTCTTGACGGTGATGAGTTGGGCTCTATCACCCCAGGCTATTGCTCCATATGTGAGCATTGGCCTGACTACCATTAGGTATAGCCATCTAATAATCTTCGGTGATGTGCCCCATGATTTCCCGGCTATGCTGCGACAGGCATAAAGTGCTCGAGTGCACTTTGCTATCGCATTTTGTACATGGGGGCCGAAGTTAATTTTACTGTCGAAAGTGACTCCTAGGTACTTAACCTCCTTACTTGTTTCTATTATGCTGTTTGATAGCCTTATTTGCCTCATTCTCTGCAGTTTGTATCTTCTAGTGAAGGGAACGATGACTGTCTTGGCAGGGTTGAGGTTGAGGCCCACCTCTCCACACCAGTCGCTCGTTATCCGTAGACCTAGTTGTACAATGTCACAGAGTGTTTCTTCGAATTTGCCTCGTGCTATGATGACAATGTCATCAGCGTAGCCCTGGCATTGAATTCCATAGCCGGCAAGTTTCTGGAGTAGTTCATCTACTAGCAGACTCCAAAGTAAAGGAGATAAAACTCCCCCTTGAGGACAACCTTTTGTGGTTGTGACAGTAACAGTGTTATCTTGAACTGTTGCCGTGGCTTGTCTAGACCCCAGCAGTGAGGAAATCCATCTGCCTGTGGTTGGGTCTAGGCCCCTCCTGGTCAGGGCAGCCTTGACAGCATCGTGAGATGTGTTGTCGAAGGCACCTTCTATGTCCAGGAAGGCGCATATGGCCACCTCCTTATTTTCAACTACTGTGCTTAAAGTGCGGTGTAGTTGATACAGTGCCGTGTCCGTGGATCGGCCTACTCTGTATGCATGCTGCGTTGGTTGCAGCGGGGATTGCACCAGAAGAGTGCTTCTTATCTTGTGGTCCACCAGCTTCTCCAGCGTTTTCAACAAAAACGATGTTAAGCTGATGGGTCTGAAGGACTTGGGGCTGGTGATATCTTTCTTCCCTGCTTTGGGGATGAAGACCACCCTAGCTCTACGCCACGCACTTGGTATGTATCCGAGTGCAAGGCTACTTATCATGATCCTTCTAAGAAAGGGGAGGAGTATGCCCTGCCCCTGCTGTAGAAAGGATGGTGATATCATGTCAAGGCCTGGCGATTTATAGGGCTGGAAGGTAATCGTTCTGGTGTGACTGTCGACTTGGCAGTTTTCCAGTCGGCAGACACTGGCCTAGACATGCTTCTTGCTTCGACTGTATCTTCTTGTACCGGGGTGCTTCCCGGGAAGTGTGTCTCAAACAAGAGCTCTAGTTTCGCTATGCTACTACCAGTGAAGGTTCCATCCCTTCGTTTCAAGGCTAGATTTGCCTCTGGTGTGCGCTTCGAAAGTGCCCTATGAAACCGGGCGCCTTCGGATGTGCTTTCTATACTTTCGCAGAATTCGCGATAGTTCTTTCGTTTGGCCTTTCTGATCTCCTTGTTGTAGGAGGTAAGGCTTTCACGGTAAGAGTCCCATAAACCGTCTCTCTTCGCTCTGTTGAAGAGGCGACGGGTGGTGAGTCGTAGCCTCTCGAGGCTATCGTTCCACCAAGGGGCATCCGTTTCTTTGCGCTTCCTTCCAAAAGGACAGCTTTCTTCAAAGGCATTTATTATGCTACTGTTTAGGTTGCCTACTGTTCTTTCCAGTTCCAGTTGCGACCGGGGTATTCCCGGTCCTTCACTGGATAGATTTAGTTGTAGGGTCGTTATATACTTATCCCAGTTTGTTTTCCTGGGATTACGCACTGGTATGCTGCTATCCATTTTGACTTGCAGTTCAAATAGGATAGTTCTATGATCAGACATGGATTCCTCCGAAGAGACATGCCAGTTTCTTAGGTGTGGCCTAAGGGCCCTACTAATCATGGTGATGTCCAGGACTTCCTCCCTGATTCTTGTTATGAATGTCGGTGTGGTTCCGACATTACCAATTTCTAAATTATATCTAAATATAAAGTCAAGAAGGTACTCACCTCTTGCGTTTGTGTCTGTGCTTCCCCAGATCTCGTGGTGTGCGTTGGCATCGCACCCTATGATAAGGGGGAGCTTCTCCTTGGTGCAGTGTGCTACTAGCCCGACGACTTCCGGTGGCGGACAGGCTCCATCGCCCGCGAAGTACGCTGAGGCCACTACAATGGTGCGGGCATGTCCGACCAACTGCACTGCTATTGGTACGCAGTCCCTGCTAAGGAATTCTTAAAGGATAGTATAATTAATACACTTCCTTACCATAATACATGTTCTTGGCACTGGGTCCCTTTGATCCCAGATTACCTTGGAGTCCGCTGTGTACAGGCCTTTGATGCCATCGTTAAACCATGGCTCCTGTACCAGAGCTAGCCCAAGGTGTTGGTTGGTGAACATCCGGGCTAGGACGGCCGAGGCCGCCTTCGCACGGTGGATGTTCACCTGGGCTAGCTTAGTGCCGATGACTTGTGTCATCGCATTATAGTAGCGGCTCCATGCTGCATGACGAGGTGGGCCTGGAGTCTTCCCCGTCATCGCGTGCCGTCAGGGTGACGTCCGCTGCTTCCAGTTCGTCCGAGATTTCCTGGGACGACATGGCCATTTGCTCCTCTATATCCGCAGCCATAGTGGGGTCCAGTGTTAGGTCCGCCAGGTCTTCATCCTCGGCCAGATCCTCCAATGGATTGGGGGGATCCGCCTGACGAACCCTGGACTCGCTTACAACTGTGGGAGATAGGTCTGTTTCGGCCGAAGGGGGATTCTCCACCACGGCTTCAACCTGTGCTGCTGGTGGGGGCGCTTTCCCCGTGCCAACCTTCTCTGCCCCTTTCTTCAGTCCGCTTACGGGTATTGTCCCGAAGCGGAAGAATAGCTGGTGGCCTCTCGACACAATTTCGTTCTTGGAGGCCTCGTCAATGCCAAGCATTAAAACGGCTCCTCCTCCGTCGTCTCTCCTTGAGATGATCCTCCATGCGTCGGTGTCGATCTTGTTCTGGTTGCTCAGCAAAGCCAACAAGTCGATTGTTTCCCGATTCGCACTTCTCGGGCAGTAGATGGTGATATTATGGGGTGACGGAATGTCATCCCCCATTCTACTTTCAAGGGGTATACCCTTCCATGACTGTAGTTTCGACGCTACAGTCATCAGCCAGTCTGCCGATTTTTCATCTGTACAGTCAATAACCAGGTGGCCCACCCGGAAATGAATGCCAGTGAAAGAAACGGCAGTGTCCCATCCTGTCAGTATGACTTCATCCAGGAGGGCCTCCTCCAGCGCGGACAAGTCCCCCTGACTGAGGCTTACCTGGGGATAGTCCACAGGTAACACGGCCACTTTGACCTTTTTCGCGACAGACGCATAGGTCGCGCGAGGTGCAGTGGGCGCTGAGGAGGTGGACATCCTGGCTTCTGCTGCTGCTGCGGATGTGCTAGGGCGCTCATCGAGAGCTTCCTGCTGTCCCGCTACTGAGGCGTTCTTGTGCGCTGCTTTGACAGGTGTGGCCCCTTCCGGTTTTTGCATGGCAGCTGGTCCCGCCGCGCGCACCCTTTTAGGAGTGTCGGTTGGCGGTGTCAGCGTGCTGCTCGACCTTTTGTGAGCCGGTGCCCTGTCTTGGACTGCAACAGGTCTTGGCTCTTTCGCCTTAGCCAATGCAGCCTCCTGTGTCATCCCCTGCTGTAGATAGCGGATGTACCACTTGCATCTTGATCCACAGAGTTCGCGCCTGTGGGGATCATCCAATCCTCCTGGTTCTCCACGACCTGGCAGAAGATTCTTCTTCTTTGGCGGTGGGCGTTGTTGTTCCCGCCGCCTGTCAGCGGTCAACGCGGGACGCATCGGTAGGGATGGTCCTACCGTGCTCCTTTGCGTTAGATGCCGCGATGTCTGCAGACTTGTCTGCCTTTTCTGTGCCTGTGGCACTCTCCTATTGGTAGCCGGAGTCTGGTTACGTGGAGGTTGGTCTACCACGTTGGAGGGCCGCTCCCTATCGAGGTGGCGGTCCTCAAAGTGTCTAGCAACACTTTCCGCAGGGAGATCCTGCGGGGGTTTGAAGTTTTTATTTTTCCTAAAATCCATATATGGTCCCACGAGAAGCGCGACAAATATAGTGTCCATCCGAGCAGAGGTCCGCATGCCCGGATAAGGCTGGTTAGAACAGGCGGTCGCCACTTGCCTGAGCCCACCGTTAGCGACTGAGCTAGTTTTTGACCCGGGCCCCCAGCCAGGCTGACTCTCAGCACGGTACGAGTAACACTCTTAGTCCGGCCCGGGGTGAGATAAGGGGAAAGGAAGAGGTAGGTACTTGTGAGGGAGTTGAGGGTGTGTGAGGCTATGCTTTAAAGGCGGCAACACAAACGCCTTGTCGGTACGATGATCGGTATCATACCCGCTGTTTGTCCGGGACTGCTTATTACGGGGTAGACCCGCTATTCACAGCTAACCTCCCCGAGGGGTGGCCATTCGCTATCCGCAACCCGCGACCCGCCTGGTGGCCTCAGCTGAGCCCCCTCCGAACCATCTCACAAGTTCTTTGGAACAGGTTCAAATCAATAGCTTTATAAAAAAAAATAGTTGGGTCAAATCGATTAGATTGACTATATGGCAGCTATATGAAATAGTGCCCCAAATCATATGAAACTTGGTAGGTCATTTTGGGAGCATAAAAAATGTATTCAAACCAAATTTCAATTCAATAGGTATAAAATTAGAGTTTATGCCAAAAAAAACGGAAAAAAAACCATAGTGCGGTGGAGAAAAACACTCTCTTGATAAATGCCGCAAATTTGTTTCCGTTGATGTCAAAAAGAAATGGGATATCGCTAGCAAGAGCACTGTTTGTTATTGTTGTCTAAAATTCCATAAAGGACAATGTACGCAGCGCGTAAAGTGCAACATCGATAATTGTGAGAGATTCCATCACCGCTAGCTCCACAAACCAAAGATGACAACAGAACCAACCAACAGAACTGAGTTCAGCGGATGTATACAAGAAAATGCTCAGCAGGTGCTCCTCAAAATAGTGACATGCTCCAAAATCAGTTCAGTTTGGAAGGATTTGGTGTCTGCGCAACTAAAGGGGACAAAACTAAATCGGCAGACGAACAAATGGCAATCAATAAAATAGCATCGTCACTAGTTAAGGTGGATGACCATAATCAAAAAAATTTACCCTGGAAAGACGACCAAATCCAAATGCCAAATAGCAGACCGATGGCTGATGTCGCTTATGCCGCTGACATAAAAGAAATGTTCAAACAGGTGAAAATAGCCAATGACGACACAGCAGCGCAATGCTTCTTATGGAGAAATTTACAAACAGAGAAAGAGCCGACAATTTATCAAATGCAATCTATGATGTTCATCTTCACCATTTATAGCACAATTTGTTAAAAATCATAACGCCGAGCAGTACAAAACTTCAGAGCCTGAAGCCGTACGGGCAATCATTGAGAACCACTACGTAGACGACTATTTGGAATCTCAACCAACAGTTGCAGAAGCAGTTAAAATCATACAAGCCGTAATAAAAATCCACGCAGCAGCACACTTTGAAATAAGAAATTTCATTTCAAATAACTCAGATGTCCTGCAAAGCATTCCAAAGGAGTTACATGGGCCTGTTACAAACATACAGCTGAACAGCCAACAAGACATATCACAAAAAGTTCTTGGAATAATTTGGAACGCAAGACAAGATGTACTGACTTTTTCAACGTCAACAATGCATAGTATAAGCGATAACCTTTTAAGCTGTCAAACATTGCCAACAAAAAGAAAGGATCAAATCGTAGATTTAGCTTAAAAGTTTGAATGAGGACTTGTTCCCGCTCAAAAATCTAGAAACGTTTGTTCTACGACTTTTTCGAAAAATCGCTAGTTTAGCGGGAAATCGCTAAAACTCGCTAAAACTAAAAACCCCTAAGGGTAAAGCAATTTCATTACCCTTGGATTTGAAAAAATATAGTAATAGAAAATAATTGGATCCTTCAAATTCATCCTTGAAGGACATTTGATATATCATATAAAAGATCTCGAATCATAGATCAAGAATAAATTTAAATTTTTGTTATACACTAATTGGTTCAAAAGATATTCAGCTTAACTTTTATTTTTTGATTTTTATAATAAAAGTTATGGAATAACTCTTATTTGTAACTTTTAAAATAAAAATCAAAAATAACTCTTAACTTTTATTTTTATTGAAAAAGTCAGAAATAAGAGTTATTTCAAAACTTTTATTAAAAAAATGAATTTTAATGATTATTTTTGACTTTTTAAATAAAAATTAAAAATAAGAATTAAATTTGATTTATATTTTATAAATTGAAAATATAAGTTTTTGGCTGATATCAATAGTTCCGGCTGAAATAGGAATTTTGGTGTTTACCATTTTACTGTAGCATGTTTCCTTCACATTGATTTTTTTAGCTGAAATTAGCATTCATAACTCTTATTTGCAGTCCCTGGTTTAGAGCACTTATTGGAAGTGTAGACGGCAGTAGTGGATTGGAAATCCAACTACTCTATCTGAGGGGGGAAAAATCACACAATTAGACAACATTTAAAAAAAAAAAATCTTCTTGCATGACATACCTTCACAAAAGATAAAACAATGATGAGGTGGACAAACGCCTTGCAGATCCGTGAAGCTGGATGCCTCAAGATTAGGCTGTGGCTAAATGTGCAGGCAGCTTTGGGTTAGGGCCGCCAATGGCTAAGAAAAAATTGCAGCAAGGAAAAGTTTCTCGGCAGCGGCAACCAGTTGAAAAAAGAGGAAACCTGCAGCATTGTAGTTGCAGATGGTGGAGCGGAAATGCAAAAGAAGGGTTATGGGGCTCTCTGCACTATTTATACGCCGGCAGAGCTTTCGTCATGCCGATCAAAGGAGCGCTGCCAACGGGTGCGCAGGCGCTTTATCGCAGTGGCAACATTGTCGCCGTCGCAGCGATAATGCAAAAAAGCTGGCTGCTATGAATATACGTTACTTTTAAATTGCGCGCTATCGCGGCCGTTACAGTGTTGGTCGCCTTTGAGACCATCTGTTTGCATGCTTTGGTCGGCGACGCCCGCGCTGTGGAGTTTTTTGACGCATTACAACTGTTGCATGCCGGCCTATATGTATCTGATTTCCCGCAGCCATAACAGAAAACTCTACGCTCCCCAGTGCAATCTTGATATCGGTGTCCTTGGCCACCACAGTTCCAACGCGACAGAGTTACGGCCGCCAAATCCAGATCCTCTTCTTCTTCGGCCTCATACACTTCATCACTCACTATATGAGAAGCTAAAGCCTGCACCATTCTCCGTGGGGACACTCGTGATATTGTTGATTGCATAAATCGTTCGCGAGTGCGCACAATATGGCGTAATTGCGCTATTGTCGTGATTGTCACATACAAAATTTCGAGCTGAATCCCCGTCAAACGATTTGATCGAAGAACCTCCAGAATTAAAGTCTCAGACAGTGGCTGCAAGAGTTTCTCGGATAACGACACAATAGCTTCATAAAAAGTATCGAAGGATTAATTTTGCTTTGTTTTCTTTGCGACATTTCAGATCTAATTTCTAAGTCAGTTCTTCCGTCCTTAAACTGTGCCCTCAATGCTGTGCTTAGCTGTGCCCATGTGACTATTGGCACTGTTTTGTGGTAGCGCCAAAACCACTCACTAGCACTTCCCTCAAACAAATTGCTAGCATAGCGAGAAACTAATTCGAAGTTCCCCTCCAAGGTTTGCATTGTCAGAGCCTCCACCCTATAAACGAACTCGTCAACCGACTTGGAAATCAATTGGCTTATTCGATCAGGACTCAAGTCACCACCCTGATGAGTTCCCATTGGAGTTTGCAATGTTGCATTGTTCATCCCTTGACTGCTTGCAATATGCCCAGCCGATATTGGCTTCACCTGATCTACTGCTTAAACGTTGTAAGCCCACTTCAATAGTTTGGGCCAACCTTTGTGTCTGCTTAGCTAGTGCACTGGCTAAAGCGTTACTTATAGCTTGCTGTATGCTCATAGTATTGACCTCCTGTTGATTCACCGATTCTACTCTAACTGCACCATCTGCCTCAGGTTCACCCATTTGTTGTGGAGCTGCAGCTTCCGCTTGTTTTTGATTACCTTTTGCCTTCGATCTAGTCATAGTCTGCGGATCAGGCATTATTTGCGAGTTTTGGGCTGCCGCCAGTTCTTCAGCCAGGTTGCTACTCGAAGATCTAAATGGTGCTTGACAAACAGGACAAGTTCTCCTATTACCACCCCTCGCAGTGAAACACGCCCTATGGAAGGCGTGATTTCAGCTAGTGATCACTAATTGGGCTTTGTACTCAATATGTTCCACACAAATGCAGCAAATCTCATCAGTGTCAGCGAATTGATTCAAGTTCTTTTCTTTTTCAGTTTTATTCTATTTATTACATTAATATTTTTATTTATTTTTATTTTTTTTTTTTTTTATATATTTTATTATATTATTATTTAATTTATAATTGCTTTATTATACTATTGGTTTATTAATTTATTTAGTTTTTTACTAATTTTATAAAAACTTTTTATTTAATTTTATTATTGATTTTTATTAATTAAGTTTCGAGTTTCTAGTTTATTATTTTGATTTTATTCCTTAATAAATTTTGTCAAAATGAAGTATCGATAAAAAAAATTCAACCCAAAATAGCAATCAACAAATTATAATGTCTGGAAGTCGTGCAACACCTTTGTGATGCCTATGTTGCCTTTCATCATCCGTTTTCAAACTGGTCACTCAAGGCAATTTATTAGTCGCCTTAGGTTTTCAATGAATAACATTGATACACTTAACAAAACGATATAGTCACTTAAATGCTTGCCGCTTATAGCCGAATCTACAGTTGACTTTTTATTTGTCCTCTGGTTCCAGATATATAAGTGAACAATTAATGCACTCAAGCAGATATTAATAAACGCAAAAATAGTTTGTATGCTGTGCATTGTCGCTTTTATCAGCCATTACTGTAATGTAAAAGTAATTCTAACTAACAATAGACAAAGCATCTGTTTATTAATAATATGATGATTTTTCTATTGAGAAGACGTAGTTCTCGGCCACGATCCATCAATTCAAACTTTCAAACCAACATATAGGCACATAAGTATTTCCACTTCGCTTTCTGTTATTCATTCAGTGTCAGGCCGTAGAGTAGATCCACATAGATCATTATGCCACTGATGTAATAACTTTTCTGCATTTGCAAACGATGTTGCAAGTGTGGCGACACAATGCACAACACAATGTGGCGACATTTGCATATAAAAAATCAAACCAAGGAAATAAAAATCTTAAATCGAACTCATAACAAATAATTATTATTCACATCTAGCTGTTATTGATGTTAAGTCTTTGCTGGGAATATGAAGCCAGCCGGAAAAGAGGGCCTCACGTCTGGGCGCCAAAAATTAATATATTAACTGTAGCATGCAACGGTTATGAAATTTTCCACAATTGCAGGTGTCGGTGTAGGAGCGAGAGCGGAGCACGCCTTTGCTTCCGGCTTTGTCTCTGGTCGGCACGGGAGGGTGCGAGAAAAAAAAATTACCGCTGCTCTCTACGAGTTCTCAAGCGCTAAATTTTTAATTTTAAATTTCGCGTGCATTTCGTCATCAGTTCAAGGCAAGATCACTTAGGAAAGAAGAAAGGGAAGACGGATAACGAGCACCAAAAAAAAAAATTAAACGAACCACAAGGCAACTTCAAGGGCATCTTCCGATTATTGTCTAGCGCGATCAGCTGTTTGTTGCGCTAAGACTCCCCACCCTACCATGGTCGCTCTAAATGCAAATTAAAGTTCAACGACCCTGTTTATCCAACGATGTTCAATCCATTGGCACAAGAAGGGTATGCACGACTTCCATTTAGAACTCGATTAGTTCAAATTCATAATGATTCTATTTATTCACACCAATTAGCAAACCTAGCATTAACTTCATGAATTTTATATTTAAGTAACATTAGTAATTTTTCATATTGTTCTTGTTTTATCTTTTTTTTTTAACTTTTAATGACTTTAATTGGTTTTAGTTTGTGAACGTGAACGCGGCTGAAAGTAAGAATTACAGGGTATTGAAGAATGTCATTGAATAGTAACATTAATATTCTAATTTATAAAAGGAAATGTGCAATAAGAAAAAGAAATGTATATAGGTTAATTTTACTAGGTAGCTTTATATTTCATATTTCTCAAAGAAAATCACTTCTGTGCTCCAAAATTAACGCCTTAGCACTAGAAGAGAGCTCTCTGCTCGATCTCTGTGTTTGCCACTGGCCACTGTCCCAGTTGTGGTTATGTCCGATTGCTCGGCCCCTGCAAAACACACGCTCGTGCCAATTAGCCCCTGCTGCAATTCCTCCGATGCCAATAAGGAAATATTTACCCTTATTCTGGGGAAGAGACTGCTGAGGTTTTTTTTTTCTTTTTCTGGGAGTAAAAGCTCCACAGAAGAAATTGCTCCACAGTGATCTACGAAAATGGTCCGTTTTTTTTTCTATATTTTGTGCTTTTATGTTTCTTTTCCGTGTCGTTATACCGAAACGTAATCTGGTATTTTAAATAACTTTTAGACGATTCCCGATGTCGGATTGAAAGGTCGTACACCGGAGACGTATTTGCTGTTAGACGGTCAAAACGGAAAAGACCGGATGCTGCGATCAAGACGAAGGTCTTGAGTCATGACACGCGATTCGCATATGACACTAGAGTAGTCTACTACTCAACTATCGAAAGCCTGCTCTTACGACCCTGTGACCCCAAACAATTTCCTATCGATATCCTAATTTTTAGTATACTCATAAGTAATAGCAATTATTTCAGTGTGCAATATGTCAACAATTTATATAAATTTTGTACTTTATCTTATGATTACTATTTATTTATTTAAGGAATTCATATTTATACTTTTATTTTACTATATGCTATTTATTTATTAGTTTTAGGTATTTATTCAAAAACTAAATTTTATTTATTTATTTAGATATTTATTATACCCGTTGCTTATAAAAATAAGTAAAAGGGGATATTGTATTTGTTGCAATGTATGTAACAGGGAGAAGGAAGCATCTCTGACCCTATAAAGTATATCACTGCGGACGGCAGTCCGCGCTAGTGACCAAAGCAGCACGAAGGGTGCGAAGGCGACTAGCATATATACACAGGAAGAATGGAAAATTTGCTATGACTGTCCGATCAGAACGAGTTATATACCGATCGAAAGGTATCAATTAAACTTACAATTTTGCATACTAAGACTTTTGAAAACTCACCTGGTTCGTGAGATAAACAGGCGTAAGTGGGAGGGGCAAAATTTAAATGATTGGAGCAAATGGGGCCGTTGGAGCCTTTTTATTTTTTATTTTAATTTTTTACTATTCTAATTAAAAATACGCGTCGAATGACACCTCGATCATCGAAATCCAACCATTGGTTCAAAATTAATTTTGAAATTTTAAGTCGCCTTCCAAAAATGAGATGAAAAGTCAGATTGTCTGTTTGTCTGTTTGTTTGTTTGTTTGTTTGTTTGTTTGGATCAAATCGTAGATTTAGCTTAAAAGTTTGAATGAGGACTTGTTCCCGCTCAAAAATCTAGAAACGTTTGTTCTACGACTTTTTCGAAAAATCACTAGTTTAGCGGGAAATCGCTAAAACTCGCTAAAACTAAAAACCCCTAAGGGTAAAGCAATTTCATTACCCTTGGATTTGAAAAAAATATTTTTCTATTATTATTTTGAAAGTTGTAGTATATATTACTGCAACAGAATCTTGAAAAAAAAATGAAAAATAGTAATAGAAAATAATTGGATCCTTCAAATTCATCCTTGAAGGACATTTGATATATCATATAAAAGATCTCGAATCATAGATCAAGAATAAATTTAAATTTTTGTTATACACTAATTGGTTCAAAAGATATTCAGCTTAACTTTTATTTTTTGATTTTTATAATAAAAGTTATGGAATAACTCTTATTTGTAACTTTTAAAATAAAAATCAAAAATAACTCTTAACTTTTATTTTTATTGGAAAAATCAGAAATAAGAGTTATTTCAAAACTTTTATTAAAAAAATGAATTTTAATGATTATTTTTGACTTTTTAAATAAAAATTAAAAATAAGAATTAAATTTGATTTATATTTTATAAATGGAAAATATAAGTTTTTGGCTGATATCAATAGTTCCGGCTGAAATAGGAATTTTGGTGTTTACCATTTTACTGTAGCATGTTTCCTTCACATTGATTTTTTTAGCTGAAATTAGCATTCATAACTCTTATTTGCAGTCCCTGGTTTAGAGCACTTATTGGAAGTGTAGACGGCAGTAGTGGATTGGAAATCCAACTACTCTATCTGAGGGGGGAAAAATCACACAATTAGACAACATTTAAAAAAAAAAAATCTTCTTGCCTGACATACCTTCACAAAAGATAAAACAATGATGAGGTGGACAAACGCCTTGCAGATCCGTGAAGCTGGATGCCTCAAGATTAGGCTGTGGCTCAATGTGCAGGCAATGCAATGGCTAAGAAAAAATTGCAGCAAGGAAAAGTTTCTCGGCAGCGGCAACCAGTTGAAAAAAGAGGAAACCTTTTCTTGTTTTCCTTTTAGGTTTTGTATTTTTTAAAAATTTTAAACGTTGCACAGAAAAATTTAATTTTTTCACACTTGTCACGTTTTTGGATTTTTCTTAATTGTTCTGCAGCATTGTAGTTGCAGATGGTGGAGCGGAAATGCAAAAGAAGGGTTATGGGGCCCTCTGCACTATTTATACGCCGGCAGAGCTTTCGTCATGCCGATCAAAGGAGCGCTGCCAACGGGTGCGCAGGCGCTTTATCGCAGTGGCAACATTGTCGCCGTCGCAGCGATAATGCAAAAAATCTTGCTGCTATGAATATACGTTACGTTTAAATTGCGCGCTATCGCGGCCGTTACAGTGTTGGTCGCCTTTGAGACCATCTGTTTGCATGCTTTGGTCGGCGACGCCCGCGCTGTGGAGTTTTTTGACGCATTACAACTGTTGCATGCCGGCCTATATGTATCTGATTTCCCGCAGCCATAACAGAGAACTCTACGCTCCCCAGTGCAATCTTGATATCGGTGTCCTTGGCCACCACAGTTCCAACGCGACAGAGTTACGGCCGCCAAATCCAGATCCTCTTCTTCTTCGGCCTCATACACTTCATCACTCACTATATGAGAAGCTAAAGCCTGCACCATTCTCCGTGGTGACACTCGTGATATTGTTGATTGCAAAAATCGTTCGCGAGTGCGCACAATACGGCGTAATTGCGCTATTGTCGTGATTGTCACATACAAAATTTCGAGCTGAATCTCCGGCAAACGATTTGCTCGAAGAACCTCCAGAATTAAAGTCTCAGACAGTGGCTGCAAAAGTTTCTCGGATAACGACACAATAGCTTCATAAAAAGTATCGAAGGATTAATTTTGCTTTGTTTTCTTTGCGACATTTCAGATCTAATTTCTAAGTCAGTTCTTCCGTCCTTAAACTGTGCCCTCAATGCTGTGCTTAGCTGTGCCCATGTGACTATTGGCACTGTTTTGTGGTAGCGCCAAAACCACTCACTAGCACTTCCCTCAAACAAATTGCTAGCATAGCGAGAAACTAATTCGAAGTTCCCCTCCAAGGTTTGCATTGTCAGAGCCTCCACCCTATAAACGAACTAGTCAACCGACTTGGAAATCAATTGGCTTATTCGATCAGGACTCAAGTCACCACCCTGATGAGTTCCCATTGGAGTTTGCAATGTTGCATTGTTCATCCCTTGACTGCTTGCAATATGCCCAGCCGATATTGGCTTCACCTGATCTACTGCTTAAACGTTGTAAGCCCACTTCAATAGTTTGGGCCAACCTTTGTGTCTGCTTAGCTAGTGCACTGGCTAAAGCGTTACTTATAGCTTGCTGTATGCTCATAGTATTGACCTCCTGTTGATTCACCGATTCTACTCTAACTGCACCATCTGCCTCAGGTTCACCCATTTGTTGTGGAGCTGCAGCTTCCGCTTGTTTTTGATTACCTTTTGCCTTCGATCTAGTCATAGTCTGCGGATCAGGCATTATTTGCGAGTTTTGGGCTGCCGCCAGTTCTTCAGCCAGGTTGCTACTCGAAGATCTAAATGGTGCTTGACAAACAGGACAAGTTCTCCTATTACCACCCCTCGCAGTGAAACACGCCCTATGGAAGGCGTGATTTCAGCTAGTGATCACTAATTGGGCTTTGTACTCAATATGTTCCACACAAATGCAGCAAATCTCATCAGTGTCAGCGAATTGATTCAAGTTCTCGCAGGCGTGAACTAAATTCATGATACTACTGTATGAATATATTTGTTTTCTTTTCTTTTTCAGTTTTATTCTATTTATTACATTAATATTTTTATTTATTTTTTTTTTTTTTTTTATATATATTTTATTATATTATTATTTAATTTATAATTGCTTTATTATACTATTGGTTTATTAATTTATTTAGTTTATTACTTATTTTATAAAAACTTTTCATTTAATTTTGTTATTGATTTTTATTAATTAAGTTTCGAGTTTCTAGTTTATTATTTTGATTTTATTCCTTAATAAATTTTGTCAAAATGTAGTATCGATAAAAAAAATTCAACCCAAAATAGCAATCAACAAATTATAATGTCTGGAAGTCGTGCAACACCTTTGTGATACCAATGTTGCCTTTAGAAAGAAACAAGAAGGAAACAAATAGTACGATGGAGTATCATCCGTTTTCAAACTGGTCACTCAAGGCAATTTAATAGTCGCCTTAGGTTTTCAATGAATAACATTGATACACTTAACAAAACGATATAGTCACTTAAATGCTTGCCGCTTATAGCCGAATCTACAGTTGACTTTTTATTTGTCCTCTGGTTCCAGATATATAAGTGAACAATTAATGCACTCAAGCAGATATTAATAAACGCAAAAATAGTTTGTATGCTGTGCATTGTCGCTTTTATCAGCCATTACTGTAATGTAAAAGTAATTCTAACTAACAATAGACAAAGCATCTGTTTATTAATAATATGATGATTATACCCGTTACTTATTAAAAATAAGTAAAAGGGGATATTGTATTCGTTGCAATGTATGTAACAGGGAGAAGGAAGCATCTCCGACCCTATAAAGTATATATATTCTTGATCAGCATCAACAGCCGAGTCGATATAGCCATGTCCGTCTGTCCGTCCGTCCGTCTGTCCGTCTGTCCGTCCGTCCGTCTGTCCGTCTGTCCGTCTGTGTGAGCGCCTAGATCTCAGAGACTATAAGAGCTAGAGCAACCAAATTTGGCACGCAGATTTCTATAAGCCCCACGCAGATCAAGTTTGTTTTAAAATTTTGCCACGCCCCTTTCCGCCTCCGTAAATCGCGAAAATCCACCACACGCACAGTTTTCAAAATATTAGGTTTTTTTAAACGGTGAACGTTAGTTATAATTATTACCTATCATCCTGCTAAATCCCAACAAGATCGGACAAAGATAAAGGTGGTACTGGCTGATTAAAGCTTTTAAGCAATAAAAGTGCCTAAAAGCATGCAATAAAAACACAAGTTTAATTTATTTAGGTAAGTAACGGGTATCCTATAGTCGGGAGCTCGACTATAGCCTTTCCCACTTGTTTTTCTATTGAGAAGACGTAGTTCTCGACCACGATCCATCAATTCAAACTTTCAAACCAACATATAGGCACATAAGTATTTCCACTTCGCTTTTTGTTATTCATTCAGTGTCAGGCCGTAGAGTAGATCCACATAGACCATTATGCCACTGATGTAATAACTTTTCTGCATTTGCAAACGATGTTGCAAGTGTGGCGACACAATGCACAACACAATGTGGCGACATTTGCATACAAAAAATCAAACCAAGGAAATAAAAATCTTAAATCGAACTCATAACAAATAATTATTATTCACATCTAGCTGTTATTGATGTTAAGTCTTTGCTGGGAATATGAAGCCAGCCGGAAAAGAGGGCCTCACGTCTGGGCGCCAAAAATTAATATATTAACTGTAGCATGCAACGGTTATGAAAATTTCCACAATTGCAGGTGTCGGTGTAGGAGCGAGAGCGGAGCACGCCTTTGCTTCCGGCTTTGTCTCTGGTCGGCACGGGAGGGTGCGAGAAAAAAAAATTACCGCTGCTCTCTACGAGTTCTCAAGCGCTAAATTTTTAATTTTAAATTTCGCGTGCATTTCGTCATCAGTTCAAGGCAAGATCACTTAGGAAAGAAGAAAGGGAAGACGGATAACGAGCACCAAAAAAAAAAATTAAACGAACCACAAGGCAACTTCCGATTATTGTCTAGCGCGATCAGCTGTTTGTTGCGCTAAGACTCCCCACCCTACCATGGTCGCTCTAAATGCAAATTAAAGTTCAACGACCCTGTTTATCCAACGATGTTCAATCCATTGGCACAAGAAGGGTATGCACGACTTCCATTTAGAACTCGATTAGTTCAAATTCATAATGATTCTATTTATTCACACCAATTAGCAAGCCTAGCATTAACTTCATGAATTTTATATTTAAGTAACATTAGTAATTTTTCATATTGTTCTTGTTTTATCTTTTTTTTTTAACTTTTAATGACTTTAATTAGTTTTAGTTTGTGAACGTGAACGCGGCTGAAAGTAAGAATTACAGGGTATTGAAGAATGTCATTGAATAGTAACATTAATATTCTAATTTATAAATGGAAATGTGCAATAAGAAAAAAAAATGTATATAGGTTAATTTTACTAGGTAGCTTTATATTTCATATTTCTCAAAGAAAATCACTCCTGTGCTCCAAAATTAACGCCTTAGCACTGGAAGAGAGCTCTCTGCTCGATCTCTGTGTTTGCCACTGGCCACTGTCCCAGTTGTGGTTATGTCCGATTGCTCGGCCCCTGCAAAACACACGCTCGTGCCAATTAGCCCCTGCTGCAATTCCTCCGATGCCAATAAGGAAATATTTACCCTTATTCTGGGGAGAGACTGCTGAGGTTTTTTTTTTTTTTTGCTGGGAGTAAAAGCTCCACAGAAGAAATTGCTCCACAGTGATCTACGAAAATGGTATGTAGGTCCGTTTATATTGCACGCAGATCGAGTTTGCTTTAGATTTTGGCCACGCCCCCTTAAACGCCCACAAATTTAAAAAAATCTTAATTATAAGGTCATTTTTAAAGATAGACATTCCTAATTGAGCATAGACAAAGATAATATTATCTTACACATTTGCTGAAAATTTCATCGCGATCGGATAATAAACAGCGAAGATATTAAACATCTAAATTCTCGATGATTTGCCATTCCTTATCAGCAACAATAACAACAAACACAATTAGATAACAATTACATTTGACTCACAGTCCAGTAACAACAAAATCTATAATTAGATACCTGTCCTTTAAGATCGTCTGTGGCGCAGTGTCTAGAGCGTTTGCTTTTTGCACAAGTTCGGGTTGCGGGTTCGAGTTCCGGCACGCAAAAAAAAATTTTTTTTTTTAATATTTTGAATTCAGTTATTTTAGTTTAGTTAGTTTTTTTTTTAAATGTTAAAAGTATATATATTCTTGTTGTTTTAGATTTTCGCCACGCCCCCTTAAACGCCCACAAAATAGAAAATCTTAATTATAAGCACAAATTTAAAGATAGACATTCCTAATAAGGAAGCGAAGATATTAAACAACTAAATTCTCGATGATTTGCCATTCGTTATCAGAAACAATAACAACGACAACAATCACAACTTGATAATAATTACTTTGACTTACAGTCCAGTAACAATAAAATCTATAACAAGGTGGGTATTTCCAAAAAGAGTCTGCGGCGCAATGCATAGAGCGTTGTCCTCAGTTATGTTTAGGAGTCCTGGGTTAGAATTCGCGCTCCACCTTTTTTTTTTGTTCTTAATATTTTGTTAGACACCGTACTTAAAAAAAGTACAGGTGTCTATTAACTTTGTCACAAAAAAAAGTGCGTAACAGGCAGAAGGAGGCGTGGCAGACCCCATAAAGTATAAATATTCTTGATCAGCATCAACAGCCGAGTTGATATAGCCATGTCTGTCTGTCCGTCTGTAAGAGCGCCTAGATCTCAGAGACTATAAGAGCTAGAGACTCCAAACTTGGTATGTAGGTTCGTCTATATTGCAAGCAGATCGAGTTTGTTTTAGATTTTGGATCGGACCACTATATCATATAGCTCCCAATCAGTTGAAAATCAAGTCTTAGTATGGAAAACTTTTTTGCTGTTTGAGATATTTCAATTAAACTGACAGAATATGCATGTATAATGGTCCCATACATCCTGACCAAATTTGGTTGGAGTCGGACCACTATATCATATAGCTACCATAAAAACGATCAGTCAAAAATCAACTCTTAGTATGAAAAACTTTTTTTCCATAGTAAGTACGGGGTCTCCGACAGTCGAGTATGCTCGACTGTAGCACCGTCCACTAGTTTTTTCTATATTTTGTGCTTTTATGTTTCTTTTCCGTGTCGTTATACCGAAACGTAATCTGGTATTTTAAATAACTTTTAGACGACGGATTGAAAGGTCGTACACCGGAGACGTATTTGCTGTTAGACGGTCAAAACGGAAAAGACCGGATGCTGCGATCAAGACGAAGGTCTTGAGTCATGACACGCGATTCGCATATGACACTAGAGTAGTCTACTACTCAACTATCGAAAGCCTGCTCTTACGACCCTGTGACCCCATACAATTTCCTATCGATATCCTAATCACTGCGGACGGCAGTCCGCGCTAGTGACGAAAGCAGCACGAAGGGTGCGAAGGCGACTAGCATATATACACAGGAAGAATGAAAAATTTGCTTTGACTGTCCGATCAGGTCGAATTATATACCGATCGAAAGGTATAAATTTAACTTACAAATGTGCATACTAAGACTTTTGATAACTCACCTGGTTTGTGAGATAAACAGGTGTAAGTGGGAGGGTCACATTTTAAATGATTGGAGCTAATGGGGCCGCTGGAGCTTTTTGGTCAACATTTTTAATTTTTTAATATTTCTCATAAAAATACGCGTCGAATGACAACCTCAATCATCAAAATCCGACTACTGGTTCAAAAGATAATTAATTTTGAAATTTTTAGTCGCTTTCCGAAAATGAGATGAAAAGTCAGTTTGTCTGTTTGTCTGTTTGTTTGTTTGGATCAAATCGTTAATTTAGCTAAAATGTTTGAATGAGGACTTGTTCCTGTTCAAAAATCTAGAAACGTTTGTTCTACGACTTTTTCGAAAAACCGCTAGTTTAGCGGGAAATCGCTAAAACCCGCCAAACTTAAAACCCCCATAGCATCCAAACCATAGAAGCTACAGATGTGATCTATATATCGTTGAAAATGTACTTTGAAGGGCTTTTTAGCATATGTTCAAACTTTTTTTCTAAAGTACACAGGTAAAAAGCTACAGGTGAAAAAAGGTATTTTTCTTCACATATTGGCGGTTTATGAGAAAACGCCGCTAGCGTTTTTTTTTAATTTTAAATATGTTATAGTTTGTACAATTTCGCGTTTTTTGATGTATCATGCATAAATTGTAGTCGATTGGTTTGGAAGATATAACCAATTAACTAAATATATACGTTTTACTTTGAATTGCAATAGGACGGCAGCGGCAATTACATTTGACTAACAGTCCAGTAACAATGAAATCTATAATTAGACAGTCGTTATTAAAGATCGCCAGTGGCGCATAGCGTAGAGCGCCCGATTTTTGTATGAATTCTCAGCTCGGGTTCCGGGTTCGAATTCAGGCACGGACAAAACTTTTTTATTTTTTTTTTTTTAAATGCAATTCATTTGTTAGTAGATGATTATCATGCATAAATTTTTGTTGATTGGTTTGGAAGATATAACCAATTAACAAAATATATACGTTTTACTTTGAATTAAAATAGAACAGCAGCGGCAATTACATTTGACTAACAGTCCAGTAACAATGAAATCTATAATTAGACAGTCGTCATTAAAGATCGCCAGTGGCGCAAAGTGTAGAGCGCCCGATTTTTGCATGAATTCTCAGCTAGGGTTCCGGGTTCGAATTCAGGCACGGACGAAACTTTTTTGTTTTTATTTTTAAATGCAATTAATTTGTTAGTATATGATCCACTAATGTTTTTTTTATTGCTTTTCAATTTAAAAAAGGTGTTGGCAGAAATCTTAGCTGCAAAATAAAGAATCGCTGTAGTCGATCTGTCTGTGTGCATATTGAAAATCTTCTAGCAAAGTAACAATGCCAGAAGCGTATGTAAATAAAATATTTATGTGAAGCGATAAAAACCAGTGCTGCCAGACAGTTCAGTTTTGTCTTACAACAATGTGGGTTTTAATTTATTCATATGAATTAAACTATGAAGGAAACCAGTGTTGCCAGACTGTTTTTTTTGCTTGTACAAACAATAAACACCGATTGACAAAGTTACACTGTCAAAAAATATATCAATTGTCAAAATTTCCAATGTCTTATTAAAAAACTTCTGATATCTTATAAAAAAACCTCTTTACGAGGTAAAAGTCTAGTGACGAAAACATTTTCATGCCCCAAAATTTCTGATATCCAATTTTGTGACGAAAAATATTAAATTTTACACATGAATTATTAAACAAAAATTTTTGTCACTGGGCACATTGCGCTTAATTTTTCATACCTAATAAATAGTATTTTTTAGCGCAGTGCCAGTGACAAACATTTTTGTTTAATAATTCATGTGTAAAATTTAATATTTTTCGTCACAAAATTGGATATCAGAAATTTTGGGGCATGAAAATGTTTTCGTCACTAGACTTTTACCTCGTAAAGAGGTTTTTTTTATAAGATTTTTAGTATACTCATAAGTAATAGCAATTATTTCAGTGAGCAATATGTCAACAATTTTATAAATTTTGTACTTTATCTTATGATTACTATTTATTTATTTAAGGAATTCATATTTATACTTTTATTTTACTATATGCTATTTATTTATTAGTTTTAGGTATTGTAATACCCTAATAGTACACGCTTTATTACTCGTTTATTATTATTTGTTTACAAACTATGCTGTGATGTGATTGGGATTGTAGCTGTTCACCAACTGCCATGAAACCGGTCAGTGCATATCCAGCTCTACATGACAGTCGGTTTCATGGATTGCTATGATGTGTAATTACATTTGTGTTTTGTGTAATGTGCCGGCTATCACATCCCTCCTTTATTTTGAGAATTGCTTTAAAACTCATGACTTCCAATAATAGTTGATATCAGAGAATCTTGATTCGAGTTCTCCTCCGCTGTGGCGGCTAATGCGGACATCGGAGCTGAGGAGACGTCTTTAGTTGGCGGGCCTAGAGGAATTGTATTAGCTAACTGGGCCTCGACTGTTGTAGATTCTGAAGTTTTCGGAATTTTCTTTAAGTGGCAAACATTTCGTGTTAGTATCCTTCCTCCTCCGTCGACTTTGGCAATGTTGCCATTTCTCTCTTTTACTTCATATTCTGTTTTGTCAAACGTTGGAGTCAGTTTGTTGGTGAGAATTACGTTTTTTACTAGGACTTTGTCCCCAACCTCTATGTCTACATTCTGAGCTCCGCGGTTTGTATCGGCCAATATCTTCCCTTTATGTTTTTCACGGGCGTCTCTATCTTTTTCTTCGGTTTCAAAATAGGCATCGTTTATGTCGTGGATTCCGGGAATCTTGTCCCTAATTACCCGGTTGAACATTAGTTCGGTAGGAGGACTTCCAGTGGTGCCGTGTGGGGTAACATTGTACATGTGTACAAAATCCTGAATCTCTTCTTGGAAGCGTTTTTTATTAGCGTATGCTATCTTTAATCGCTTAAGTAATGACCTGTTCATATTTTCAACTTCACCGTTTGCTTGTGGCCAGTATGGAGGGCTTGAAATCTGTTCAATTCCACTGGATTTGCAAAACTGGTCGAACTCTTTACTGACGTGTTGCCATTATCCGTTTTCAGGTATTTTGGAATGCCTAGCCTGGAGAATATTTCTCGCATTGCCTCTATTAGTGTTTGAGACGTAATAGACCGAATTAATTTGAATTCCATGTAGCGGGAATAGTAGTCGATAAGGACGAAGACATGTTGCCCATTCGGTAGTGGGCCAAGCAGATCAGAGGCAAGTGATATCCAGGGACCATTTGGGAAGACGTGTCTGTTCATTGGTGCCGGTTTACTTGGGAGTGAGACTAGCAGGCAATCTTTACAGCATTTTACAAATTTTTCCACTTCTCTGTCTATCGAAGGCCACCACACTTTAGCTCTTAGGCGCCTTTTCATGGCTGATTCGCCTGGATGTCCTTCGTGGGCTAATTGGAGTATCCTTTCACGCAACTCCCAGGAATTACAATGCGGGTTCCGCGAAGTAAGATATCGCCAATTGCGGATATCTCAAAGCGAAATGGGTAGTATCTACTTGATGTTGCCTTTTCCCATTAATTGTTACTTAGACAAGTAAGAACATCTATTATTTCTTCGTCTTTAACACTCTCTGTGGCTATCTCAGATATGGAAAGCAATGTGGGAACAGTGGATGCGACTATGTGAAAGATGTTCTTCTCGCCGTCCCAGTCGAAGCTATTCGTGTTGTTTATCAGGCACAATCTAGAGAGGGAGTCAGCAATGTTTTCCTTACCCGACTTGTAAATCACTTTGAACTTGTAAGCTTGTAGCCTCAGTAGCCACCTCTCAATTCTAGCCGGTGGTTTTGAAGTAGGCTTGAAAATAGTTTCGAGTGGTTTATGGTCCGTCACTAATTCAAACTCCAGGCCTGTGAGGTAGTAATAAAATTTTTCTACGGCCCATACTAGGGCAAGGCTTTCCTTTTCCGCTTGCGAATATCTTTTCTCTACGTCAGTTAAGCTCTTGCTAGCAAATGATATTACATGAGGGTTGTTCTCTTCGCTGAATTGTACTAACACTGCACCCAAGGCCACTGGGCTGGCGTCCGCGATGAGGCGAGTTCTTAGGCTTGTATCAAAGTAGGACAAGTTTGGTACTCTTGCTAATTGTGATTTAAGGTCATTGAATGCGCGTCTTTGTTCATCCTCCCATAAGAACTTATGATTTTCTTTTAGTAGTTCCCGTAGCTTATCCGTGCGGGTAGCCAAATCCGGTATGAACTTTCCCACGTAAGTAACGAGTCCGAGAAAACTACGTAGTTCCTCTTTGTTAGCTGGGTCACGAAACGTGGATATCACCAGCGCCTTCTCCGGGTCGACTTCTATGCCGGCATCTGATAGGACGTGTCCAAGGAACTTAAGCCTCTTGGCTTTCAAAGTACATTTCTCACCGTTCAGAAGCACGTTATTTTCTTGAAATATGGTCTTTACCAACTCGAGAGCTTTGTCGTGTTCGTATTCATTGTGCCCAAATATTATGACATCATCAATGAAATTTAAGCAATTCTGGCACGGGGATAATAATTTTTCTAGATTCCTCTGAAAAATTTCTGGGGCAGAACATACCCCAAACATAAGCCGTTTGTACCTGAATAGTCCCCTTGTGGTAATAAAAGTCGTAATGTCTCGGCTTGATTCGTCGAGTTCCAGCTGGTGGTATGCGTTCTTCAAATCCAAACGAGAGAAGTATTTTGCACCTCGAAGCTTTGTCATAAACGTTTCGAATGTGGGCAGTGGGTAGTTTTCCCTGAGAATGGCCTTGTTAGCCCGTCTCATATCGACACACAACCTGATGTCGCCGTTGGGTTTGAACGCTATTACAATGGGTGAGATCCAGGGACTCGGACCTGTCACTGCTTCGATAATGTCTAGTTTAAGGTCTTCATCCAATCTTTCCTTTATTTTACCCTCCAGAGCGACTGGAATCCTTCTAAAAGGTTGTTGAACGGGATTGACGTTTGGGTCTATGGACAGTTTGACGCAGACACCTTTCCATTTTGGGAATGGGGTACTGCTTCCGATTTGGTTTATCTCTAATCCAAGTTTTAGCACTCTTAGTTGAATAGCCGTTTCTCTCCCAAGTAACGATTGTCGTCCATTCTCTATGACGTAAAACGTGGCAATCTCTTCTTGTTTTGTGCTCACTGATATTGGGGCTTCAAAAACCGTAGTTATTTTTAAAAACTTTTCTGAAGCATAGGCTCGGAACTGTTTGGTAGACTGGGAACGCACATTGAACATTGGAGTTCCTTTGTCCATAAGTCTTGTCCAATCGGTTTCGCTTATAAGATTGTACAAGGATCCAGAGTCTATAATCATTGTAATTGGGTTACCACCCACGTGACAACGTATTGCCACCTCCGCGTTATCGTTGTTAGATATTTTGAAACAATCGGAATGGTAGACTTTATCAGGTGGTTTAGTCAGTCCTTCCTCGACCGCCCTAATCTCTGTGCGGCGACGTTTCCTTTCAAATTCGCTCAGCTGTCCAAATGCTCGCTTAGTCCGGCATTTATTACCATAATGTCCAAACCGTGAACATTTCAAACACTTTGAATTTCTCGCCGGGCAATTCTTGCTGTCTTCGTGGTGTTCGTAGTGGCCACATCTTCCGCACTCTTTTTTGAGGTTTGGATCCCGGTGAATCTTTCTCGAATTGATTTTGTGAACCGCATCCTCGAGGGGCTGTCCAGTCATCGACAGTGTTTGTTTATTAATCTGTTCGTCGACTTGGCACATTCCAATGATCTCATTAAGAGTATGTTCCTTTCCTAGGAGTTTCTTTTTTAGTTCTAGAGGTGCCCACGAATCTAGAATTTTATCTTTTAGTGAAATTTCATCTGCCTCTTCCTTTGATGAGCCAAATGAGCATTTGTTCATCTGTTGTCGAAGACGCATTAGAAATTGATTAAAGTTTTCTCCTCCAGTTGGTATAATATTCCTGAAGAGGTGTCTCTCGACGGTCGAGTTACGTTCAGGGCTGAAGTGACCCGTTAGTTTTTCGACCAGTGTTTCAAATACGTCGTTCTCGGTCTTTTCGTCGTAGGGCTCGATAGCTCCGGGAAGGGAATAGGCCACGGCTTGCAGTTGCGGGCCACCAAGGTGTAGCAACTTGTTCCTTTTGCGGACCACACCTGTGATGTCTTCCGCGTCGATATAGATTTTGAACGCACGGAGCCAGTTTTCCCATTCAGATCGCATCAGAGACCTTTCGATCAAATCGTATTGAAATGGTTTGATTTCCACCATTGTATTTCACTGGTTCTAAAGGAAATAGAGAAAACAGCGGTACCGATTACTATGAAACTGGACATTTGTGTTTCTTAAGTGTTTTTAATAAATATGTGTGTGTGAAGCTTTCCAGCCTTGCTGGATTTGACATTTGTCAATTAAGTATTTGCCAGCACTTCTGCTCCAATTTGGTTTCCAAATTGATAGTTTTTTGACCTTTGTCAATTAAGTATTTGCCAGCACTTCCGCTCCAATTTGTTTCCAAATTGATAATTTTTTTTTTTTTTATTCTTCTCTGTATACGAAAGCACCCAGGATCTGCAGTGTTATTGCTTTGTCCATGGGTTTGCATTCCATATACTTCCTTCTTTTCTGACTAAACGCCAGATAGCAATTCCAGGATGTGCAGTGTTATTGCTTTGTCCATGGTTTGCTTTATATTTTTTTTTTTTGTAGCCACGGAACCAGCAGTATTATTGCATAGTCCTAGGCATCTTCAAATACTGGCAGTATTGCTGCTCAATATTGAAGTACCAAACCAAAAATTTTTTTTTTTTTTGACGTAAATTCCAACTTACTTTTTTTTTTATTTATTTATTTAATAAAATTTTTTTTTTTAATCCTCGTCGCCACTTGTAATACCCTAATAGTACACGCTTTATTACTCGTTTATTATTATTTGTTTACAAACTATGCTGTGATGTGATTGGGATTGTAGCTGTTCACCAACTGCCATGAAACCGGTCAGTGCATATCCAGCTCTACATGACAGTCGGTTTCATGGATTGCTATGATGTGTAATTACATTTGTGTTTTGTGTAATGTGCCGGCTATCACAGGTATTTATTCAAAAACTAAATTTTATTTATTTATTTAGATATTTATTATACCCGTTGCTTATAAAAATAAGTAAAAGGGGATATTTTATTTGTTGCAATGTATGTAACAGGGAGAAGGAAGCATCTCTGACCCTATAAAGTATATCACGCCGCGCTAGTGACGAAAGCAGCCCGAAGGGTGCGAAGGCGACTAGCATATATACACAGGAAGAATGGAAAATTTGCTATGACTGTCCGATCAGGTCGAGTTATATACCGATCGAAAGGTATCAATTAAACTTACAATTTTGCATACTAAGACTTTTGAAAACTCACCTGGTTCGTGAGATAAACAGGCGTAAGTGGGAGGGGCAAAATTTAAATGATTGGAGCAAATGGGGTCGTTGGAGCCTTTTTATTTTTTATTTTAATTTTTTACTATTCTAATTAAAAATACGCGTCGAATGACACCTCGATCATCGAAATCCAACCATTGGTTCAAAATTAATTTTGAAATTTTTAGTCGCCTTCCAAAAACGAGATGAAAAGTCAGATTGTCTGTTTGTTTGTTTGTTTGTTTGTTTGGATCAAATCGTAGATTTAGCTTAAAAGTTTGAATGAGGACTTGTTCCCGCTCAAAAATCTAGAAACGTTTGTTCTACGACTTTTTCGAAAAATCGCTAGTTTAGCGGGAAATCGCTAAAACCCGCTAAAACTAAAAACCCCTATAGGGTCCAAACCATAGAAACTACAGATATGATCTATACGTCGTTGGAAAGGTACTTTTTAGCATATGTTCAAACTTTTTTTCTAAAGTACACAGGTAAAAAGCTACAGGTGAAATAAGGTAATTTTTTCCACATTTTGGCGGTTTTCGAGAAAACGCCGCTAACGATTTTTTTAATTTTGAATATGTTTGAGCTTTTAATATTTCGCGTTTTTTGATACATCATGCATAAATTTTTGTTGATTGGTTTGGAAGATATAACCTATTAACTGAATACATACGTTTTACTTTGCATTAAAATAGAACAGCAGCGTTAATTACATTTGACTAACAGTCTAAAGATCGCCAGTGGCGCAAAGTGAAGAGCGTTCGATTTTTGCTTGAATTCTCAGCTCGGGTTTCGGGTTCAAATTCTGGCACGGACAAAACTTTATTTTTTAAATTTTTAAATGCAATTAATTTGTTAGTAGATGATTATGATGCATAAATTTTTGTTGATTGGTTTGGAAGATATAACCTATTAACTGAATATATACGTTTTACTTTGAATTAAAATAGAACACCAGCGGCAATTACATTTGACTAACAGTCCAGTAACAATGAAATCTATAATTAGACAATCGTTCTTAAAGATCGCCAGTGGCGCAAAGTGTAGAGCGCCCGATTTTTGCATGAATTCTCAGCTCGGGGTCGGGGTTCGAATTCAGGCACGGACGAAACTTTTTATTTTTTTTTAATTTAAATGCAATTAATTTGTTAGTATATGATCCACTAATGTTTTTTTTATTGTTTTTCAATTTTAAAAAGGTGTTGGCAGAAATCTTAGCTGCAAAATAAAGAATCTCTGTAGTCGATCTGTCTGTGTGCATATTGAAAATCTTCTAGCAAAGTAACAATGCCAGAAGCGTATGTAAATAAAATATTTATGTGAAGCGATAATAACCAGTGCTGCCAGACAGTTCAGTTTTGTCTTACAACAATGTGGGCTTTAATTTATTCATATGAATTAAACTATAAAGGACACCAGTGTTGCCAGACAGTTTGTTTTTGCTTGTACAAACAATAAACACCGATTGACAAAGTTACACTGTCAAAAAATATATCAATTGTCAAAATTTCCAATGTCTTATTAAAAAACTTCTGATATCTTATAAAAAAACCTCTTTACGAGGTAAAAGTCTAGTGACGAAAACATTTTCAACCCCAAAATTTCTGATATCCAATTTTGAGACGAAAAATATTCAATTTTACACATGAATTATTAAACAAAAATTTTTGTCATAGTATTCAATTCTGAAACTGTGCAGTGAAGCTCAATTTGCGTCGTTTTGCGTTCTCTGAGAAATTTAACTTTATTGCACATAACCTCTCTGCGAAAAGTATCAATTAAGCTGAAATGCGGCAAAAACAGAAGAAGCAATCAAGTTTCAAAATTGGTTTTTTAGAGCGTTTTGTTGCGCGAATTAGTAGAATAGAATATATTTTAATGTATTTTAGCAGAAAAGACAACAAAAAATACAGGAAACACATAATTTTCCATGCAAGACTCGACTAAGAACTGATTGTTCCTATGAAAGTTAAATGCTATAGTTGACCGATCTTGATAAATTTTGGGCAATATGTCTGGCCTATAATAAATCTCATGTGTTATAAGTTTGGTCCAGATATTTTGGAAAACAAGATGATTTTTATACAAAAAAATCTTTTTTCAACAGATTATTCATATGGGAGCTATATGATATAATTGTCCGAATTGAATTTTTTTTTAACAGAGTGTTAAGTGCATAAGAACAAATCAGTCGTGCAAGTTTGGTTCATATAGCGTGAAAAACAAAAAATTTGCATATGTTTAAATTAAGAAAAAAGGCGGTGCCACGCCTACTTTTTACAGCACCGATGCCAATTGACCCTATGAGTCCAATGCAAATAACTAGACCAAAATATCTTGTTTCGTACTTGATTTATTAATTTTTTCCAAAAAATTCGTCATCGGGACCACAGTGCACTATGGTCCCGATGACGATTTTTTTGTTCTTTCATAGGAACAATCAGTTCTTAGTCGAGCCTTGCATGGAAAAATATATGTTTCCTGTATTTTTTGTTGTCTTTTCTGTTAAAATACATTAAAATATATTCTTTTCTACTAATTCGCGCAACAAAATGATCTAAAAAACCATTTTTGAAACTTTATTGCTTCTTCTGTTTTTGCCGCATTTTAGCTTAATCGATACTTTTCACAGAGAGGTTATGTGCAATAAAGTTAAATTTCTCAGAGAACGCAAAACGACGCAAATTGAGCTTCAAAGCCCAGTTTCAGAATTGAATACTTTACAATATGTATATAACCACATTTCTAGCAAATGCTAGCAAAATTAGTTTTGTTCTCTCAAAGATAAAATATTTTTCCAAAATTTATTTTTGAGGCAACTTTTTAAAGCACACAGAACAACACAAAGCAGGCTGATTTTCAACAGCGGAAATTTACCAACACAAAGTACAAACCACACTGAATAATATCCATTATAAATTTTGGTTAATTCGCTTTTGGATTAGTGTTGAAAATCACTTGAATTTAACCTAAAATATTGGCGTAAGACTTGCCATGTGCTCATCGTTCAAATCATCTCTGTTTCAGAGCTGTTAACTTAACAGTGTTGAGCAATGTTAAAATTCAAACTATGTAAACTTTTTGTCTGATGTATTTCCAATGTATTGCCATCAAAAGATCATTAATTTGAGGAACTTTAAAAATGGACTTTTTTCCATTTTAATCGTCATCGGGACCATAGTGCAGTGCAAGCTGCGTATAAAAAAAAATTTTGCCTACTTTTACGCGGATTTTTTTTTCCTCTCGTTTTACTTTAACAAGCGCCACTACAAATAACAGATCGGTTCACGCGCTCAGACGCATTTGCCTGAGGTGCGTGCACGGCTGCATAAAAATATTGAACATTATAGTTCTGCAGCAAGGTATTAAACTGGTGAGACTTAAATTGTACTCCGCTGTCGGGCACGATTATCTCGGGTACACCAAAGCAATGGAATATCTCTTCTTCCATGAAACGAATTATGGCATCCGTTGTAAATTTCTTAACGGCTTAAGAAACGGATACTTTGAAATATGATCTAATACAATAAAGATTCCAATATTTCCTGATTTGCTCCGAGGATATGGACCCAAGAAATCAACAAAAAGCTTCTGAAACACTCGCTGCGTTTCTTTCACTGGTCCTAGTGGCGGTCGTAACGGACGATTAGGGTGAGGCGGCGCTAAGGTCGCACCTTCTCACATTATTTTTTTTTTTCCTGGGAATCTACGCACTTGCTTGACCGATCGGGGCACTGGAAACTCTTGAATGGCTGCAACTTTGCCGAGGTCAGTCTGAATTGTTCCATGTCCAATGACGTGTCCTAAGTACTTTACCTCCTTAAGGCAGAATTTACTCTTCTCCACATTAATTGTGAGACCTGCTTGAGATAGTCTATCTGCTAACGCCCTCAAAATCAAAATGTGTTTCTCAAATGACTCCGAAATCACCAACAAATCATCGAGATAAATAAATATTTCATTTCTCAGATTTGGAGGGATAACTTTGTCTATCAGTTTTGACATAGTCTGGGGAGCATTAGATAAACCAAACGGCATGATCATAAACTGATACAGCGGTCTTCCTGGCACAGTAAAGGCAGTTTTCTCACGAGCTCGAAATGAATTGGGCTTTTGGAAGTCTGCTCAATATACCGTCAATGAGGGGCATCCGATATGCATTTTTGATAGTTATATCATTGACTTTGCGGCTTTCAAGACAAAGGCGAACTTTGCCTGGCTTTCGGACAATAACGACAGGTGAAGACCACGGACTATCAGACTCTTCAATAACGCCAAGTGCTATCATCCTATCGAGCTCATCGTACATCAGTTTCTCGACTGCAGGCGACACTGCGTAATGACGTTGTTTTATTGGTCGAGATTCAGATACCTCAATGTCATGCGTAAGCCAATTCTACTTAAAATGTTTTGGACTTTTCCATCTGCAGTGCGAACAAATGTATGCATTGGATTAAAATCACTATGAGTGTTTGCCAATTCTTGCGCAAAGTTTTCCCCTATACAGCTTATTGAGGCTGTAAAGGTCGCTTGTCGGCTTAAATTTTCAGAGCAGCCTGAAAGTTTTTTTGGATCTATATCGCGGGTATGCAGTATTTTTGCACCGACCCAAGCTTTAGATACGTCACAAATAGCATAACCTTAATGTATTATATTTATTAAATTTACGTCTATATTTGTTAATATTAAATTTTTGAAGTTTATTCTATGTACTTAGCATGCCGTTCTTATATGTATTTTAATGTTAAATGTACTTTGTTTGTTATGTAGAATTTTTAGCGCCATCTAGGGGTGACGTTCATATTGGGCACAAAACAAACAGAAGATAAATGTACCCAACAATGAATTTCAAAGATTTGACAGACCCTTGTGAATGCCAAGGATAGGAGAAAAGAGATTTCCGGAAAATTAAATTTCTTCTAGGACTAATCATTTCTTCTCCTCGTAGTCGTCAATGAGTCAAGTTGTGCATGATTGTTCCCCTTATTAATTAATTTTAATAAAAAAATTTAATAAAGATAAAGTGCAAAATAGTTAAAGTCATAAAGTGATTGCATATTGCAAAAGCCTTTCTTGTGAGTATTAATTTCTTTTTCCTCTGTGGTTACTTTGTCGATTCTGATCTGTCGTTTTTCATTACCTGAAAATTCCACATTAATACCCACAGTGGCGGATAAACAAAAACAACAACGACCAGGAGAAACAAAAGTAATAAAATTTTTAACACAGTGCCTATTCCAATAAGGATAAATATTTTAATTGAAAATCCGGTAATTTTTTTGTAATTATCCATAAAATTTCGATTTTGGTCTTATTTCAATTTCAAAATCAGAGTCGGCACTTAGGTTTGAATATAAAGCCCTTTTTCTTGGCTTAATGCAGCCACACACATAAAAGCTTTTACATGAGCTTTTAAACTCAGCAACGAAACAGCTGATCGTCATTGTGGAGTGTTTTTGCGAAGCGATGCAAGCCCACAATTAGGAGTGGAATATTTTGTGGAAATCTGTGCAGATGCGGCCAACGGAGTATATACATTTGGACTAAACTCGGTGTGCTTGGTGATCTGGCCAGGATTGTGTGTGCTGCTGTGCCATTTTCTCTGGGAACAACATACCTCAACTTAACCTATGGATGACGTCGCCTGCTCAATATGTTTATGGTTGTGAATGTAATTTAGCGTAATGTGTTTGTTTCCTTTTGTCTAATTTTTGGGCCTTCAGCCTCTACATGTAGTAACGCATGATTTGTTAATTGTGAATTTGTGTAGTTTTAAGCCAAAATATTGTATTGAAGTTGAGTGTATTAATTGTCAAGGTGGTATTATGTAAATCAAAGAGAATTAAATAAGACAAATACCCCTGCAATTAATGTAATTAAATCAATAGAATCAAATGGCGTGAAGATGCATAATTTGCGAGTACCAAATTGATGGTTCAGCATTAAGGGTAAATAAATAAGAGTTTGTTGTTTACACCACAGTTCCAACACGACAGATACGGCCTCATACACTTCATCACTCACTATAGGAGAAGCTAAAGCCTGCACCATTCTCCGTGGTGACACTCGTGATATTGTTGATTGCATAAATCGTTCGCGAGTGCGCACAATATGGCGTAATTGCGCTATTGTCGTGATTGTCACATACAAAATTTCGTGCTGAATCTCGGGCAAAAGATTTGCTCGAAGAACCTCCAGAATTAAAGTCTCAGACAGTGGCTGCAAAAGTTTCTCGGATAACGACACAATAGCTTCATAAAAAGTATCGAAGGAATAATTTTGCTTTGTTTTCTTTGCGACATTTCAGATCTAATTTCTAAGTCAGTTCTTCCGTCCTTAAACTGTGCCCTCAATGCTGTGCTTAGCTGTGCCCATGTGACTATTGGCACTGTTTTGTGGTAGCGCCACAACCAGTCACTAGCACTTCCCTCAAACAAATTGCTAGCATATCGAGAAACTAATTCGAAGTTCCCCTCCAAGGTTTGCATTGTCAGAGCGTCCACCCTATAAACGAACTCGTCAACCGACTTGGATGGATGTCCCGAAAACCTAAATTTTTAATTATAAATCAATTGGCTTATTCGATCAGGTCTCAAGACACCACCCTGATGAGTTCCCATTGGAGTTTGCAGTGTTGCATTGTTCCTCCCTTGACTGCTTGCAATATGCCCAGCCGATAATACACGATTAGGCAATTGAAGAAATTGTTCGAAAGTCTGATGCTCCCTATTCTGTGACGGCTCTGGAGCTATATTGGCTTCACCTGATCTACTGCTTAAACGTTGTAAGCCCACTTCAATATTTTGGGCCAACCTTTGTGTCTGCTTAGCTAGTGCACTGGCTAAAGCGTTACTTATAGCTTGCTGTATGCTCATAGTATTGACCTCCTGTTGATTCACCGATTCTACTCTAACTGCACCATCTGCCTCAGGTTCACCCATTTGTTGTGGAGCTGCAGCTTCCGCTTGTTTTTGATTAGCTTTTGCCTTCGATCTAGTCATAGTCTGCGGATCAGGCATTATTTGCGAGTTTTGGGCTGCCGCCAGTTCTTCAGCCAGGTTGCTACTCGAAGATCTAAATGGTGCTTGACAAACAGGACAAGTTCTCCTATTACCACCCCTTGCAGTGAAACACGCCTTATGGAAGGCGTGATTTCAGCTAGTGATCACTAATTGGGCTTTGTTCTCAATATGTTCCACACAAATGCAGCAAATCTCATCAGTGTCAGCGAATTCATTCAAGTTCTCGCAGGCGTGAACTAAATTCATGATACTACTATATGAATATATTTGTTTTCTTTTCTTTTTCAGTTTTATTCTATTTATTACATTAATATTATTATTTTATAAAAACTTTTTATTTAATTTTATTATTGATTTTTATTAATTAAGTTTCGAATTTCTAGTTTATTATTTTGATTTTATTCCTTAATAAATTTTGTCAAAATGAAATATCGATAAAACGATAAAGTCACTTAAATGCTTGCCGCTTATAGCCGAATCTACAGTTGACTTTTTATTTGTCCTCTGGTTCCAGATATATAAGTGAACAATTAATGCACTCAAGCAGATATTAATAAACGCAAAAATAGTTTGTATGCTGTGCATTGTCGCTTTTATCAGCCATTACTGAGCTTGGATATAGCTCTTGTCCATAATTTTTCCAAATTCTCAAAGTAATTCTAACTAACAATAGACAAAGCATCTGTTTATTAATAATATGATGATTTTTCTATTGAGATGACGTAGTTCTCGAACACGATCCATCAATACAAACTTTCAAACCAACATATAGGCACATAAGTATTTCCACTTCGCTTTCTGTTATTCATTCAGTGTCAGACCGTAGAGTAGATCTACATAGACCATTATACCACTGATGTAATAACTTTTCTGCATTTGCAAACGATGTTGCAAGTGTGGCGACACAATGCCGTTAAATTTGCATACAAAAAATCAAACCAAGGAAATAAAAATCTTAAATCGCACTCATAACAAATAATTATTATTCACATCTAGCTGTTATTGATGTTAAGTCTTTGCTGGGAATATGAAGCCAGCCGGAAAAGAGGGCCTCACGTCTGGGCGCCAAAAATTAATATATTAACTGTAGCATGCAACGGTTATGAAAATTTCCACAATTGCAGGGTAGACAGGTGTTGGTGTAGGAGCGAGAGCGGAGCACGCGATTGCTTCCGGCTTTGTCTCTGGTCGGCACGGGAGGGTGCGAGAAAAAAAATTACCGCTGCTCTCTACGAGTTCTCAAGCGCTAAATTTTTAATTTTAAATTTCGCGTGCATTTCGTCATCAGTTCAAGGCAAGATCACTTAGGAAAGAAGAAAGGGAAGACGGATAACGAGCACAAAAAAAAATTAAACGAACCACAAGGCAACTTCAAGGGCATCTTCCGATTATTGTCTAGCGCGATCAGCTGTTTGTTGCGCTAAGACTCCCCACCCTACCATGGTCGCTGTAAATGCAAATTAAAAATCAACGACCCTGTTTATCCAACGATGTTCAATCCATTGGTAACATTAGTAATTTTTCATATTGTTCTTGTTTTATCTTTTTTTTTTTAACTTTTAATGACTTTAATTGGTTTTAGTTTGTGAACGTGAACGCGGCTCAAAGTAAGAATTACAGGGTATTGAAGAATGTCATTGAATAGTAACATTAATATTCTAATTTATAAAAGGAAATGTGCAATAAGAAAAAAAAATGTATATAGGTCAATATTACTAGGTAGCTTTATATTTCATATTTCTCAAATTTTTTTCTGTTTCTGTTTAGCAGTTTTTTTTTCTTTCAAATATTTTTTTTTGTTTAATACTTCCTCCGTTATTTATTCCATTACCAAATTAAATTTGAACAGCATCAGCAACATAGAACAAGCGACAAAAGAACACGGAGAATTTGCATATCGCTGTATCTAACGCACGAAAATTATGCCCAAAGTAAAGACCATGAATGATAACAGTTATTTAGTGCACATACTCATCTTACATGTTCCCACGCTGAAAGATCTTTCTGCTGGTCGTGTAGTTGGCAACAAAAAATGTTGTTTTGTTTTTACGCACTGAAAAAAAATTCATGATCTGGGCACAATCAATGTTCAATATTAAAATTCACAAGTTTTTACTAATTCAGCAGCCTTATAAAATTTGTTTTTCTTGATGCACAAAAAGAATGTTTTTTCTTTTTTTTTCACTTGTATTTTAATTCATTTTTTTTTTCCTTCATTTCAATTTGGAAAAAGATTTATCTTTTTTTTTTTTATCACTCAATTCATTGTCAAAAAACAGATAATTTTCACTCGTCGCCCACGATCACATCACAAACCAAAGAAAACCAAAAAAATAAGGGACCAAAAAGGAAATTTTTAGAGTGGCATATAGTTATTTAACCTCCTCCAAAAAAAAAATTTTAAACTTTAAATTTTTAACTGCTGCCTTGGCCGTCTTCCCTCTATTCGACTGCCGCGCACGGCATGTGCCTCATTGGCGACCTTCGGAGCTCATTCAGAAAATAATATTGCTGCAACCAGTCAGAAAAAGAAAATCACTCCTGTGCTCCAAAATTAACGCCTTAGCACTGGAAGAGAGCTCTCTGCTCGATCTCTGTGTTTGCCACTGGCCACTGTACCAGTTGTGGTTATGTCCGATTGCTCGGCCCCTGCAAAACACACGCTCGTGCCAATTAGCCCCTGCTGCAATTCCTCCGATGCCAATAAGGAAATATTTACCCTTATTCTGGGGAAGAGACTGCTGAGGTTTTTTTTTTTCTTTTTCTGGGAGTAAAAGCTCCACAGAAGAAATTGCTCCACAGTGATCTACGAAAATGGTCCGTTTTTATACCCGTTACTTATTAAAAATAAGTAAAAGGGGATATTGTATTCGTTGCAATGTATGTAACAGGGAGAAGGAAGCATCTCCGACCCGATTCTTGATCAGCATCAACAGCCGAGTCGATATAGCCATGTCCGTCTGTCCGTCCGTCCGTCTGTCCGTCTGTCCGTCCGTCCGTCTGTCCGTCTGTCCGTCTGTGTGAGCGCCTAGATCTCAGAGACTATAAGAGCTAGAGCAACCAAATTTTGCACACAGATTTCTATAAACCCCACGCAGGTCAAGTTTGTTTCAAAATTTTGCCACGCCCCTTTCCGCCTCCGTAAATCGCGAAAATCCACCACACGCACAGTTTTCAAGATATTAGGTTTTTTTTTTAACGGTGAACGTTAGCTACTGTTATTACCTATCATTCTACTAAATCCCAACAAGATCGGACAAACAGAAAGGTGGTACTGGCTGATTAAAGCTTTTAAGCAATAAAAGTGCCTAAAAGCATGCAATAAAAACAAAAGTTTAATTTATTTAGGTAAGTAACGGGTATCCTATAGTCGGGAGCTCGACTATAGCCTTTCCCACTTGTTTTTTCTATATTTTGTGCTTTTATGTTTCTTTTCCGTGTCGTTATACCGAAATGTTATCTGGTATTTTAAATAACTTTTAGACGATTCCCGATGTCGGATTGAAAGGTCGTACACCGGTCGTACAAGACGAAGGTCTTGAGTCATGACACGCAGATGACACTAGAGTAGTCTACTACTCAACTATCGAAGCCTGCTCTTACGACCCTGTGACCCCATACAATTTCCTATCGATATCCTAATTATACCCGTTACTTATTAAAAATAAGTAAAAGGGGATATTGTATTCGTTGCAATGTATGTAACAGGGAGAAGGAAGCATCTCCGACCCTATAAAGTATATATATTCTTGATCAGCATCAACAGCCGAGTCGATATAGCCATGTCCGTCTGTCCGTCCGTCCGTCTGTCCGTCTGTCCGTCTGTCCGTCCGTCCGTCTGTCCGTCTGTCCGTCTGTGTGAGCGCCTAGATCTCAGAGACTATAAGAGCTAGAGCAACCGAATTTTGCACACAGATTGCTGTAAACCCCACGCAGGTCAAGTTTGTTTCAAAATTTAGCCACGCCTCTTTCCGCCTCCGTAAATCGCGAAAATCCACCACACGCACAGTTTTCAAAATATTAGGTTTTTTTAAACGGTGAACGTTAGCTATTATTATTACCTATCATCCTGCTAAATCCCAACAAGATCGGACAAGGATAAAGGTGGTACTGGCTGATTAAAGCTTTTAAGCAATAAAAGTACCTAAAAGCATGCAATAAAAACAAAAGTTTAATTTATTTAGGTAAGTAACGGGTATCCTATAGTCGGGAGCTCGACTATAGCCTTTCCCACTTGTTTTATTACTGCTTTTCTTGCAATTGCAAATTTACTACTAAAACTAAAACGAGCTGCATTCGTCATAGAAGTGCTGCCTACTTTTAATCGGACTGACTTTTTCCTGTTTTGTGTATGCGAACAATAAAGTGCTGCCTACTTTGTAGCTGGTTGTTTATTTACTGCGTTATATCTCCAAGCCACTATGGTCCCGAAAATATGGAAAAAAGTCAATTTTTAAAGTTGCTCAAATTAATGATCTTTTGATGGCAATACATTGGAAATACATCAGACAGAAATGCTACATAGTTTGAATTTTAACATTGCCCAACACTGTTAAGTTAACAGCTCTGAAACAGAGATGTTTTGAACGATGAACACATGCAAGTCTTACGCCAATACTTTAGGTTGAATTCAAGTGATTTTCAATACTAATACAAAAGCGAATTAACCAAAATTTATAATGGATATTATTCAGTGGGGTTTTTACTTTGTGTTAGTAAATCTTCGTTGTTGAAAATCAGCGGGCTTTGTGTTGTTTTGTGTGCTTTAAAAAGGTGCCTCAAAATTTAATTTTGGAAAAATATTTTATCTTTGAGAGAACAAAACAAATTTTGCTAGCATTTGCTAGCAATGTGACTATATGTATATTGTAAAGTATTCAATTCTGAAACTGTGTAATGAAGCTCAATTTGCGTCGTTTTGCGTTCTCTGAGAAATTTAGCTTTATTGCACATAACCTCTCTGCGAAAAGTATCAATTAAGCTGAAATGCGGCAAAAACAGAAGAAGCAATCAAGTTTCAAAATTGGTTTTTTAGAGCCTTTTTATTGCGCGAATTAGTAGAATAGAATATATTTTAATGTATTTTAGCAGAAAAGACAACAAAAAATACAGGAAACACATAATTTTCCATGCAAGACTCGACTAAGAACTGATTGTTCCTATGAAAGTTAAATGCTATAGTTGACCGATCTTGATAGATTTTGGGCAATATGTCTGGCCTATAATAAATCTCATGTGTTATAAGTTTGGTCCAGATATTTTGGAAAACAAGATGATTTTTATACAAAAAAATCTTTTTTCAACAGATTATTCATATGGGAGCTATATGATATAATTGTCCGAATTGAATTTTTTTTTAACAGAGTGTTAAGTGCATAAGAACAAATCAGTCGTGCAAGTTTGGTTCATATAGCGTGAAAAACAAAAAATTTGCATATGTTTAAATTAAGAAAAAAGGCGGTGCCACGCCTACTTTTTACAGCACCGATGCCAATTGACCCTATGAGTCCAATGCAAATAACTAGACCAAAATATCTTGTTTCGTACTTGATTTATTAATTTTTTCCAAAAAATTCGTCATCGGGACCACAGTGCACTATGGTCCCGATGACGATTTTTTTGTTCTTTCATAGGAACAATCAGTTCTTAGTCGAGCCTTGCATGGAAAAATATATGTTTCCTGTATTTTTTGTTGTCTTTTCTGTTAAAATACATTAAAATATATTCTTTTCTACTAATTCGCGCAACAAAATGTTCTAAAAAACCATTTTTGAAACTTTATTGCTTCTTCTGTTTTTGCCGCATTTTAGCTTAATCGATACTTTTCACAGAGAGGTTATGTGCAATAAAGTTAAATTTCTCAGAGAACGCAAAACGACGCAAATTGAGCTGCAAAGCCCAGTTTCAGAATTGAATACTTTACAATATGTATATAACCACATTTCTAGCAAATGCTAGCAAAATTAGTTTTGTTCTCTCAAAGATAAAATATTTTTCCAAAATTTATTTTTGAGGCAACTTTTTAAAGCACACAGAACAACACAAAGCAGGCTGATTTTCAACAGCGGAAATTTACCAACACAAAGTACAAACCACACTGAATAATATCCATTATAAATTTTGGTTAATTCGCTTTTGGATTAGTGTTGAAAATCACTTGAATTTAACCTAAAATATTGGCGTAAGACTTGCATGTGCTCATCGTTCAAATCATCTCTGTTTCAGAGCTGTTAACTTAACAGTGTTGAGCAATGTTAAAATTCAAACTATGTAAACTTTTTGTCTGATGTATTTCCAATGTATTGCCATCAAAAGATCATTAATTTGAGGAACTTTAAAAATGGACTTTTTTCCATTTTAATCGTCATCGGGACCATAGTGCAGTGCAAGCTGCGTATAAAAAAAAATTTTGCCTACTTTTACGCGGATTTTTTTTTCCTCTCGTTTTACTTTAACAAGCGCCACTACAAATAACAGATCGGTTCACGCGCTCAGACGCATTTGCCTGAGGTGCGTACACGGCTGTATAAAAATATTGAACATTATAGTTCTGCAGCAAGGTATTAAACTGGTGAGACTTAAATTGTACTCCGCTGTCGGGCACGATTATCTCGGGTACACCAAAGCAATGGAATATCTCTTCTTCCATGAAACGAATTATGGCATCCGTTGTAAATTTCTTAACGGCTTAAGAAACGGATACTTTGAAATATGATCTAATACAATAAAGATTCCAATATTTCCTGATTTGCTCCGAGGATATGGACCCAAGAAATCAACAAAAAGCTTCTGAAACACTCGCTGCGTTTCTTTCACTGGTCCTAGTGGCGGTCGTAACGGACGATTAGGGTGAGGCGGCGCTAAGGTCGCACCTTCTCACATTATTTTTTTTTTTCCTGGGAATCTACGCACTTGCTTGACCGATCGGGGCACTGGAAACTCTTGAATGGCTGCAACTTTGCCGAGGTCAGTCTGAATTGTTCCATGTCCAATGACGTGTCCTAAGTACTTTACCTCCTTAAGGCAGAATTTACTCTTCTCCACATTAATTGTGAGACCTGCTTGAGATAGTCTATCTGCTAACGCCCTCAAAATCAAAATGTGTTTCTCAAATGACTCCGAAATCACCAACAAATCATCGAGATAAATAAATATTTCATTTCTCAGATTTGGAGGGATAACTTTGTCTATCAGTTTTGACATAGTCTGGGGAGCATTAGATAAACCAAACGGCATGATCATAAACTGATACAGCGGTCTTCCTGGCACAGTAAAGGCAGTTTTCTCACGAGCTCGAAATGAATTGGGCTTTTGGAAGTCTGCTCAATATACCGTCAATGAGGGGCATCCGATATGCATTTTTGATAGTTATATCATTGACTTTGCGGCTTTCAAGACAAAGGCGAACTTTGCCTGGCTTTCGGACAATAACGACAGGTGAAGACCACGGACTATCAGACTCTTCAATAACGCCAAGTGCTATCATCCTATCGAGCTCATCGTACATCAGTTTCTCGACTGCAGGCGACACTGCGTAATGACGTTGTTTTATTGGTCGAGATTCAGATACCTCAATGTCATGCGTAAGCCAGTTCGTCTTTCCTAAACCTTTTTCGGCAAATGACGGAAATAGTTTTATAGTAGTTATTAGCTCCTTTTGCTGTATCTCATACAAAGGTATCTGTAAGGGTCCTCAAAATTAAGGGCTGCCAAATTGTTTGCATTTTCTTTGTTCATCAAAAATAATGCCAATAAGTTAAAACTCCTCCAAAAATCGATGCCTAGATACGACTCTTGCGCTAAAGATGGTACAAGATAAATACATAATCGATTTGTCTCACCACGAAAACAAACTGATGTGGAAATTCTACTTAAAATGTTTTGGACTTTTCCATCTGCAGTGCGAACAAATGTATGCATTGGATTAAAATCACTATGAGTGTTTGCCAATTCTTGCGCAAAGTTTTCCCCTATACAGCTTATTGAGGCTGTAAAGGTCGCTTGTCGGCTTAAATTTTCAGAGCAGCCTGAAAGTTTTTTTGGATCTATATCGCGGGTATGCAGTATTTTTGCACCGACCCAAGCTTTAGATACGTCACAAATAGCATAACCTTAATGTATTATATTTATTAAATTTACGTCTATATTTGTTAATATTAAATTTTTGAAGTTTATTCTATGTACTTAGCATGCCGTTCTTATATGTATTTTAATGTTAAATGTACTTTGTTTGTTATGTAGAATTTTTAGCGCCATCTAGGGGTGACGTTCATATTGGGCACAAAACAAACAGAAGATAAATGTACCCAACAATGAATTTCAAAGATTTGACAGACCCTTGTGAATGCCAAGGATAGGAGAAAAGAGATTTCCGGAAAATTAAATTTCTTCTAGGACTAATCATTTCTTCTCCTCGTAGTCGTCAATGAGTCAAGTTGTGCATGATTGTTCCCCTTATTAATTAATTTTAATAAAAAAATTTAATAAAGATAAAGTGCAAAATAGTTAAAGTCATAAAGTGATTGCATATTGCAAAAGCCTTTCTTGTGAGTATTAATTTCTTTTTCCTCTGTGGTTACTTTGTCGATTCTGATTTGTCGTTTTTCATTACCTGAAAATTCCACATTAATACCCACAGTGGCGGATAAACAACAACAACAATGACCAGGAGAAACAAAAGTAATAAAATTTTCAACACAGTGCCTATTCCAATAAGGATAAATATTTTAATTGAAAATCCGGTAATTTTTTTGTAATTATTCATAAAATTTCAATTTCAAAATGCAGCCACACACATAAAAGCTTTTACATGAGCTTTTAAACTCAGCAACGAAACAGCTGATCGTCATTGTGGAGTGTTTTTGCGAAGCGATGCAAGCCCACAATTAGGAGTGGAATAATTTGTGGAAATCTGTGCAGATGCGGCCAACGGAGTATATACATTTGGACTAAACTCGTTGTGCTTGGTGATCTGGCCAGGATTGTGTGTGCTGCTGTGCCATTTTCTCTGGGAACTACATACCTCAACTTAACCTATGGATGACGTCGCCTGCTAAATATGTTTATGTTTGTGAATGTAATTTAGCGTAAAGTGTTTGTTTCCTTTTGTCTAATTTTTGGGCCTTCAGCCTCTACATGCAGTAACGCATGATTTGTTAATTGTGAATTTGTGTAGTTTTAAGCCAAAATATTGTATTGAAGTTGAGTGTATTAATTGTCAAGGTGGTATTATGTAAATCAAAGAAAATTAAATAAGACAAATACCCCTGCAATTAATGTAATTAAATCAATAAATTCAAATGGCGTGAAGATGCATAATTTGCGAGTACCAAATTGATGGTTCAGCATTAAGGGTAAATAAATAAGATTTTGTTGTTTATATTTATTTTCCTATTGAGCATAAAAGCTTAAAGCTTATATGCGCTGTAGCAGTGAGCTTTTTGTCAGGCCACGCAAGCTCAGCTTAAATTCCACAGCTTTGCAGTAACACGTACACACCCACACACACACATATACCAGCTGAGAAAGATCTTTCTACGCGGGAATCATGCAGTAAGTGAGCTTTTGTTTTCTTTAATAATCTAATGCTGCTGCTGTGAGCGCAAAGCTCCTCTTTAGCGCGAGCATTGTTATTGCTGACCTTGCCGTCTCTCTTAAAGCTGCTTCACAGCTGTTTAATGCTTATGCTTATGCAAACTCAAAGATAAATAATTTCAAACTCAAGCATTGCCAAAGACTTGAAAGAGATTTTGTTTATATTGCCATATATTAAAATATTTTCACTGAATGGAAAATAATACAATATATATAGCAGTATAGTTAAATATTATGTATATAGTTATTATAGTAATTTTCATATATTTATATATAATTAAACTTATTATACTTATATATACGTATATTCATTTATAATAATAAATTAGTACTACCTGAATTTATAAATATATTTATACCCAAAAATTATTGCCATCATTCGCCACAAATTTGCGAAGTGAATGTTGAATATGAATTTGTTCTGTTGTTATGCTCCGCGTTATGAATATCGTCCCTTATGTTGTTGAATATTAAAATGTTTCTAATTTGTCGTTATTTTGGAACCATGCAGCGTTTGGCTGAGTTAAGGTGGGTTCTAACTGCTTCGCAATGTGATATCACATTTTGTTATGATTTGTGACGATTTGCGAAATACGTCAAAGTGTTCACATTGGCAGCACAAAATTTGTACTTCACAAAATTGTGGAAAGCATTGTGAAGAGCCTTGTGAAAGCCTTCAATGTAAACACTACCAGTCAATATAAAGAGCATCGCAAAAAATCACAAGGAATCAAAATGTTCACAAAATGTTCGCAATTGAACAATAACAAGTTCCACAAAACGAATAAAAACAATGAAATGTCACTTTGCAATTGTCCACCAATTGAAAAGATTACATTTCTTTAAAAACGGATATGGATAACAAGCAAGCTAAAAACATTGGACGTCGGGTTACCATTCAGTGGTATTTCTCTGGAATGTGCGTAGTGAAAACTACAAAAGCCGGGAGGCCAAGGATGCAAGTTAGAGCTCCATTGCTCTGAATTTGGAGGCTAGGAAAAAGAACGCACTTTATAAGTGGAACAACTTGCGTAACACATGAAGCAATGTATTTTTTACAGACAGAATGAATGTAGATAACAAGGAAAGAAAAGCATCTTTGGTAATATTATTTGCAATTTTTTATTCAAAAATCTTTTTATGCTGCCGTGGAACAGCACTATGTTCAAGTGAACCCCCTAATTATACTATTGCAATAAATAAACTTAAGTATCTTTAAATAGTTGTCTTTCAATATTTTGAAAATAGCATCGCAAGTTTCAGGAATAATTGCTAATATAACCGCCTTAAACATTCTGAGCTCGTAAGAGAGGTTCGTCATGCTTGATCCAGAGGCTAAATATCGCAGTCACCGCAAGTCGCTCGCCTGGTGAAATTGGTTCGCGAAAATTTGTTGTCTTCTTCTTGATTAGTGGAGTTACCCAAAAAGAGAGCTGGTCGAACGTTGCTCCGTCCATCCGCAAATAATTTTTGAATTTGAACGGAAGACTCTCAGCTCTCCCGTTAGCTTGGCATACATTCCCTCTTTTTCACGAGTCAAATTCATTTCCAGCAGCTCACTATGGTAAAAAAGTCCGATATTTTGGCATTAATTCAAATTCTTTTTTGTTCAGTATCTTAAAAATTTGTTTATTTCCTAAATCGCAAAACTCCAAAGCAAGCAAAACTAATTTTTTTAGATTTTTCGGGACTACCCTTTATGTTTTAAACGCTCTCAAAGTCAGCTGATTGAGCGTTGCAATATGAACTGAAAAAGCGAAGGAAAATTAATTGCAACTTTTAGAACGAATTGTATGAGTTATGTAAGCATTATAAAAAATTATAAATATGGACAAAGTTGATAAAGGTATTTAAAAAACGCTAGTAGCAAAGATTTTTGTTATTTTTGGTTTATTGTGCAACTGTCCGTTATGTTGTTCTTGTGTATTTTTATCTAAAAACTAACAAATGTGTTCCTGTTCCGTTAAGCATTACATTAGTACATTACAAAACATTACGAGAGTTTTGCGTAAAGGTTATTAACTAAACCATCTAGAATCAGATGTTAATAATCCTTTTTGTTCGATTTTGTTCCTTTTCGTGAAAAATTACATGTTGTAGGTGTGAATTTTGGCTGAAAAATTGGATTTTTCAGATTCAGATGGGGAACAAGGTTTAAACCATACCTGTTAAATTTTGATTAGAATTACTAATCAATTAGATTATTTATTAGAAATAATCGTAGTGATTATATAATTCACTGTTGAAAAATTTGTGATAATTTAATGATTACGATTAGAAAAAATCAAAATAAAATCTAAAATTATTACGATTATTCAAAATAATCAGAAAAAATCAAAAATAATCAAAAATAATCGTTTTGAGTATTTCGGATTATTTTTGATTTTTTCTGATTATTTCTGATTTTTTCGATTTTTTTAGATTATTTATGACAATTTGGTAAAAAGAACCAAATTATTTTAAATTTTCACAATCAAAATAGCCATCAATACTTACCAAATATTATTAAACATTTCAATTATTCAGAAAATCCACTAAAATAAATTCTCTTTTTACACAAAAAAATTCTTCAAAGAAAATTTTTCAACACGACAGGGGAATCGAACCTAAACATTAAAAATTAAGAGTATAACAGGTCAGCAACTCTAACTAGTGAGCTACGAAAACATTCTAGCTGCCCCCTTCTTTCTTCTGAATTTAACTGCTTTAGGCAGCAAAAAAGGCAACTATAATGAAAAGCTTTGGCTACTTTGATTGGGAAAATTTAAAATAATTTGGTCATAAATAATCTAAAAAAATCGAAAAAATCAGAAATAATCAGAAAAAATCAAAAATAATCCGAAATACTCAAAACGATTATTTTTGATTATTTTTGATTTTTTCTGATTATTTTGAATAATCGTAATAATTTTAGATTTTATTTTGATTTTTTCTAATCGTAATCATTAAATAATTGGGCAAAACCTAAAATAATCGTAATTTAATCATTGGTTCGACTTTTAAACAAAAATAATTTAATTACTAATGATTATGATTACTAATCATTATTTAACAGGTATGGTTTAAACGAGGTCAGATTAAAAAACAAACTAAATTGTAAATTCTACTTTAGTCTAATTAGTAAACATGCAAAGTTTAAAATAAATTGCTTTATATTTAAGCTTAAAAAAAAAATTTTACTTTTTTTCTTAGTCGGGGAGGGAGAAGGGAAGAAGACAAGGTCCAATTAAAAAACAACAAAAATTATATGTTTTTGAATATTATAACTAAACTTCTTGTCAAATTTTAAGTCTCTAGCTATTTATTTTGATTTTATATAAATTTTTTTTTTCTTTTTCGAATAGTAGTATAGGGAAAGGGAGGTGAAGGCGTGGTCAAAATCAACAAAAAAGAAAATTCAAAATTCTTAAGCAGTCTAACTAAAGTTCATGCCAAATTTCAGGTCTCTATCTTTATATTTAGAGTTTATGCCAAAATATCGGGTTTATTTACCATAGTGCAGCTGCGCTTTGCCTTGGGTTCATCGTTGTCTTCTAAAAGCCACAGTCTAATGACCGCCAAAGCAGCAAGCTCAGTTTCATCTAGTGAATCCATTTATTTTTTAAAAATCAAAATCAATGCTAAAGGCCCGAAAAACAACAAATACAATTTTAGCTTTGACGTTCACAATGTGTAGAAAAACCAACTTGCGCGATGTGCATTCACAATGGGATTGGGCTCATTTGAGCTGCTTCAACTTTAACAGGAGTTAACATAGTTTTCAACAAAATTGTGTCAATCTCCTTCGCAAAAAAATTTTAACAGAATGTGAAAGTGGTGTTTACATTGATATGTCACATTTTTGTGACTTCACAATTTTGTGTCAATGCATTTAGTGTTCACATTGCCTTGTGAAGTTGTGAACTGCTTTGTGTAGCGCTTGTGAAGCAGTGAGAACGCACCTTTAGGCTAGTTGACAAAGGACTTCTTTTAGGGATCCTTGTATTCGTATGGCTCTTAAGGATCATAGTTGGGAGGGCGATTGCACAAGCTAAGTGCAAATGAAAAGAAGAACTCCGTCTTCGATTGTAGATCCAATTTCTGTCCTTTTTGTTCCTTCTCTAGAATCCATTGCAGCCTTTCTATTATTTTAATTCCCTTCCCTTTCCTTTCCCTTTCGAAAAACAGTACGCGAAATTAATAAGATATTATAATAAGGAGCGAAGCAGCATAACGAGAAGGTTAAGTTTGTCTACCCACACCCATCCGACCAGAAAGTAGCCGATAGCAAGCGCGTACTCCTTCGGTCCGTTATACGAACACCAGCTTCATTGCCCGAAGAATCCTTCGTTACTCGTTACAGTTATAATTAATTTATTTGGCGCCCAGACGTGGAGCCAGGTTTAGCGTGCTTGTAAATCATGTAGATTTACAAATCGGAGCAACATTTTATTACAAGTATGTAATGGCGCTTGTTTGGTCTAATTAAAAGAAATCCTCAAAAGTAGGCAATAACATTTTTTCTCTGGACTAATTACTTTTACCTTGACCCTAAAAGTATGCATCACTATCTATAAACAATTATGTTAACATTTAAAATAACATAACAATTAGTCATTTTAGTCTTAGTAGTATATTTTCTTATGTATGGTAAATTTAATAGAGTAATTTGAAAATTATGGAAATATTATTAAAATTTAATTTTTTAAGAATTACGAAGGTATACCATAAATAATTTTTTTTCTATATTCGATTTAAAATATTCGATAATTGAAAATGCATCCTAATTGGTAAAATGCGATCGTGGGTGGAAATGCACCCGTGCGTAAATCGTGGTTAGAAGCCATTTCCGCAATTCAGACTTGATCTCTTTTCTCAGCGATCGTCGAACAGTGCAGACGTCATTAATTCCAGTCTCTCCCCAAAGGAAAAATTTTATTGGGGTTAACAACGTGCTTAATTAACCTAAAGGAAAATTTTCCTTCATTGCTTTTAAGCAATTGAAAATTTTGCAAGTTTCATCATTTTTATAAGTCCGCTGAGAAATACATAGAGATTGGATTCGGGGTGAGCTGTTTGCAGCAGAAAGTTCCAAATTTTTCTTTGGTGCCAATTCAAAAAGGGTAATTATCATATACTTATTTTCTTTGGTACCAGCTATTAATTGTTCTTTCGAACAATTAATCCTCTTTTGCACACTGTAACGTGCAGCGCTTCTGCATTTGATTACGGGCTCATTTATGCAGCCTGTCTGCATAAATATAAATATGTTGATCCTCAGAGCCAACACCTTAACAGAACAGAACAGAACATTCAGTAAAGTCGAATTCGGTTAGTTTTAAAAGTGTATAAATGTAGCAAAAGAGAGTTTATTAAATGGTGTTGTCGTCACCAGTTCTTTTTTCCAACTGCCCTTCTTGCAGCAAAACGATACATGATAATTCATTCGATCTTACAATATTATCGATAATTAAAGAAGTGTTAAGCAAACTTCAATAAAATAGTGTTAACATAAATAAAGTTGGCAAGTCTGATTATGGGTTCAAGACCACACAGCTGCCACGCACACTGATTCTGTCAGTTATTTTCAAATTAATTACTCGTCGCAACATCCCGCCCACCGTAAAACGATTACGGAGTTTTACCTAACACGTCCAATATGGCTAGTTTCGATATGGGTCTCTTCAGGATGCCTGTTGTGGTTTGTATCTCAGCAATTCTAATCTGTCCGTCTTTAGCTTGAATGGGCTGAATGACCACGCCCCTTTTCCAGCTGCCTCTTGGTTGGTTCTCGTCACAAATTAGAACCACGTCTCCAGCTTTGATGGGCTTAGCAGGGGTGAACCATTTGGTTCGTCTGGTCAATGTGGGTAGGTATTCCCTGATCCAACGTCGCCAGAAGTTGTCCTTCAGTTGTTGCGCTATGCGATATTGTTTGCGAAAGCATACGATACCGCCTTCTCCAGGAGTTTGCGTCGAGTTCATCGTGCCCAGCAAGAAGTGGTTAGGTGTGAGCGGTTCAGGATCTTCAATGCTGACTGGCACATGCGTAAGTGGTCTGCTGTTGATTATGTTCTCCGCCTCAATCAGTAGACATCTCAGCGTCTCAACCCTTGGTGCCTGCTCCTTTAAAGTAACTTTTAACACGCGTTTTGTTGATTGAACAAGGCGCTCCCAGCATCCACCTGAGCTAGGATTACTTGGACAGTTAAATTCCCATTTAATGTCTTTTCCTGCCAGCTCTGCTTTGATATATTCCCAGTCAAACATATCTTTTGTCTTCCTCAACTCGTTATCCACTCCAACGAAATTTGTACCCATATCAGATCTAATCACGCTAGGGATACCTCTCCTGTTGACAAAATTCCTGATTGCTACTATGCATGCGTCGGAGGACAAATCTTCTGCTAATTCCAAGTGAATAGCTCGTACTGTTAAGCAGGTAAACAATGCTACCCAGCGTTTTTCATTCCGACGACCAATGGTAACAATCACAGGTCCAAAGTAGTCAAGTCCTGTAAAGGTGAATGGCCGATTATATGGTGTGACGCGATCCAGTGGCAGTTGTCCCATCAGTGTTGGGATTGGCTTTGCATTTCGATTTTTGCAAAATTGACAAAATTTCTTTGCGCGTTTGACAGCGCTGCGCAGGTCGATCACCCAAAATTTACGACGAATTTCATTTACGATTAATTCATCATTCTGGTGGTGATATATGTCGTGGTAGTGTTGTACAATCAAATTGGTCAGGCCATGTCCTTTTGGCAATATAACAGTCTTCCGTGTACGACGAGTACACCATGTTCATTTAGCTCAGGCGACAATGAATAAATTGCGCTGCTCTTTGACACCAATCCATTCAGCGCCAGCTCGCTTATTTCTTCCTCAAAAGTATGCGCCTGTACCAGCTTGCACAAAGTCAGCTCCGCCTGACGTAACTCCGCAAGAGTCAATTCTCCTGTTGCAATGATATCCTCCGGGTTCCGTGTGCGTTCAACAAATCTCAGAATCCATCCATCCAACTGTTCGTTTCAGACGAACATATCTGGAAAACCGTCCAATGTCAAACAGCAAATCCGAGCTTGCGTGCAAAATAATTTTTCGCTTCTCTGATGAGTCGTCTATCGGAGCGATCAACTTTTCCTGACTTGGCCATTGCGATTCCGATTCCAGTAAAAAATTTGGTCCCTTTGTCCAAATGGTCTGTGGCTCATATTTGAGATTTTTGATTGTTTTGGTAGCCTTATCCGCAGGATTGAGTTGCGATGGTACCCAGCGCCAGTCGTTCTCATTTGTTGTCTCCAGAATCTCGCTTATCCGGTGCGCTACAAATTGCTTGTACTGGCGATGATCAGAACAGATCCATGAAATTACGGTGCGTGAGTCAGACCATAACACTGAACGCTTTACGATTATGTCGTGACTCTCCAGAATCGATGACTTTAGTCGAGTGCCCAAAACAGCTGCTTGCAATTCCAATCTCGGTATTGACAGCAGCTTCAACGGTGCGCATTTTGTCTTGCCAGCGACAAATGATATCTCAACACCATTTCCAACGACAATGCGCCAGTACGCCACTGCTGCAAATGCTTGTTCGCTTGCATCTACGAACACATGAAGTTCAATGCTTGAATCCTGCAATAAAAAATTCATTGAGTAACATCGTGGCATCTGGAAATACTTTACATTGTCCAGTTGTCGCAACCATTGGACAAATCGCTCAAACAATGCATCTGGGATTAAATCGTTCCAACATATGCCTGTGCGCCACACGTCTTGCACCAGTATTTTGCCGTATATCATGAGGTCTGCAAGCATCCCAAACGGATCGTAAACAGACATTACCAGACTAAGTAGCTGTCTCTTAGTTGGACATTTCACCCCTTTGACGATATCTTTGTCCACACGGTTCATTTTCAGGTCGAAGATTAGATTATCCTGCTGACTTTCCCAGAACATGCCCAAAATTTTGTCTACTGCTTTGTCGTCCAATTGTACTGCAGCCTGTACTTCGTTGTCGTCTTCGTTGTTCAGACTACGCTGAACCGTGGGAGAATTGGAGACAAATCCTCTCAATTCAAAGTGAGCCAATCCGTGCACTCGCGTGACTTCCTTTCTGATGTCATATGCCTCTTGCTCTGAGGCAAAGCTGGCCACAAAATCATCGACATAATGATTTGATTCGATTGCCTTTACGACTTCTTTGTTTACCGAAGTATTGTGTGCATTTATGTTTTTCACATATTGAGCGCAGCAAGGGGAACATGCTGCTCCGAAGATCATCACCTGCATTTTGTAGGTCTCGACTTCATCTTTGACATTGCCATGTCGCCATAGAAAACGCAGTGAATCCTGATCCGCCTCTCTTGCTCGGACCTGCAGAAACATCTCCTTGATGTCGGCACACACTGCTACTATTCCCTGTCGGAACTGAAATAAAACTTGAGTTAATGATGGATTTTCGTCTGGCCCTTTGAGCAATTTGCTGTTGAGCGAAATTCCGTCTACCATAGCTGCCGCATCAAAAACTAGTCTCATTTTCTTGGGCTTGTTTATATTAAAGACACCAAAATGTGGCAGATACCAGGTACGAGGTCCAACGCGATCCGCTTCTTCTCTTGAAAGCTTCACCGCATATCCTTTGCTTACCAGATCCGATATAGCCTTTTCGTATTGATCTTGTTCATCAGTATCACGGATCTTATTTTCAATAGCACGCATTCTTTTAAAAGCCATTTCGTAGCTGTCTGGCAATTTTACGTCATCCTCCGACCACAGAAGTCCAGTTTCATAGGCGTTGTTCAATTTCCTTGTTGTTTCTGCTAACAACTTTCGAGCTCGAGTTACATCGCTCGATTCCAAGGGTTCTGATGATATTTTTACTCCGAAACTTTCTGTGGTGAAGTAGTCGGTCATTAGCTTATGTATTTCATTGCTTAAATCAGTTTCAGCTGCGTGTGCGTGTAACACCACAGACAAACGTGCACTTGGTGACGATCCCTGTGCTTGTGTTAATCCGTATACCAGCCATCCTAATGGAGTCTTAGCGGCAACCAGATCCTTGTCCAAACACATGCTCTTAAATGTCTTCGTCAGGTGAACATTATCGATTCCAATTAGCAGCGTTGGTTCTGCATTGTCATATCCCTTAATGGGAAGCTGTTTCGTCAGTTCAAATTGTGCAGTCAAAGAATCAGCATTCAGAGACTGTAGCGGTAGGTTCATGTTGGGTACTGTGTTACCCGTTAGATGCAGCCATCTTTTACTGCTCCCTGCAGATCGGATTCTGAATTGGCATCTCATAGATTCGACATCCTTCGTGTGACTGCCAATCCAATTTAACGACAGCTTCTCTTTTGGCTGACTTATGCCCATGCTCTTGGCAAGATTTTCGTTTATCAATGTTGCTGACGACCCTTCGTCAACAAATGCAAATGTCTCCATAATTGATCCATTTGGTCCAATGACCTCCACTGGCAGAACCTTAAATAGCAATTTTGATGTTCCTGCCTTAATCGTGTTGACACTCTCCATGCTTTGGTGCTTTGGAGTCTCCTGTTGTTCGACATTACTTGGATTGGCCTTGTTTTTATGCAGCATACGATGATGATACGATTTGCAATCGTTTATTCCACACTCCTGTCTCTTCTTGCAGGATTTCAAACTATGCCCTTGTCGGAGACATCCGTAGCACAGGTATGCCTTCTTGACCAATGTCCATCTATCCTCGATGGTTTCCTTCGCAAATAACTCACATTTCTCCAATATATGGTTGCCTTTGCATTTAAAACATCCATTTTGTTCCGTTTTATGTGGTGCATCAGTAGTCGTTTCCATGAGCGTCTTCTGGCTACTTCGATGATCACCTTTGCCATGCTGTTTACTCGATGCGGTTGCTAGCGTAGCCCGCGTAACGTCCATGGCCATCTGGTTGATCCAATCTCCAAGATTCTTGATATTCGGATATGGGCGAATGCAAGCCGCATACCTTGACCAATCAATTCTTATCCTCATTGGCAGTTTGCTTACTAAATCGCTTAGTAAAACTGGATTATTCAAGTGTTGTACCGCGTTTGCTGTTTCCAGAAAGATAACCAAATTTGCAACATTGGAAGCAAAAGGCACGATTTTGTCCAAGCTATTTTCGAATATCTGCGGTATTTCTGAAATCTCCTCCAACTGGCTTCTAATGAGCAACTCAGTTTGACCATATTTAAACTCGAGTCTGCCCATGATGTGCTCCACATTGGCTGGATTAATCAGCATGCCCGCTACTTCGTCTTTGGCCTCACCCTTCAAGCTTTTCTGTAACCTCAATAAGTTTTCTAGATTAGAGTAACCAAATGCAGCAGTAGTTTCCCTAAACATACTATTAAAGACGGGCCAATCCTCAGCTTGGCCATTAAATATAGGTAGATCATTTATTTTGTGACCACCCCAGTGTCGGTTCATATTGTGAATACTATTATAATTCAAATTAGGGTTATAATATAAATTCCTATCATATGCGTGACAACTCTGTAGCCCCGTGGCACCAAAACCAGACTCACCCTGTACAGTGTTAGAGTTGAAATTGACGCCTCTTCCCGCATCAGTTGTCATCGCTTCAGTGTATGGAACGTCTGTTTTTCCATGTCCAGGAGCACCATTTGCTAACACCAGACCAGTATCAATCTTGAGCGTAGCTCGATCTGCATGTGCGCTGGCCGAGCCGAATCCCTGTGTGCCACCCATTGGTGCACGGGAACCATGCCTGCCGCCTTGTGCGGCTCCAGAAAGTGATGCGATGTCGTCTTCTGCATGTGCGCTGACCGCGCCGAATCCCTGTGTGCCACCCATTGGTGCACGGGAACCATGCCTGCCGCCTTGTGCGGCTCCAGAAAGTGATGCGATGTCGTCTTCTGCATGTGCGCTGACCGCGCCGAATCCCTGTGTGCCACCCATTGGTGCACGGGAACCATGCCTGCCGCCTTGTGCGGCTCCAGAAAGTGATGCGATGTCATCTATATCGATCCCCTTCTCATTGACAGCGCGCATCACGGACTTCAAATCTTGCTTGCACGAACTCATTTCTTGCTTGCATGTACTCATTTACATTTTGACGTCTGCCATTTGCTCCAAGATCTTTTCCAAAGTGCTTTGAAAAGACGCAAGAGCTACTTGAGGCTCCTTTGATCCCATAATAGTTTTTTCCTCATCGCTGCTGGAAGGATCCATTTCGTCATTGCCGGCCATCTTATTTCCTTGGATTGGCGTCGATGTCAAATTTTTCTCAAACTTTTTGCCGCTTCTTAATTCCATTCAGCTCCGCTCATACCAATGTGTAAGAGCGAGACGACTATATGTTAAGCGCGCAAAAGTTTCTGTGTGTGTGGGTATGCTGCCAATACTTGCACATACAATTTCGCAATTCCGTGAATTTCACAATTCTAAGAAATGCACTTCTCAATCTCGTAATTCGCAATTACGATTTCTTGAGTTGCCTGCAAATTCACTGTTGAATCTGCTCGAACTGGTGTCGTTTTACATTTAATAAAAATGTAACGTGCAGCGCTTCTGCATTTGATTACGGGCTCATTTATGCAGCCTGTCTGCATAAATATAAATATGTTGATCCTCAGAGCCAACACCTTAATAGAACAGCAACACCCACTTCCACCAATTCAGTAAAGTCGAATTCGGTTAGTTTTAAAAGTGTATGAATGTAGCAAAAGAGAGTTTATTAAATGGTGTTGTCGTCACCAGTTCTTTTTTCCAACTGCCCTTCTTGCAGCAAAACGATACATGATAATTCATTCGATCTTACAATATTATCGATAATTAAAGAAGTGTTAAGCAAACGTCAATAAAATAGTGTTAACATAAATAAAGTTGGCAAGTCTGATTATGGGTTCAAGACCACACAGCTGCCCCGCACACTGATTCTGTCAGTTATTTTCAAATTAATTACTCGTCGCAACACACACAGATTGGCACCAATACCAACTCAGAAAGCCCCGCTTCATGCGGCAGGCAATCGCCAGCGGGCAAGAGAAAAGATAGAGCAGATCAGTATCCGACCTGCCGACGTTCAGAGAGCAGGAGTCAAAGTGTTAAAAGATCAGATCGAGCCAAGCGCTCTCACGAAATGTGGAAAATTCCTGGGAGAATGTGCCTATAAAGTGTGAAAACCCCCCCATTTGCCATAACCTCCAGTGAAAGTCTCTTCCAAATCATTTGCTCCATGTGCAAAGTGCCGCCTTTAAAAATTGCGATGATACCACCCCAAAGCAGCTAAAGGAGCTGTCAATAGTTTTGATTTTTTTTTAGTTGTTAAGATGCTGGAATAATTGTGTTATTTTTTTATTTGGTTATCTGCCAATTAGCCTAATTAATTTTTTTTAGTGGAAAGCGAAAAGTTGCAGAAGTGAAAATCCACAAGAAAAATATCAAATATGATCTTATATATATAATGTGCATACATATTAATTTAATATTAATTAATAATGCTAAATTCAGACTTGAGTATGATTTACTACAAATTAAATCAATGAATACAAATTAAAAATGTGATAAAAGCAAGACAGTGACAACAAAGATAATACCAATTAACACATATTAAAAAGGTAATAAAAGCAAGACAGTGCCAACGATAATAATACCAACACATCAAACCCCCCTTAGTAATGCAGTCAAACATCGTCGAAAGTTCTATCGTCGCTGGATTTGTAAATTGGTAAGCTGGAAAGTTATTTTATTTTATTTTCATTTTATTGGCCAATTGTATTTAACGTTTTTCCCAAGGTATCAGCAGGTTCTAGAGCAACGATGATCCATTGGCCACAGCCACTTTATCGTGCGCATGCGTACAACAACTTTTATATGTTGCTGTAGTGCTGTTCTGTTTTGCATTATCTTTTGCTTGACATTGACTGAGCTCACAAGAACCTGAGTGATATTGCGGTAAACGTAATTGGCATACAATTGAAGTTCATTTATGTTGTTATTGCTTTTGCGTTATGCTTGCTTCGCTTTCGTCTAGCCAAAATTGCTAGTAAAATCAGCTGTTCACATTACAGTCATGGCCTCTAATATTAGATCTTTTTGTTGCATTCGTGTAAATTTTTAGTAATGCATATTTTTTTTTTTAATTATCTCTTAAATTTATTTCATCTAAAGTCAAGATTAAATACAAAAATAATGTTATAATTTTTGAATACGATTTCCTTAAAGTACATTTAATAAATAAATATTGAATATTACTAAATGATTTTTGGACACTGACATAAGAATTTAATTAGTTAATTAAACAATTAATAAAACAAGATAATTGGTTAAATAAACAATAAAACTAATAGATGCACTGAAAGAAACATAAATAAAAGAAGATAAACCTTTTTATTGATATTATATTACATATTAATTATATTATATTATTATATTAATATTTTTATATACATATATATACATTTATGCTTGCATTTAAATAACCCTTACTTTTCAGCAACTTTTCGCTTCACTATCAGAAACCAAAAAAAAAAAAAAAATTTGTATGGTTAAATAATACTTTTATTAAACTATCGGATAGGAATTTTTTTTGCTATGTCAATAAAATATCGGTATGATTGAAGTTAAATATTTTTTTTCTATTAAGTCCTAAAATTAAATTTGATATTTCCAATTTTTGCTAGAATAATATTCGCTTAATCGTTTGATGGAGAATTTTATTAATTTTAATAAATAATTGTCATGAAGTCTAAATAAATTGTTATTAATTCCGGGAATTATGAAAAGCGGACGTAAACGAGAAATAGTGTGCGTAAGGGATCGTCCCAAATATGTTCTGCTCTTGGACGATCATGGCAGGGAGGGGATACAGGCTCCCGATGGACATCTCGGGGTAGCTATCGCACATTAGGCGTTCATAAATATGGCAAACTTTCTTTTTGCGAAATTAAATTTGGGCCAGTTTGTTGAAAGTTTTTAGTGTTATTCCATTTGTGGGTTAATAAGGCCGATGTGATTCATTTTTATAAAAAGTTACATTTTATTTATAAAAATTGTCCTCCTACGCGTTTCGGCGACATTTTTCGCCTTCCTCAGGGAGTCTGGGTTGAATAAAATTATTTATATGTGTTTACATTACACGAAACAAATATACAAAGAAACACTTAAAATAAATACATTTCAAACTTAGTGGTTAACATTTATTCTGTGTGGTGTCGTCAATTCCTATCCTATTATTGCACTGTCCTTTCTGGTTCATCGTCAGTTGTTTATTTAATTTATTTTTATTTTTACTTTTATTTTTGTCACCTTCAATTTTACGTTTGTCCACTGTAAGAGCTGCCGCGTATATGAAATTTGTTTGTTCAACGTCTTTCTTATGGTTTATGGTTCTGTCTCCTTGTTGTTGTATCCGCAAGCTTTCTAGCGTCATTCTCGTTCTCTCTCTTCTCTCTACGTCCAAAATTTTAACATCATCGAAATGAGCTGTATGGTTTGTTGTTGTTAGATGCTGCGCTAGAGCTGTTGTCATCTTTTTGTTTCTCGCATCTCCTTTATGTTCCGCTATCCGCGTTCCCAACGCTCTCATCGTTGTTCCTATGTATATTCCGTTGCATGTCTCTCCTTCTTTGCCCTTGCATTTGATTTCGTATATTACATCTTGTTGTTTCTCTCTGCATATTTTGTCTTTCGAATTTGTAAACAGTCTTCTTATGTTTGTGTGTGCTTTTAGGCGTAGGTTAAATGCTTATTGTGTGTGTCTGGTATTATTCTTGTTATTGTTTCTCTATTGGTCAGCTGTTCTACATATGGTATGCTGATATATTGTTTATTTGCATTATTTTCTTCGGCTTTCTTGTTCTTGGTTATTGTTTTGTGTGTGGTGACATTTTTAATTAGGTTGTCAACTAACTTTTCCGGGAAGCTATTTTTTAATAATGTTGTTTTTAATTTTATATATATCTCTGGTCTATAGGTTTCGTCACTAAGTGCATACGCTTTCTGTATCATGTTTTTTGCTGTGTTGATTTTTTGGCTTTGTGGTTGGTGTGATAGAAAGTTCATAATTCGTCCTGAAGATATATTTTTCATATACCATTTGAATTTTAATTTTCCGTCCTTTGATCTCTGAATTTCAGTGTCCAGATATGCTATGTTTCCGTCTTTTTCCGTTTCGTAAGTGAATTGTATTCTCGGGTGTTGATTGTTAAGAGTTTTAAGTATTTCCTCTAAGTCTTGTTTTTTAATTATGCATAATATGTCGTCCACGTACTTCACCATAAGTTTGGTCCGTATATTCTTATTATCCAGTGCTTCAGTCGTGTCGTCAAGAATTTTGTCTAATATTATGTTGGCTATAGTCGGTGAAAGTAGGTTGCCCATGGGCATACCAAACACTTGGTGGTATATTGTATTATTATAAGTTAGGTAGTTATTTTCAATTAATATAAATTCCATTATTTCTTTTACTGTTGCCTTAGGTATCTTATAAAAAAAACCTCTTTACGAGGTAAAAGTCTAGTGACGAAATATTTTCATGCACCAAAATTTCTGATATCCAATTTTGTGACGAATAATATTAAGGTTTACTTATAAATTACTAAAAAAAAATATTGTCACTCGGCACATTGCGCTAATTTCTTCATATCTAATAAATATTTATTTTTTGCGCAGTGCCGAGTGACAATATTTTTTTTTAGTAATTTATAAGTAAACCTTAATATTATTCGTCAAAAAAAAATAAAAAAATCAGAAAGGCTCCAACGGCCCCATTTGCTCCAATCATTTAAATTTTGTCCCTCCCACTTACACCTGTTTATCTCACGAACCATGTAAGTTTTCAAAAGTCTTAGTATGCACATTTTTAAGTTAGATTGATACCTTTAGATCGGTATATAATTCGACCCGATCGGACAGTCATAGCAAATTTTCCATTCTTCCTGTGTATATATGCTAGTCGCCTTTCGCACCCTTCCTGCTGCTTTCGTCACTAGCGCGGACTGCCGTCCGCAGTGATTTAATTTATTTTTATTTTTACTTTTATTTTTGTCACCTTCAATTTTACGTTTGTCCACTGTAAGAGCTGCGGCGTATATGAAATTTGTTTGTTCAACGTCTTCCTTATGGTTTATGGTTCTGTCTCCTTGTTGTTGTATCCGCAAGCTTTCTAGCGTCATTTTCGTTCTCTCTCTTCTCTCTACATCCAAAATTTTAACATCATCGAAATCAGCTGTATGGTTTGTTGTTGTTAGATGCTGCGCTAAAGCTGTTGTCATCTTTTTGTTTCTCGCATCTCCTTTATGTTCCGCTATCCGCGTTCCCAACGCTCTCTTCGTTGTTCCTATGTATATTCCGTTGCATGTCTCTCCTTCTTTACCCTTGCATTTGATTTCGTATATTACATCTTGTTGTTTCTCTCTGCATATTTTGTCTTTCGAATTTGTAAACAGTCTTCTTATGTTTGTGTGTGCTTTGTAGGCGTAGGTTAAATGCTTATTGTGTGTGTCTGGTATTATTCTTGTTATTGTTTCTCTATTGGTCAGCTGTTTTACATATGGTATGCTGATATATTGTTTATTTGCATTATTTTCTTCGGCTTTCTTGTTCTTGGTTATTGTTTTGTGTGTGGTGACATTTTTAATTAGGTTGTCAACTAACTTTTCCGGGAAGCTATTTTTTAATAATGTTGTTTTTAATTTTATATATATCTCTGGTCTATAGGTTTCGTCACTAAGTGCATACGCTTTCTGTATCATGTTTTTTGCTGTGTTGATTTTTTGGCTTTGTGGTTGGTGTGATAGAAAGTTCATAATTCGTCCTGAAGCTATATTTTTCATATACCATTTGAATTTTAATTTTCCGTCCTTTGATCTCTGAATTTCAGTGTCCAGATATGCTATTTTTCCGTCTTTTTCAGTTTCGTAAGTGAATTGTATTCTCGGGTGTTGATTGTTAAGAGTTTTAAGTATTTCCTCTAAGTCTTGTTTTTTGTTTTTTTTTTTTCTTTACTATACTTTGTGTCGTTGTCTGATCTTCCCGGCTTCCTCTGACTGATAGGCAAATTTCCTCCCCAAAAAAAAAATAGCATGCGAATTTTTATTAATTAATAATGTATAAACGAGCAAGTAGCATCGCGGTTCTCTTCCTGAACCCCCCAACGCCGACGAGACATGGCCGGAAACTAGCGCATGCTCCGCCTTCAATGCCTACAATCTCATCTGCTCGACATTAATACAGCGATACGTTGTATGCTACAAGCATTATGATGCACTAGGCTGACCTGTCCTCGACTTAGAAAATTTTGATAAAGTCCAACAATACCAACAAGCTATGCATACACATGCATATGCTTTTGACTTTGGTATCCTTTTGTTCATATCCTCCCTATATTTTCCTGCCTTGCCCTAGTTTTGAATATTTAGATTTTGGATGCCTTAATTGTTTCAAAATAACTTTAAGCCCCGTCTTACTAATATTCAAAACATATGTGCTTTTGTGATATGTTCGGGAACTATACTAGCTTCAAAATAGCTGTATAGCCGAACATTAAGAACACATAGTCACGATATTCCCAATGCTTAGCTATGGATTCTATTAGGTACATTATCGTGCACCTGATTCTGTTGTCGCTGGAAATTGCTTCAAGGATTTTTACTTTTTAGCTGCCGCTCAACTAGAGTCGGGTTCAATAATATGACTCTTTTACTTGACTCTTTAAAAGTAATTCCAGCTTTGCTAAAATTGAATACTGCAGGTTATTTCCGGAAGAATATAGTTCTCTTTGTTGGTGCGTTTCTCTTGTCTATATTTCTTTCCTGGAACAATAAATTCTGCACTAAGGTGTTGATTGATGCATTGTTTAGAAATTGCATTTCAATTTTAAATTCTATCCCTTTAATTTCGTTTTTCGCAGCTGTTGATGCCAGAATTCATGGTCACTCACGTCCAACATTTTGCGCAGAACCATGAATTCTGTTTCATTTGTTTCCATTTACAATTGTGCAACTATGCTGTGAGAGTTGTGACTCTCTCTCTCTTCCCATGTAAATTAACATAGATACATATGTACGAGTTTTTAACCACTCTCGTTACATACATGCTATGCTCCAGAAGTGTTTTCTACTGATTTTGCAAAATACATAAATTTTTACCTCCACAGCACACGAAGTGCCATTAAGTTGAATAAACGTAAAATACTTAAAGTTAAAAAGTGCCTTTGCTTTCTTTCGACGCCTCCACCACAAACATTGGTCCTTCGAGCCGGATATCCTTCTGCACTCGATCCAGCTAGTTCCTTGGTGAAAAAAGATAAGTAATGCACTTTATATTTCTACATACTTTGAAAGTGAATAAGTTCTACATACCGGCATCCATAATCCGCCATATTGCAACATATATCTCCATATATATGTTGCACGTATGTTGATTCCAATTCGTCCAAAATTTGTAACACAACGTCCAAGTCCACACAATAAATCATACATAAACTAACATATTTTGAAAATTAAATTAAATTAAACATATTTGTATGTACTTACAAGATCCAATTCCATTGTTCCGCTTTGCATTGCAGCACATATGTAAGCACATATGTACATACATACGTACATTCTACCAACATTGAATAATATTTTATCCTAAGTATTATTCACACAAATCTGCAAAAAGAAAAACATTGTTGTTGATGCCAGAATTCATTTTCCGTCACGATCAACATTTTGCGCAGAACCATGATATTCTGTGTCAATTAATTTCACTTACAACTATACACCTATGTTGTGAGAGTTTTGACTCTCTCTCTCTTTCCATGAAAATTGACATAGATATGTACTAGATGTTAAGACCACTCTTGTAACATATATGCTATGCAGCAGAAGTGTTTTCTCCAGCGTTCTTTTAAAATACATACATATAAACATACATCCAAATTACCGCCACAGCACATGAAGTGTCTGAAGGGAAATAAATCCAATTGAATTTAAAGTGAAAAGTGCCTTTACTTTCGTCAGCGCCTCCGCCACAAACATTGGTCCTTCGAGCCGGATATCCTTCCTGACTCGCTCCAGCTAGTTCCTTGGCAAAAAAGAGATAAGTAATTGCACTCTCAATTTTATTTTTATATGAAAATATACTTACATACTGACATACATACATAGCCCGCCATATTTTTATACACTCCAATATAAGGTATATGTATGTGTGTCTCCTTCGAATTTGTCCAAAATTGTGTCCAGCATCCGCTTATAAAGTCCAAGTCCGACTATAAAATCCTACAAGAAGAATCATATGGTCAATATTAAATAAATACATTAATTTTCTATTGACATATGTATGTATGTACTTACATGGTCCATTCCCACAGTTTCATTCTCCATTGCAGCATATACGGCAGATACACAACATAATAATATTTTATCCTAAATATTATTCACAATTTTCTACGATTTTCTCGTTTTGTCCGAGAATAATAATATTTATCCTAAATATTATTGCATTTGTCAAACCTCCTACTCTGCGACATACATACATACGTACTTACATATGACATACACATATTGACATATGTACGTACATATGTAAGGGTTGTTTATTTCCACCTCCAATAAACACAACATATTTTATATTCATATATTCAATATTTACTCTGCATGTATATTATATTATACTAACACATATCTACAAACATTTATGCATTTATAAAATAAGAATCCATTGCCGACAATAAGCAGCAACAAGTGCTAACATACATACATACGCACATATGTTCATACACTTTTGTTCTGCATAAATATACACAAACAAGTAAAACGAGCGAGAACAACAAACACGTTCTAAAATACTTCATATAATATAATAAGCACTCCATTTCATTCCACTCCATTCATAAATATTATATTAAATATAATATTGACTCCACTTGCGAAAACATAACACAAACATAAACTCGAAGCCGCAACAAGTGGAAAACACATATGTGCATACACAGCTTTACGCACTTCCACATACATATTTAGTTGCTCCGTTGGTCGGCAACCACACAATAAATAATATACACACAATAAACCAAGCACTTCATTTAATATTACATATTTTTATCAAAACTTACAACAAAACATTTTTCGCTGCAAAAAGGTAAACAAAGCAATAATCGATAGTCGAAAAATCGAACTATCGTTTATCACATTCACCGAGATTCAACGTTTACACGACACTTAACCCTTAATTGCGCTTCAAGTTGATATAAACACAAACCAAAATTTCAATAAGTAAAAAAAAAAAGGGGAAGAGAAACAAAAATCGGCGTATTAAACTATAACTCTTTGTTATTAAACTATCTTTTTATTGCGTCCTGTTTTTTTTTATTAATTCCTCATATTATATGCAAACTTATATTATATTCATTTTTTTTCTTTTTTCGGCTGCCAACTTAATTAACTACATATTTTCTTTTGGGTTGTTATTCCTGTTATTACCACTCTCCGGTGTTCCAATAACAGGTCTACGAAAAATAAATAATAAAATAACTAAATTGTTAAAACATATTTTTATTTTTATTTTTACTTGCTTTCTCGCCTCCGTTGTTTGGTCTCGTATTGTGGCTGCCTGCCTTGCGTCCCGTGTAGCGTGGCCCACAATTTACAAATTTCTATAGTTTAAAGCATAGTATGTCCACAGGGTCCAAAGAGACCGATAAAAAGGCAACCCTTAAGCCAAACTTTCCTGCTTCCCAAATCGAGCGTCGCCGTTCCACTTCGTCCGCTCCATCAGGGTCGACCACAGCACCTGGTATTCCAAAAAGGACTCCACAGCCCGTTGATAAAACGAAGTTGAATCCCATCTCGCGTCTCAAGAAGGATCCATTGTTGTCACCAGCATCGACGTCATCGCGTTTTCCCAGCGTACTTCCAAAAAAAGATTTAAGGTCCAAATTTCCGAACCGTAGTCCGGTAAAGACCAGGTCCATCACGAAGAGTCCAAAAATGGCCTTAACAAACTTCATTTCCATCACAGACAAACTTATCCAGTTTGAAGCCCGTGTAATCGTTCCCGCATCTGAAGAGGATAACATTTTCACGTATGAAATTCGCCGCGACCGTCTGCAAGCATTTTGGGACAAAGTCGAGACGGAATATGCAGTGTGTTCCAGCTCACGCAGACAGGAAGGGAGCAGTGAAGATATGACTGCCATGGAGGCAAAGTATGAGCACTGCTACACTGTATATGAGAGGTGTCTTTCGCGCCTGAAGGGTCAAATTAAAGCTGCGTCTGTGTCCGAAAGGGTTGAAATACCCACTCCTTTGCCCTTCTCCGGGGGCTGTCGTCTCCCTCCTTGTGATACGGAGGTGTTTCACGGAGACTACTTGCGTTGGCCAACGTTCCGCGATCTTTTTTCTGCAATTTATATCAACAATCCAAGGTTGACTCCGGTTGAAAAATTATATCATCTCAACTCCAAGACCACAGGAGAAGCCAACGAAATAATCGCCAAATTTCCACTCACGAACAATGACTTCGCGACTGCGTGGACAGCACTTTGCGAACGTTTTGAAAACAAGAGGCTGCTGGAAACTAGTCAGCTTAAAATCCTTTTCAACCTGTCCCCGGTTAACAACGAATCTGGTGCGGCAATCAAGGATCTTCAAAGCACCATCCAACGATGCCTGACGGCGCTAGAACATTCCGAAATTGACACGACATCTCCGTTCGCAGATTGCATTTTAGTTTTCCTTTGCTCGTCAAAGCTACCAAAGCTTACGCTTTCCCTATGGGAACAATCGTTGTCGAACAAATCCGACATTCCAGCTTGGCACGATTTAAGCGCGTTCCTTAACGAGCGCTATCTCACGCTCGAGGCTATTGAATATGTGAAACCTACTTCCACTTCACATAACTCCTCCGTTTCTACATCCAGAAATAATCAAGCCCCTAAGAGGGTAAATTCGTTCGAAGCGCAAGTAAATCCAAAGAGCAAGACTTGCGATTTGTGTTCCAAAGAAAACCATCCTGTCCGGCTGTGCCCTCGGTTCCTTCAGATGCCTGTTAACGATCGGGCAACTTACATAAAGCAGAAAAAGCTCTGCTTGAATTGTTTTGCAAGGGGGCACCAATTACGGGAGTGTACTAGTGCGCACAATTGTTTCACGTGCAAAGGTCGCCACAACACTCTACTTCATCGAGGTGATGTCGGTCCGACAACGTCCTCCCATTCCGACTCCATTTCAAACTCCGATATACAGTCCACTACTATCCCTTCTGCGGCAAATGTACAAACTTATTTTGCCGCTAACGAGCAGAGTGTCCTTCTCGGCACGGCAATCATGAACGTGTGCCATCGAGGATCCACGTACACCGCTCGCGCCCTAATCGATTCCGGCTCAGAGGCCACGTTCATCTCTGAGCGATTATTTCAACTGATAAAGCTGCCTTTCCAATCCGTGCAAGCTCAAGTCTCCGGGCTTAACCAAACAGTTGCTGCCCAAGCGCAGAAGTTATGCCACTTTACTATAAGCGCTCCTACAAAGCCAAGGCTACATATCGACGCATCGGCATTCGTTCTTCCTCATCTGGCAGGTAACCTGCCTTCAATATCTATTCCACGAAGCTTGTTAAGGGACCTCCCAGCTATTGAGCTGGCTGATCCCACCTTCTATCAGAGTTCGCAAATTGATTTGCTGATCGGCGCGGATATCCTTCCGTCTGTCCTCCTAAGCGGGTCTCACCCAAACATTTGCGGCTCACTCCTTGGACAAGAAACCGTCTTTGGCTGGATTCTCACAGGCCCACTCTCAAAGATTGTGCCTAAGTCCGTTTCGTCCTTCTCGACCAGAATTTCGGCCACGAAGCTTGATCATCTGATTTCTAAATTTTGGGAGGTGGAGGATGTTCCAGCGAAGCTGGTCAAGGAAACCGATTCCATCTGTGAGTCTAATTTTGTTCAAACGACTGTACGGAACGAGTGTGGCAGATATGTGGTGACTCTTCCATTCCGAAATCCGAATGACATCGATCTAGGTCAGTCAAGGTCAATTGCACTGGCACAATTCCTTAAAAACGAGAGTCGCTTATCCAAAAACGCCATTCTAAAGGAGCAATACAACTCTGTGCTCCAAGAATATCTCGATCTAGGCCACATGAGAGCAATTTCAACCCACGGCATCTCCGCCAACTCCAACTTTTATCTGCCACATCACGCTGTGTTTAAGCCTGACAGTACCACTACCAAGGTACGAGTAGTCTTCAATGCGTCTTGTCTTTCCTCAAATGGCAAGAGTCTAAATGATATCCTTCATCCAGGACCCATTCTGCAATCTGATCTTACTATGCAGATCCTTAAGTGGCGATATTTTCAATACGTGTTCAACGCTGATATCACGAAGATGTATCGTCAAATCCTAGTGGACCCTAGGCACACTTCGTTCCAGCGAATCCTCTTTCGAAAAGCCGATGGCGAGATTGGTGATTTCGAGCTTAACACTGTCACCTTCGGAGTAAACTGTGCCCCATTCCTGGCGCTCAGGGTACTTCAGCAACTCGCGGAGGACGTACGCTCGCAGTATCCTCTTGCAAGCAAGGTCATATCCGAATCCATGTACGTAGATGATATCCTCGCTGGGACAAACACGAAGAAGGAATCCATTACAACCATTGCGGAACTGCAAAGGGCCTTGGACAGCGCTGGATTTCCGCTGAGAAAATGGACATCGAACGCCAAGGAGGTCCTTCAAGACATCCCTAAGGAACATCTGCTTCGTGAAGACTTTCTGGAGATCGAGGATTCAAGTGCAGCGAAGACCTTGGGTATACGATGGCAAGCGCGCAGCGATGAATTCTACTTCATGCCTTCTGAGGTCACCTTTCAAGAGTCGTATACGAAGAGGGAGGCTCTATCCCAAATCTCGAAATTGTTCGACCCAGCCGGTTGGCTAGCTCCCTTCGTCATTCGGGCTAAGATTTTTATGCAAGAAATCTGGCTCAAGCAACTAGAATGGGATCAACCACTGCCATCAGATCTCACTAATAAGTGGCAGGAATACCTTGAAAGCTATCCTGCTTTAAGGGAAATCCGCATTCCAAGATGGTTGCAAATCCAGCCACAAGGGAAACTGCAATACCATGGTTTCTGCGATGCGTCAGAACGTGCGTACGGTGCAGCAATTTATGTCCGATTTGAAACGGCAACCGAAGTTACCACCCATCTCCTTGCTGCCAAGACGAGGGTGGCTCCGGTTAAATTCCTGTCGGTGCCTCGGTTAGAGCTTTGCGGGGCCGTCCTCTTGGCTGAATTATCCTCAGCTCTCCTCCACAAACTGCCAGTCCGCGACTTCAAGTTATTCTACTGGACAGATTCCACGATTGTGTTGTCCTGGTTGAATAAGCCACCCTGCAAGTGGACAGCTTTCGTTGCCAACAGAGTGGCAAAAATTATGCAAGTCAGCGATCCTGTCGAATGGTCGCACGTTCGATCGGAGCACAATCCGGCAGATCTAGCGAGCAGAGGAGTCCGGTCGCAAGATATGGTGCATAATTCTCTGTGGTGGCACGGGCCAGAATGGCTCCACCTTCCTCAACATCAATGGCCCATATCAAGTGCTCCTATTCCAGATACTGCGCTAGAGCAACGCACTATTAAGTGCAATGTAGCAAAACTGCCTCCTACATTCGATTTCCTCAGCAGTTTTTCTGAATTCCACAGAGCGCTTCGCGTTGTCGCCTATATGCGGCGCTTTATTAAGGGATGCAAAAAACTATCCAAACCATGTCCAACAGAACTCAATTCCAGTGGGGTGTCCGAAGCTCAGGAGCTGATGATCATTCTTGCGCAGCGTCGGGATTACTCGTGCGAGTATGAAAGCTTAGCTCAGAAGCAGCAACTCCCTGTCTCTAGCCATATCCGCAACTTGAGTCTTATTCGTCAACCTTTGCGAAATTGCTAGTTCGGTTCACCCATCGCATATCCTTGCATGGGGGAAACCAGCTCACAATGCGACTTGTCCGTTCCAAGTTCTGGGTTCCGAAACTCAAAATTCTTGTCAAGACCGTCATTAACTCCTGCAAGGTCTGTGTAATATATCGGAAAAGGCTCCAGACACAGATGATGGGAGACCTGCCCAGGGAACGGTCATCCTTTTCAAGACCCTTTACGCACACAGGCGTGGACTTCGCTGGACCTTTCGATGTCAAAAATTACAACGGCCGAGCATGCCTGATCACGAAGGGTTACGTGTGTGTATTTGTGTGCTTTACCACAAGGGCAATTCATCTGGAAGCGACTTCGGATCTCACTACTGAGAAATTTCTGGCGGCCTTCTCTCGATTCGTCGCGCGACGTGGCTGTCCACAACAGATGCACTCGGACAATGGAAAAACCTTCGTCGGGGCAGAGAAATCGCTATCGCGCGACCTCCTGGAAGCGTTAAGGACTGGCGTTATTGCGAAACACACCCAACAAAACCTCTCCTGGCACTTCAATCCACCAGGCGCTCCACATATGGGAGGCCTATGGGAAGCTGGGGTGAAAAGCTTCAAATCTCTATTCTATAAGGCCACCTCCACCTTCAAGTACACCTTCGAAGAGCTCTCAACGCTCTTGGCCAAGATTGAAGCCTGTCTTAACTCAAGGCCAATCTCTCCGATGTCCGAAGATCCTACGGACCTACTGGCTTTGACTCCGGGCCATTTCCTAATAGGTGGCCCCCTCATTTCTGCATTCGAACCAGAAATCCATAAAAAAGGCCACTTCTATCCTGAATCGCTGGCAACGCTTGAAGGCTCTCCACCAACAATTTTGTTTTCGTTGGAAGGATGAGTACCTCAAAGAGCTCCATAAACGAACCAAGTGGCAATCTCCTGAACCAAACTTGCGAGTCGGTGACATGGTCGTCGTTAAGGAAGACAACCTGCCGACCAACGAGTGGCGCCTTGGTCGAATCACTCTGACCGTTCCTGGCAGTGACGACGAGGTCCGCGTGGTAGATGTGCTCACATCTCGTGGCACCATCCGTAGGCCAATTACAAAGCTAATCCTACTTTCAATCGAAGACAGCATTCCTGAGCCATCCGCGTCCAATGACTCACATAATTGACTCCTTATCCTGCCAAGAAGAGTTGTCCTGTGCTGTCCAATCCACTCCATGTTATCTGTCAATGCCTAACGTATGCAAATACTTCAATTTCTCTTCTTTTTTCCTTTCTCGTAGCTCAAAATGCCATCTCGCAAGACCACCCAGCACGACCGTCCCACCGGTGTCGACTCCTTCCGTTGTCGAGTGTGCCGAGGAGTGCATGCGCTGCGGAAATGCCAGCGCTTCTTGCGACTCACAGCCGAGAAGCGCCTCCGAGCAGTGCTTATTAATAAGTACTGCCCCAACTGTCTCGCGCATCAACACTCGGGGCAATCCTGCCGCAGCGCTGGCAAATGCAAGGTCTGCAACAAGGACCATCATACGCTCCTCCACTTCAAGGAAGTTCGACCAACAAGGAAGCATGAGCGAGCGGCGGGTCGACGCGCATCGTCTCCGTACTCGCGGCCTACAACCGTCCCTGAGCCATCGCCGCCGTCTCCCCCCCACTCCATCCGCACGTCGCTGACTTCGCTGGTGCAGCACAACACTGTGTGCGTGCTGCCGACGGCCCTGGTGAAACTTGAGGTCGGAGTAAAACGGTTCGATGTCCGCGCCCTGATCGACCCGTGCAGCCGCACCAGCCGCATCGCCACATCCTTGGCAACGGCCTTCGGGCTATCCGTCACCCGTGTAGGTGCGGAGGGTGTCTGCACGGTGATCCTCCGATCACCAGTAACGGACTTTCGCCGGGAGATCCTGCTCCAACTCGACCCCAACCTGGGGTGCCACACTCCACTGCGCTCAATCTCCGCCGATGCGGATCAATTCAAGAGCATCGTTCTGGCCGACAGTCGTTGGAATCATCCCTCGCGGACTTGCCTGGCGCTCGGAGCCGATGTGTATTCTCACATCATCCTAACCGGTGTCATACCGAGCACCAACTGTCGACCGATGGCCCAGAATACCGTTTTTGGTTGGATTCTGTCCGGAACATGCGGCCAGTGATTGCATTTGCAATATATTGCAAGGGGGGGGGATGTTGATGCCAGAATTCATGGTCACTCACGTCCAACATTTTGCGCAGAACCATGAATTCTGTTTCATTTGTTTCCATTTACAATTGTGCAACTATGCTGTGAGAGTTGTGACTCTCTCTCTCTTCCCATGTAAATTAACATAGATACATATGTACGAGTTTTTAACCACTCTCGTTACATACATGCTATGCTCCAGAAGTGTTTTCTACTGATTTTGCAAAATACATAAATTTTTACCGCCACAGCATACGAAGTGCCATTAAGTTGAATAAACGTAAAATACTTAAAGTTAAAAAGTGCCTTTGCTTTCTTTCGACGCCTCCACCACAAACAGCAGCCAATAAACATTGTCGTGATCTTTGCGTAGGCACGAGTGTAAGTTAGTCTGTGACACATCCACTTATCTCTACAAATTTTGGCAATAGTCTCAATATTCGCTGGAAACAAGTTAGTGGCTTAGAGCTACTAGTACTTGCCGCTTTATTGATACTAACACTAACTTTCCCTATTGACTTTATTTTTCTCTTCTCTTGATCTACATCGAATAGTAGTTGTCAACAAACCTTTTCTCGGATAAATGTTGTGTGGTTGCAAAAATTTGTTTGTGATATATCGTTATATTTGTGAGTTATTTTCTTTATTTCTGTCTTTTGTATTAAAAGAATATCGTTCGTTTAGCAATAAATAATAATACAGTTATACTATGCCGTTGAATAGAAGTAGTGACACTCCATATCAGAGACAAAGTAATGAAACTTTTTGTTGTGTATGCACAAAGGAAGTTGAATACCCTGCTCAACTTTTGACTAAGAGCTGTAATCATTATTTCCATCACTCGTGCTTCAACCCACGTACTGGAAATATCAAAGTCTGTCCAGTGTGTAGAACTGCACTTAGCAAATCAACCTTGAGTTTGTCTGAAGAGTTAGCTGCTGCTCAGATTGCAAGAGAACAAGCTAGATCGGTATCTATGACCAGATCGAGATCACGAGCTCAGCAAAAACAGCAAGTTCTGGCTGCAAGTCAGCAAGCTAGTTCAGAAATGAGTCAGCACGGTGCACAAAGAGATTCAGCTGTGACTACAGGTCCAGGTGCGTCTACTGCTGCAGCACCAGTTGTTAGCTTACAGCAAAGTATTGCTGAAGCAGTTTCAGCTGCGCTAGCTCACCACACTCAAATATTAACCCAGGCAATTGAAACAGAATTTCAAAGACTGACCCTTCAAGCTGCAGATCCCCCTACAACTGAAAGAGACCAATTTACTAATAGACAGTCTTCTCCAGCTATGCAACATCAATCTTTTGAGCAGCTGTTTAGAGTGCCTAATAGAGAAGGTGTAGATATGCCAAATCGAACACCCAATACTCAGAACAGTCAATCATTGCCGCCATTTCTAACTGGAAGTTACGGTTTTCAGGGCATTCTTAAATAGCTATTGATGATTTTCTGTATCGCGTCAAAGCTCTGACTAGCCAAACTTTAGATGGTAACTTTGAATTGCTGGCAAGGTATGCAGGCAATCTTTTCGAGGGTAGCGCTATTGAGTGGTATTGGAGGTATCACAGAGGTGTGACTGTTGTCCGATGGATTGATCTATGTATCGCTCTCAGATCTCAGTTTGCGGATGGACGAACAGACTTAAAGATTCGAACAGCTATATCGCAACGGAAGAAAAAGCCGAACGAAACGTTTGACAACTTCTACGAAGGTATTGTTACTTTAGCTGATAGGCTTGATCAGTCCATGACTGAACAGACTTTTCTGGAAGCACTACGAGCAAATTTGTTGACTGAAATACAGCATGAGCTCTTGTATGTGCCAATCCACAACATCGTACAGTTACGACAATTTCTACGCAAGCGTGAAAGATTCTTGCAGAATTCTGTAAATCCCACTCCCTCGAATAGACGATTCATTCCACGACCACACGTTAGCGAAGTTTCTGTGCAATCAGAAATAGCCACAGAGTCGGAGAGTGAAGAAGTGAAATCGTTTGATGTGGAGGCAGTTTCTCTTTCCTGTTGGGATTGTGGCAAGCAAGGCCATCCCTATCAGGAATGCGAAGCAGAGCGCACAGTGTTCTGCTATGGTTGTGGCAAGCGCGACACTTATAAACCGTCGTGCCGCAGATGTGCCTTGTCAAAAAACGGGCCGACTCGTGCACGGCTGACGAGTGTACGCAAACTAGTATGGACAGCCACTAACACAGAGTAACTTGTGAAAGTACAAGTTTACTCTCAAATAACCCAGTCCCAGCTATTCCTTTACATAATCGTGAGCAGGAGCAGCCTATTTCTTGTCCAGAATTTAAATCTAAGACTCGTAATCAAAAGCGCAGAGATTCATTTCGTAAATATTGCAAGGATATTCGCAAAGCAGTCCTATCGTCAGTAGTTGATAATTGCAATGATCTGCGACCATATGATGAACTAACGAGTATCAGTGGACTTATGGACACTGGTGCCTCAATAAGAAGCATAGGGGGAAGCTTTGCGCAAGAATTGGTCCAAACTCACAGTGACTTCAAGCCAATGCATGCATTTGTTCGCACTGCGGATGGAAAAGATCAAAACATTTTAGGTAGAATTTCCACGTCAGTTTGTTTTCGCGGTGAGACAAAACGATTATGCATCGATCTTGTACCATCCTTAGCGCAAGAGTTGTATCTAGGCATTGATTTTTGGAGGAGTTTAAACTTATTGCCATTATTTTTGATGAACAAAGAAAATGCAAGCAATTTGGCAGCCCTTAATTTCGAGGATCCTTTTATTTTTATTTATTAATATAGCACGACTAAAAGCAGTCGGCAAAACTAAAATAATATTTAAAAATTAAAATTAAAATAAAATTTCAAAATAATAAAATAAATGTATGTAAAATTTAAATTAAAAACTGAAAAGAAAAAAGTTAATTTAAGTTAATTTAAGTCTCGGGAAAAAAATGATAAGTGATCCAACATTTGTTGCAAGGATTGGGGAAAACCCAGAAAAACCCAATCAGATCGAAAAAGAAAGTAAGAAACCTCTTGGAAAATTACTGATCCAATGGGGAAGATATTAACGCGAAGTTCAATTCAGCCCATTGAGATCAGAAATTTACCGGAGGTGATTAAAAAGAGATGCTTTAATTTGGTCGAGAGAGAGATTGAGTGATATTAAATTATAAAATTGATTGTAATCCGAGCATAGTATGCGAAAACGATTATGTAAAGCGTAGTCAGTAGTGCATGTAGGCAAAGATAAAGGAGCAAAATTCCTAGTGGCCCTGAAGGGAATATTGAAGCTTAAACGATCTAATAATGCTGGGGAGCAAATATCTCCAATAATTAATTTATGGAGGAAGATAACACCAAGAACAGTTCTACGGTGGACAAGGGATGGAAGATTAAGGAGAAGAAGTCTACTTGAGTAAGGTGGCAAACGAAGATTTGGATTCCAAGCTAAATCACGGAGTGCAAAAAGTAAAAATTGTTTCTGTACAGACTCAATTTGATCTTGATAAATTTTGTGTTGAGGATTCCAAACACAAGAGCAATATTCAAGAATGGGTCGAACTAAAGATGTGTAAAGCAATTTGGTAACATAAGGGTCATTAAATTCTTTAGACCAACGCTTTATGAATGCAAGAGTACCCCTAGCCTTATTTACAATAGAGGAGATATGAAGAGAGAAACCTAACTTATTATCAAAAAGAACACCAAGATCTACAACTGTCGATATGCGTTGGAGTGGTATATTATCGATGGAGTATGTTACCAAGTGAGGAGTAACCCTGTTTAAAGTCATAAACAGGCATTTAGAAAAATTTAAATTTAGATTATTAGCTACACACCACAGATGCATTGCATTTAAATCATCTTGTAAAAACTTATGACAATCAGCCTCCTTGTATGAAAATATAAGTTTCACGTCATCTGCATACATAAGTATGTGACAGTGAGCTAAAGTAGACGGGAGATCATTAATAAAAAGATTGAAAAATAAGGGACCTAGATGACTACCTTGAGGTACACCAGAAGTGACCTGGACAGATTTAGAGGTGGCAGATCTAAGCAATACTCTTTGGGTCCTATCTGTAAGGTAAGAAGAGATCCATAAAAGGAATGAAGGGGTAAAACCAATTCGTTCAAGCTTACGGAGAAGAAGGTTATGGTTAACAGAATCAAATGCTTTACTGAAGTCTGTATAAATTACATCTGTTTGTATTTTATTCAGGAAAGCCTCATTTACTAAAGAAGTAAACTCTAGTAAATTGGTAGAAGTTGACCGACTCTTCACGAAACCATGTTGAGCGGGGGATATGATCGACTTGCAGAGATGCTGCAAAGAAGATGTAATAATTTTTTCGAAAAGCTTAGGGATTGCTGATAACTTTGCAATTCCCCTGTAGTTTGAAATATCCGCTTTACACCCTTTTTTATGCAAAGGGATAATGTAGGATTCTTTCCATACAGCAGGGAAAACAGCTGAATAGAGGGATAGATTGAAAAGTGCTAATAGAGGATTTAATAATGAAGCATGACACTCTTTCAACACACAACTAGGTATGTTGTCAGGGCCTGGAGAGAAAGAAGATTTTAGTGACTTAATAGCAGAAATAATACAACTATCGGTTATTGAAGGTAACAATAAAGAATTTAATTTTGGGGTTGAATAAGGATATGGGATGTTATTAGAGGTGGAAGAAGAGTAAATAGATTGAAAAAAATCTGCAAAAAGATTAGATGCCTTAGAATCATCGCTAACTTTGTTAGAATTAAGGAAAAAAGATTTAGGTAATGAGGAATCTCTACGTTTGGAGTTAACGAAGGAGTAGAATTGCTTAGGATCCCGCGCAAATTGATTCTTGCAACGAATTAGATAGCTTTCATAACATTGAGAATTGTAGATTGAAAAATTAGCTTTGGCTTTAGAATATTTCAAAAAGTCCAAATTGGATGACGTCAACTTGAACTTTTTGAAATATTTTGATTTTAAATTTTTTAAATGAGATAATCTTGGAGTGAACCAAGGAGGCTTTAATGAAGCAGACTTAACAACACTATTGGGGATACAGACATCAAAAAGAGAATTCAGAGTGTTGTAAAAGAAAGAGACAGCTAAGTTAATATCATTCGTTTCATACAGAGTAGACCAATCTGTAGCAGAAATCAGTTGGTTAAGTAAAGAAAAATTTCCTTCACGAAAACAACGGCGGGTATTAATAGGAAGTTGGAAAGACGCAATGTTAGTATTAAGAATAGAAATTGAAAGTTCAAGTGTAGGATGGTAAGAATCTTCAGGTTCGACTACAGGGGAAGATCTAGTGACAGTAGCACAAGATAAATTGTTAATAAAGACAAGATCAAGCATTCTGCTAAGACTATTCGAAATTGAATTAATTTGAAAAAGTGGAAGGTCAATTATACCATCTAAGAAATCATGCTGATCTGAGGGAACAAAATAATTTAAGTCATTAAAAAATGACCAGGAGGTATGGGGCAGGTTGAAGTCACCAACAACGACAAATAAGTCCTTGTCAAGCACAAGGCAAGAAATTTTTTTTATATTGTTTAGGTGTTGCAAATAAACGTGAATGTTAGATGAAGGTGGTATATACGAGCAAGAGATAAATATGGCACAAAATGGAAAAGTTACCTTTACCGCAACAAATTCAATAACATCAGAGGGAGAAATATTTATAATTTCAGACTGTAAAGAGGATTTAACAGAAATTAATACACCACCTCCGCGCCGGTTGTGCCGATCACAGCGAAACGTATTAAAATTCGATGACATAATCTCATTATCTGATATGCTTGAATTTAGCCAAGTTTCAGAGAATGCAATGATGTCAGAATCAAAAGAAGAACTATTCAAATAAAGAGTTTTTAACTTAGACACAAGACCTCTAACATTCTGATATTGTACAGTGATTTGCTCAAGCTCTAGTTTTTTGGAGCATTAATAGAAACAGCTTGGGCTGAAGAAATAGGTAATGGAAGGCTAACAGGAGTGGAACGAGAACTATTTTTAGGTTTAAATTCATGAACAATTATATGAGGCGGCCAAAATTGTGGGTCGCATATAATTGGGAAAAATTCAGAAGACACACTAATTTTAAATGAAGAAATCTCTCTAGGCTCAGAAAAATTGAACTTTCTAACAGAAACATTTGCTGAGGATTTACTAGCGATGTAAGCAGACACAGATTCAGATGTAGTGTCCGCTGACAGTCTAGATATGAAAATCTGCTTTTGAGGAGCAACAACTTTTAGCAGAGGCGGCGGCGAAATAGGTGAGGTTAAATGCCGACTATTCCGTCGACTAGAAGAGGCTTCAGAGGGTCTGTCAGTTAAATTGATTCTAGCATCAGGCACTGCAGTAGTTGACATACCCAGAAGAGGAGCCGAAGAAGTGGCCACAACAGGAGTAGTTGGGTGACGAAGGTGTTTGAAGGTGTATTGAAGGGGCTACTGGAGGTGTAGTGTTCATTGAAGAAGCTATAGAAGCCAAAAAAGGGGAAGGAAGCTCATTACGCTTGAGTGGCGAAGGCGAAAGAATAAGAGGAGGCATATATCTAGAAGGGGCCAAACTGGGTGAGACAGGTAGGGATGAATAAAGGGCATCCAAAAATTGAGGCTCTAATCGCTTGTTAGGTGGATTCTCAAAATTAAATTCACTTAACAGCTCCATGCTAGAATCAAAACTAGTAGAGAGTTTCTTAGACATATAACGAAGTTTAAGAAATTGTTGTTTCACACTGCTATACATGCGAGTAAAATCAAATTGTATATAGATACAAACTGGACAAGACCAACGCAAGCCACCGATGACTTTTTTATTGTCATTAGAAATGATTTTATCAAGGTCACGGCCAGAAAGCCCAGCACATTTAATGTGCATAATGTTGTCGCATAACCAGCAATTAACAAACTTAAGTTTGTCACTGTCGCGAACAGCAGCATAAGCGCAATTGACCTTACAACACGACATAATACACGCAAAAATTGCTTGTTGGGTAACAAAAATTGAGTACAATTTAATGCAAACAACACAAAGAATAACTCAAACCAAAGCTGCACAAACAATTTATGCGTAGAGCAGAAAAAAACAAAAACAAAATATGCGAGAGTGCAAGCACAAAAAAGAATGCACAAGCTAGAACACACACACATACCTGTGATAAAGAAAAAGCACAGAAAGCAATAAGTGAAGGCGACGTCGAACACACACACAAACCTGTGGCTACACAACGAAAAGTCGAAGAGTGCGCAAAGCGAGAATAACAAAAAGGGAAACAAACAAATGCACAGAACTGACGCTGAATTTTATAAAATATTTTATAAAATATAAAATACCTTTGTCTGAGATACAGCAAACGGAGCTAATAACTACTATAAAACTATTTCCGTCATTTGCCGAAAAAGGTTTAGGAAAGACGAACTGGCTTACACATGACATTGAGGTAACTGAATCTCGACCAATAAAACAACGGCATTACGCAGTGTCGCCTGCAGTCGAGAAACTGATGTACGATGAGCTCGATAGGATGATAGCACTTGGCGTTATTGAAGAGTCTGATAGTCCGTGGTCTTCACCTGTCGTTATTGTCCGAAAGCCAGGCAAAGTTCGCCTTTGTCTTGATTGCCGCAAAGTCAATGATATAACTATCAAAAATGCATATCGGATGCCCCTCATTGACGGTATATTGAGCAGACTTCCAAAAGCCCAATTCATTTCGAGCATTGACTTGAAAGATGCTCAGATGCCCAGATGCCCAGAGCTCGTGAGAAAACTGCCTTTACAGTGCCAGGAAGACCGCTGTATCAGTTTATGGTCATGCCGTTTGGTTTTTCTAATGCTCCCCAGACAATGTCAAAACTGATGGACAAAGTTATCCCGCCAAATCTGAGAAATGAAATATTTATTTATCTCGATGATTTGTTGGTGATTTCGGAGTCAGATAGACTATCTCAAGCAGGTTGTAATACGCTTGCTTTTTCCGTTTTTATACCCGTTACTTATTAAAAATAAGTAAAAGGGGATATTGTATTCGTTGCAATGTATGTAACAGGGAGAAGGAAGCATCTCCGACCCTATAAAGTATATATATTCTTGATCAGCATCAACAGCCGAGTCGATATAGCCATGTCCGTCTGTCCGTCCGCCCGTCTGTCCGTCTGTCCGTCCGTCCGTCTGTCCGTCTGTGTGAGCGCCTAGATCTCAGAGACTATAAGAGCTAGAGCAACCAAATTTTGCACACAGATTTCTATAAACCCCACGCAGGTCAAGTTTGTTTCAAAATTTTGCCACGCCCCTTTCCGCCTCCGTAAATCGCGAAAATCCACCACACGCACAGTTTTCAAAATATTAGGTTTTTTAAACGGTGAACGTTAGCTACTGTTATTACCTATTATCCTACTAAATCCCAACAAGATCGGACAAACAGAAAGGTGGTACTGGCTGATTAAAGCTTTTAAGCAATAAAAGTGCCTGAAAGCATGCAATAAAAAATTTTAATTTATTTATGTAAGTAACGGGTATCCTATAGTCGGGAGCTCGACTATAGCCTTTCCCACTTGTTTTTTTTTTTTTTTTTTTTGGTAAAAAATTAGTAGTTTTATTAAACAAGCTTGCTGTTACCTAAGGGCAACTTAGTCTTAAGTTTGTGAAACAGTTTACGTCACATGGACGTTAAATAGGAACTTAAAACTAAAAATTACATTAAAATTATATATACTATATACAGTTATCTATTTACAAAAATATCCTAGTTGGGAGATCAAGTGGGTGGCACCTTTATAGCCTTCTTTTACTCGCCTTGATTGTAAGTCGATTGGCCAGAGCATTTGGATGTCCACCAAGGCGTAGCACGTAGTTTAAAGAGAGTCTTTGAAGTACATCGCCAATCATGGGAATTTTTAGGTCCCTTTCGATGTCCCTATTCCGGATGTACCAAGGGACACCAGTAATTCGTCGAAGAATCTTCGCTTGTGCCACCCTTAATTTGTTAATGTGGCATTTCACTGCTATGCCATATATTTGTAGAGCATATTTCCAAATCGGGCATAAGATGCTTTTATATACTGCCAATTTGTTTGCGAGAGACAGCTTATTGCGGGAAGAGAGCAACCATGCCATCTTTTTAGCTTTCGCCATTATGGACAGTCTAACCATATATGTGTGCTCTGCGAACTTCAGCTCTCTGTCCAGAATGACGCCAAGGTACTTGTGTGAGTCTTTGTGTGAAAGTGTAGAGCCCGCCATCGTGATACCCATGCATGTCTGTGTCCTCGTAGTATATGTAACGTTGGCACATTTGCCTTCATTGATGCCTATGTTCCATTTTTCAGCCCAATTTTCGAAGCTGCACACGTAACTTTGGAGAACTTGCGTAGCTATGAAAATGCTCGGGCTTCTTATTAGTACAGCTGTATCATCGGCGTATGTTGCTAACAGGACTTTGTAGTATTGCCTGTCTCTCCTTAAACTACCAATGTTTTTTCGATTGACCCTGAAAGTAGGCATTGAACTATGTTTGCACTGCTTGACTAAACAATCATATGGTAAATTTTACAAAAACAAAAAATCCAAATTTTTTAACAGACAGAATTGTCAATTTTGGATTCCCCTCCAAGGTATGGTCCAGTCTAGTTAAAAGGAAATAACATGTCTTTTCAACTTCAAACGTGGGCCGGAGCAGACGTAATTACTCTTAGTATTTTTCCAAGTGTCGCATTTCAGCAAAGTTTAGCTGTGGTGAAGTGAAAAGAAAAGAAATCAAAATATATCCACTGGAATAGCAAAAAGTGCTTTTTTTTTATTTATGGCCAAACGAAAACTGGTGAGTGAAAATCTCCAGATTTACCAATTATTTTTTGTCGATCGTGAAAATCATGCAATTTTAACAATGATCTTTATTTGTCTTTAACCTGCTTGCAGGTTTGGCCCCTTGTACTAACCGTACCTTTTTCTTGACAATGTGCAACAATTTTAAATAAATTGCACTTGCCACGAATAAAAAGATAATTTGTATTTGAATTCCCGCCTTGGACGCTTACATGCTCTTTCGTTGGTCTTCCAAGAACACTTACGCATTCCCGTTTATAATTGGAGAGAGACGGGAAAGGAGAACATAAATTTCCCCAAATGAAGTTGTGAACTTCTGACGCTCTTGAGAGGACAGCCGCGAGTACAGCGCATATCGCCGGACGGATCATCGGATTTGGTATTGATTTTTCTCGCCTAATCAACGCCGTTGCCGTTTTTTTTTGCTATTTTTCTTAAAGTTATTATTTGGAACAAGTGCCCCAAGAATAATCTCAATCATTTCATATATTCCTTATAAAAGAAAAAAGTGTGCCAAAGCTGGTCAACGACGAGACGCCAAGTTGCGCTCAATATTGAGGGCATCAAAGCCCTAATAATTTACTACAGTAAACTAGTTACTAGTTACTAGTTAACCTAAAGAAAAATTTAATCGAATATGAGGTTAAGTTGAATAGTCACATTGCAAAGTCAAGAGAGAGAAAAAAAAAGAAATATAAAAAGCCCTTGTCACTGCGGACGGCAGTTCGCGCTAGTGACGAAAGCAGCACGAAGGGTGCGAAAGGCGACTATCACTGCGGACGGCAGTCCGCGCTAGTGACGAAAGCAGCACGAAGGGTGCGAAAGGCGACTAGCATATATACACAGGAAGAATGGAAAATTTGCTATGACTGTCCGATCGAGTCGAATTATATACCGATCGAAAGGTATCAATCTAACTTAAAAATGTGCATACTACGACTTTTGAAAACTTACATGGTTCGTGAGATAAACAGGTGTAAGTGGAAGGGACAAAATTTAAATGATTGGAGCAAATGGGGCCGTTGGAGCCTTTTAGATTCTTTTTATAATTTTTCACTATACTTATCAAAAATACGCGTCGAATGACACCTTGATCATCAAAATCCGACCACTGGTTCAGAAGATAATTAATTTCGAAATTTTTGGTGCCCTTTTCAAAACGAGATGAAAAGTCAGTCTGTTTGTTTGTCTGTTTGTTTGTTTGTTTGTTTGTTTGTTTGTTTGTTTGTTTGTTTGTTTGTATAGATCAAAGCGTTGATTTAGCTTAAAAGTTTGAATGAGGACTTGTTCCCGATAAAAAATCTAGAATCGTTTGTTCTACGACTTTTTCGAAAAATCGCTAGTTTAGCGGGAAATCGCTAAAAACCGCTAAAATTGAAACCCCCATAGCATCCAAACGATAAGAGCTACAGATCTGTTCTATATGTCGTTGGAAAGGTGTTTTGAAGGGCTTTTAATCATACCATCAAAGTTTTTTTTTTAAGTAAAAAGGTAAACAGCTACAGGTGAAATAAGGTATTTATTTCCACATTTTGGCGATTTAAGAAAAATCTACACATCAAATCACTTTTAAATATACTGTATGTTGTAGAGAATTCAATTACGCGTTTTTTGACATATAACACATATCTGTCAAAATTCGTTTGGGCAAGATATTACCTATTAACTGAATATACCTTACACCTTTACACTACTGCATGTACATATGCAGTATGTACACGGCTTGCAGTGCATGTGGAAAGATACTGCTTGCAAGTGGTCAATTCTTTTTGCGGCAGATAAATCATTTTATAATCAAAAATATAGAAACTTTTGTTTTTCGACTTTTTCGAAAAATAGCTAGTTTAGCGGGAAATCACTAAAAACCGATAAAATTGGAACCCCCATATCATCCAAACGATAAAAGCTACAGATGTGATATATATATATCGTTGAAAAGGTATTTTAAAGGGCTCTTAGGAATACCTTTAGTGTTTTTTTAAGATAAAAGGTAAACAGCAACAGGTGAAATAAGGTATTTTTTCCCACATTAAGGCGATTTTTGTGAAAACGCAAGTAATGATTTTTTCTAATTTTCAATATATTGTAGTTTGTAAAATTTCGATGTGTTTGGAAGATATTACCTGTTAACAGAATATATACGTTTTGCTTAGAATTGGAATAGGACAGCAGCAACAACGTGTCGTAGCAGCCAGAGCTTGAGAGTTCTGTTAGATTTTGACAAAATTGCACCGTCAAAATATATTGCAATTTTCAAAACTTTTGATATCTTACTCCAAAATTTCTGATATCTTATAAAAAAACCTCTTTACGAGGTAAAAGTCTAGTGACGAAAACATTTTAATGCACCAAAATTTCTGATATCCAATTTTGTGACGAATAATATTAAGTTTTACTTAAAAATTACTACAAAAAATTTTTTTTGTCACTCGGCACATTGCGATAATTTCTTCAACCTAATAAATATATATTTTTTGCGTAGTGCCCAGTGACAAAAAAAATTTTTTGTAGTAATTTTTAAGTAAAACTTAATATTATTCGTCACAAAATTGGATATCAGAAATTTTGGTGCATTAAAATGTTTACGTCACTAGACTTTTACCTCGTAAAAAGGTTTTTTTTATAAGATTGAAATTCCCCCCAATTTTTTTCTTGTGTTTGTGTGAGTGAGATATACATGCTCTCCGCTTAAACATTTTTTCTTGGTTGCCTTTGACGCAGAAAAGAAAAATCAGAAAAGGAAGTGCTGAAAGAAATAAAAATTGAGTAATAAAATTTATACATAAAAAGCATTTGTGTTCCTAAGCGAAAGAGAGAAGAAAAGAACTTGCAATATTTTCGGCAATGTACAATTCAAGGCCAAGGCAGATCAGCTGTTCGGCAACACTGACCTAGTTTTGCGATTCCTTCCCTCTGTCCGTTTGACATACATGCCTTCTGCATTAACCCTTGTGTACGCTTGTACATTTGTACTTGTACCCATTTTTTTTGGTACAACTAGGTGTTTTGGCATGCGCATTTATATTTTTGAAGTAAACTCACTCTTCTCTTATTAATTACCTCAATTAATGCAAACAAGAAAAAATTATTTTCTTCATTTATAATTACTATTCTACAACCTATTGGCTAATTTTATACATTATATTATAAAATTGATTATCTGAAATATTTCTCGCTGTTCACTTGTGTAATGGTTAGTCATGTAATTGTAGTTTTATTAACTGAATATTATTAAATTTAATTGTATTACGATGAATATTTGCTAATTTTTTTATTATTGGGAATCATGTGTCGTGAACATACTCTGACGTAACTACCTTCGAATTTTTTTTGGGATCACAACAAACATTTCCTTTTTTTTTCAGGACTTTGTGATCATGGTTGGGTGGGCACATCAAGAGTTGCAACAACATCGTGCAACTCCATAATTCAAGGCATTGTGTTTACAGTCTTTCCGTCCGAATATATTGTCTGTGTTTTCCTCCTCGCTCCCCTCTCGGAAACAAAAAAACCAAACCGTGAATTAAATCGACTAGCACGCGAAATATTTTAATATATAATATATTAGCACAGCGAGCACCTCTGCTAATCGGATCCTCATTACCCTGCCCACTCCTAACTACCGACTACATAGAAGCCGGAATCATCAGCTCGTCCGTCTTAGCGATACGTTATCTGCTACAGATAATATATGTTAATATATTATTTATTTGGCGCCCAACGTGGGGCCTGTTTTGGTCAGATCCACAATAATTGCTCCATAGTCGAAACCACCTGATTTAATTCCCCAATCCCTGTTCCGGTTTGAGTGACTACTTCCTTGTTTGAAGAATTCTTGAGAGTGCAGTTGAAGTTGCCGTATTAATAGATGGCATACATGCCTGCCTCGAAATTAAACTTTACAATTCAAGTGTTATCAGGACACGTTGTATGTCTTACAGTTTCAAAATAACTGAAGAGTCCGTATCTATCATAAAGATAGCATGTTATCCTCAAATTGCACATTAATTGATGAACCTGGAAACGGATCATTTATGGCCAAGAGCTATGTCCTGCCGGTCATTAAATTTTGTTCACTGATATCAAGTGTTTGTAGATTAATTGATGTTTTCAAAATAAACTCAATTTCCAAACAGCTGATCATGCATTGAGCAATTAAGTGCAATCTATCGTGAATTTGTGTAATTTTCCCATTCTGCGAGTGTTTATTGGGCTTGATTTCAGTATCAGATGATTAAATACTACGTACTGTCGCTCAAATAATTAACAAAATGCTCAAATGTACCTTTTTCTCCCTTATGTCTTAGGAAAGTATTGTAAGCGAGTTACTGAAGTTTATCGTAGCGTTCACATGATTCCCAAAAATATTTAAGAAATTTTTTCTTTTTATTTGGTTATCTTTGGTGATATAAACATTTTTTATATTTTTGGTAAAATTTTTATTTGTAAGATATTTTTGAATTTCTGCGAAAAGAAACACAACAAGCTTCACTTGCTTAATCTACTTTAAGTTTCCACTACTAGTAATGCAAGTATGTCTTTTGATAATGCTAATTGGGAAAAGTTAGATCAGGATATTCGACCAAAGTACACTTGTGGTGTTTGCATTAAAGGGATTAAGTATCGAGCACAGGTTTTAAAGGCGAAGTGTCGCCATACTTTTCATCGTAGTTGTTTCAACGTTCGAGCAGGAATAAATAAGATTTGTCCAGTGTGCAGAAAATCTCTTATAGCGTCACACCCCAATTTGGCGCAGGAATTAGGCCAAGTTCAAGCTGCAATTTCCGATAGCAACGCAGCCATGCATACTAGATCGCAAAGTAAGGGACCAGATGTGCCTGTGCCTGAAGATAACACTCAAGCAAGTACGAGTGCTGCGGGCTTGGAAATGCCTCGGCACTCAACAGAAGGATCTGCAACCTCGCAAGAAGACCCAAATCAAGCTTCGTCCGCTGCAAGCATAAAGCAAGCGATTGTCGAAGCCATGGCTGTTGTACTTAGCAACCAAACGCAAATCTTGGCCCGAACCATTGAAACTGGGTTTCAGAATATGTCGCTACAAGCAAACTCTCAACGCATTAGCATCGATGGTGCACAGGATACACAATTGAGTAGACCAACAGTTCAGTATGTTGAACAGCAGGCGTTTAAGCAGCTTTTACGATCCGCTCCAGTTGACCCCACTCCAACCTCAGTCTTGAATCCAACTCATCGGCTGAGTAACCTCGGTAGCCATTCTATTTCAGATTTGAGATCGGATCGAATAAGTTTGATTATTGCCAATTGGAAACTGCGATTTTCTGGGCGCTCGTCCATGGCAGTTGACGATTTTCTTTATAGAGTAGAAGCACTAACAATGCAGACACTCGATGGGAGTTATGAATTGTTAGCTAGATACGCTAGCAACTTGTTTGAAGGTAGCGCTTCCGAGTGGTACTGGCGATACCATAAGAGCGTCAGAGTAGTACAGTGGGCAGAATTGTGCGCCGCTCTAAAAATCCAGTTCAAAGATGGGCGAACGGATTTAGATATTCGCACTGCTATTACTCAACGTAAGCAGAAACATGGCGAATCATTCGATGAATTTTATGAAGCTATTGTTGCATTGTCAGATAGGTTAATACAGCCTATGTCTGAGTCCTCGTTGCTGGAAGCACTGCGTGATAACCTTGAATCTGAAATCAAGCACGAAATCTTACATGTTTTAATAAACAGTGTTGCTGAGTTACGAAACACAGTACGTATACGCGAAAGGTTTTTGCAGTCTTTAATTAAGACAACTGCACCTAGTCAGCGAACTACTGTGAAGCGTAACATAAGTGAACTGAGTTCACAGATTATTGAAACAGAAGGAGAATTTGATGATATTGAAGATGCTGAAGTGTCGGCAATATCAAAGGCATGTTGGAATTGTGGCATTTCTGGCCACAGATATCAGGATTGCGTGGCAGAGCGAAAAGTGTTTTGCTATGGGTGTGGAAAACCAGACACCTATAAACCTTCATGTAAACACTGCAATGCATCAAAAAACTTGTCAGCTCGTGCACCAGTGATCAGTGCACGCAAACAGATGTCGTCAAAATCGACCAATACGGAGTAAAGGATCTTGATGCAAGTCCCCTCCAAAACTTACCTGACATGTCCAAAATCCCGGCTAGTTCCCCATCTAATCTGATGCCCAATAGCAGCTGTTTAGATTGTTCATTAACCCGCGAACAGGTAACAAGTCCCACTCGTTCAAGAATTCGGAAAATCGAATATAAACTAAAGCTTAAAACTGAACAAAAAGCTTTACTGTCCGCAATAATAAATAATTCTGATGATCCAAGACCCCATGTGGAAGTCATCATTCTGAATAAAACGGTTCGTGGACTAATGGATACTGGCGCATCCATTAGTTGCATCGGAGGGCAGTTTGCTTCTCTGGTACTACAAGAAATCCCCGCTTGTAACATACGTCCGTCTTTTGTACGCACCGTAGATGGGAAAGCTCAACAAATTACTGGAAATATAACTACTCCAATTTCTTTTTGTGGTAATACCAAATTAATAAAATTTTACATAGTCCCTTCTCTGGCTCATGATCTCTACTTAGGCATCGACTTTTGGAAAAGCTTTTATCTTCTGCCTTCGTTTCTAACAAATGTATCTTCGATAGCAAGTTTGAAGCTTGACGAATCTATGCATGTTCCTTTATCTGAAATTCAGCGCAATCAGCTGTTAGATGCGATAAACACATTTCCATCGTTTGCCAAACGTGGATTAGGACGCACTAGCTGGCTGATGCATGACATTGATACAGGCAATGCGAAGCCCATAATACAACGTCATTACGCTGTTTCACCAGCAATAGAGAAGTCCATGTATGAGGAATCAGACCAAATGCTAGCGCTTGGTGTCATTGAGGAGTTAAATAGTCCATGGTCGTGTCCAGTTGTGCTTGTACGCAAGCCTGGCAAAGTCCGTTTATGCATAGATAGCCGAAAAGTTAATGAAGTCACAATCAAAAATGCTTATCCTATGCCGCTGGTCGACGGTATTCTCAGTAGATTACCCAAAGCAGAATACATTTCAAGCATTGATCTCAAGGATGCCTACTGGCAGATTCCGTTGGCCCCATCAGCCCGAGAAAAGACTGCTTTTACTGTGCCTGGTTTTACAGTAATGCCTTTTGGCTTAAGCAATGATCCGCAGACCATGTCTAAGCTAATGGACAAGGTTATTCCATCGAGTCTACGAAACGAAATCTTTGTCTATTTAGATGATTTGCTTGTCATATCTGATTCTTTTGAAACACATGTTCGGGTGCTCAGAGAATTAGCAGCTCGCTTAATGCAAGCTGGCTTGACAATAAATGTCGAGAAAAGCCACTTTTGTTTAAAAGAAGTCAAATATTTAGGACATGTAGTGGGAAACGGAACCATAAAAACAGACCCAGATAAAGTTTCAGGCATTAAAGATTTTCCGGTACCACGCTCAATCAAACAAGTCCGTAGATTTTTGGGAGTAACTGGATGGTACCATAAATTTATTAAAAATTACGCTGGTATTGCCGCTCCCATCACAGACACTCTTAAGAAAAAACGAAAGTTCGAGTGGACTGACGACGCGCAAAAGTCTTTTGAGCTATTGAAACAACAGTTATGTGAAGCTCCTGTATTGCATAGTCCTAATTTCAGCGCACCTTTTGCCATTCATTGTGACGCTAGTCATACCGGCGTGGGAGGAGTGCTAATGCAGACAGATGAAAATGGCAACGAAGTGCCTATTGCATTCATGTCACGAAAACTAAATCAGTGTCAACGGAACTATTCAGTAACCGAAAAGGAGTGCTTAGCAGCCATATTATGTGTAAACAAGTTCAGAGCCTATGTGGAAGGACATGATTTCACCATAATCAAAGATCACGCCTCACTAAAATGGCTAATGTCTCAGACGGATTTGAGCTCAAGATTAGCACGGTGGGCACTTAAGCTTCAAGGTTTTTCGTTTAAGATACTACATCGAAAAGGTAGTCAAAATGTAGTACCTGATGCACTTTCTCGTGTCCATACTGAGGATTTGTCCGAAATCAGTGTAGATACTTTGCAAGACTTCGATTCAGATAGTTTTAAATCCCCTGAGAATGAGCAATTAAAAAGTAAAATATTGGCCAATCAAGCTCGTCTGCCAGACGTAAAAATAATCGATGATCACATCTATCGGCGAGCTGAACATGCAACTGGCGAAAAAATTGCTGATGACCTTTGCTGGAAACTTTGGGTTCCCAATGATCTTGTATCGAAATTAGTAAAAGATGCTTACGAGCCACCGATATCCGCGCATTGTGGCATAAATAAGACGCTAGAAAAATTGCAACGCTATTTTTATTGGCCAAATTTAGTGCAAGACGTTAAGACTTTTGTTAACAGTTGTGATATTTGCAAGTGCTCCAAATACCCTAACCATAGTTTGCGACCTCCAATGGGAAAAATGGCCGAGACACAGAGATTCTTTCAAAAATTATTTGTAGATTTTTTAGTGCCTTATCCACGTAGCAAGAGTGGTAATATTGGGGTTCTTGTAGTTCTTGATCTTATAAAAAAAACCTCTTTACGAGGTAAAAGTCTAGTGACGAAATCATTTTCATGCACCAAAATTTCTGATATCCAATTTTGTGACGAATAATATTAAGGTTTACTTATAAATTACTAAAAAAAAATTTTGTCACTCGGCACATTGCGCTAATTTCTTCATACCTAATAAATATTTATTTTTTGCGCAGTGCCGAGTGACAATATTTTTTTTTAGTAATTTATAAGTAAACCTTAATATTATTCGTCACAAAATTGGATATCAGAAATTTTGGTGCATGAAAATGATTTCGTCACTAGACTTTTACCTCGTAAAGAGATTTTTTTTATAAGATATCAGAAATTTTGGAGTAATATATCAGAAATTTTGAAAATTGCAATATTTGTTGACGGTACAACTTTGTCAAAAGGTGTTTATTGTTTGTACAAGCAAAAACAAACTGTCTGGCAACACTAGTTCCTTTTACAAACATACATGCAAAATTAGAAAAAATCATTACTAGCGTTTTCTCAAAATCGCCAAAATGTTGGAAAAAATACCTTATTTCACCTGTAGCTGTTTACCTTTTTACTTAAAAAAAAAGTTCAAAGTATGCCTAAGAGCCCTTTGAAATACCTTTTCAACGATGTATATATCACATCTGTAGCTTCTATCGTTTGGATGCTATAGGGGTTTCAATTTTAGCGGTTTTTAGCGATTTCCCGCTAAACTAGCGATTTTTCGAAAAAGTCGTAGAACAAACGTTTCTATATTTTTGGGCGGGAACAAGTCCTCATTCAAACTTTTAAGCTAAATTAACGATTTGATCCAAACAAACAAACAAACAGACAAACTGACTTTTCATCTCATTTTCGGAAGGCCACTAAAAATTTCAAAATTAATTATCTTTTGAACCAGTGGTCGGATTTTGAGGATCGAGGTGTCGTTCGAAGCGTATTTTTCATTAGAATAGTAAAAAAAATATACAGGCATGCCACATAAATCTCTTTCACTTGAGTTTCACGTCAATTTCATTTCTCCGTGCCACAGTCTCAATCACCTGCACAATTTTTGGTGAAACGAAATCATCGCTCAATTCACTGGCATCCGATGCCATGAGAATAATGTCACATTTTTTGTCCGAATTTTAGAATTTAGAGTTGTCAAGTAACTTTTATTTTTTGTCGCGCCAATAACTTTTAAATTTTTTTAGGCTATACAATATCAATTATTAAATAAATAAATTAAATAATATTAATTAAAGAAGAAATAAAATAAAAACCTACTTTTCAGCAATAATAAACTTACAAAAATTGCTAAACAAACCCTTGGGAAATTTAATCTGAGAAGGGGCCAACCCTTAGCAGCCTAGTACGAAAAGGTTGATGAACATGCTTAAAAACCTAAATCACACGAATTTCTGTGGCACGGAGAAATTTTCGAAGTGGAATTGCTTTTTTCTGAAATCACTTTCACTAGTGTTTTTTGTGGCATGCCTGATAAAAAAAATCAGAAAGGCTCCAACGGCCCCATTTGCTCCAATTATTTAAATTTTGCCCCTCCCACTTACACCTGTTTATCTCACGAACCAGGTGAGTTTTAAAAAGTCTTAGTATGCACATTTGTAAGTTTTATTGATACCTTTCGATCGGTATATAACTCGACCTGATCGGACAGTCATAGCAAATTTTCCATTCTTCCTGTGTATATATGCTAGTCGCCTTTCGCACCCTTCGTGCTGCTTTCGTCACTAGCGCGGACTGCCGTCCGCAGTGATCACTTTTCTAAGTTTCCGTTTTTGAAAGCTGTTAAAAAGTTCACTGCAGATGCCATCATTCAGTATATCGAGAAAAACTTGTTTCATTGCTTTGGAGTGCCAGAAACAATTTTATCTGATAATGGCGTGCAATTTAAGTCATTGTGCTTCAACGCCTTGTTGCAAAAATATGGAGTCAAGCATGCGTATACTGCTGTTTACGCTCCACAAGCAAATGCTTCCGAACGTGTAAACCGCTCAGTAATTGCCGCAATTAAATCATATGTGAAGCCAGATCAGACTAACTGGGATGAGCAGCTGAGTTCTATCGCTTGTGCTTTGCGTTCAAGTTTACACACTGCAATTAATACAAGTCCATATCGAGTTGCTTTTGGACAACATATGTTAACGAATGGCTCATGTTATCAGATGATTCGTGATCTTGGGTTGCTAGAAGACAGATTTGTGCAGTTTTCTAGAGATGATTCGTTTAAACTCATTGGGCAGCAAGCTTTAACTTGTACTCAGCGACAACAACAGCGAAACGAAAAAGCTTACAATTTACGCAGCAGAGATATATCTTTTGTAGTTGGACAGGAAGTATTTAGAAGAAACTTTCAACAGAGCAATTTCGCTAAGGGTTTTAATGCGAAGCTTGCGCCTACCTTTGTTAAAGCTAGAATTAAAAGAAAGCTTGGCAACAGCTACTATGAGCTTGAAGATATGCAAGGACGATGTTTAGGAAAATATCACGCAAAAGATATAAAGCAATAGTGCGTCGTTCCAGTCAGTATCCCCCTTTACAGTGATTCCACCGTAAAGTGTGATTTTGGCCGGGAGGTGTTGTAGTATTGCCTGTCTCTCCTTAAACTACCAATGTTTTTTCGATTGACCCTGAAAGTAGGCATTGAATTATGTTTGCACTGCTTGACTAAACAATCATATGGTAAATTTTTCAAAAACAAAAAAATCCAAATTTTTTAACAGACAGAATTGTCAATTTTGGATTCCCCTCCAAGGTATGGTCTCCAGTCTAGTTAAAAGGAAATAACCTGTCTTTTCAACTTCAAACGTGGCACGGAGCAGACGTAATTACTCTTAGTATTTTTCCAAGTGTCGAATTTCAGCAAAGTTTAGCTGTGGTGAAGTGAAAAGAAAAGAAATCAAAATATATCTACTGGAATAGCAAAAAGTACTTTTTTTTTTATTTATGGCCAAACGAAAACTGGTGAGTGAGAATCTCCAGATTAACCAATTTTTTTTTTTTCCGATCGTGAAAATCATGCAATTTTAACAATGATCTTCATTTGTCTTTAACCTGCTTGCAGGTTTGGCCCCTTGTACTAACCGTACCTTTTTCTTGACAATGTGCAACAATTTTAAATAAATTGCACTTACCACGAATAAAAAGATAATTTGTATTGGAATTCCCGCCTACATGCTCTTTCGTTGGTCTTCCAAGAACACTTACGCATTCCCGTTTATAATTGGAGAGAGACGGGAAAGGAGAACATAAATTTCCCCAAAAGAAGTTGTGAGCTTCTGACGCTCTTGAGAGGACAGCCAAACAACCAGAGCCTGAGCGCAGCAGTTTGCCCTCGCCGCGAGTACAGCGCATATCGCCGGACGGATCATTGGATTTGCTATTGATTTTTCTCGCCTAATCAACGCCGTTGCTGTTTTTTTATGCTATTTTTCTTAAAGTTATTATTTGGAACAAGTGCCCCAAGAATAATCTCAATCATTTCATATATTCCTTATAAAAGAAAAAAGTGTGCCAAAGCTGGTCAACGACGAGACGCCAAGTTGCGCTCAATATTGCGGGCATCAAAGCCCTAATAATTTACTACAGTAAACTAGTTACTAGTTACTAGTTATCCTAAAGAAAAATTTAATCGAATATGAGGATAAGTTGAATAGTCACATTGCAAAGTCAAGAGAGAGAAAAAAAAAAAGAAATATAAAAAGCCCTTGTTGAAATTCCCCCCTATTTTTTTCTTGTGTTTGTGTGAGTGAGATATACATGCTCTCCGCTTAAACATTTTTTCTTGGTTGCCTTTGACGCAGAAAAGAAAAATCAGAAAATGAAGTGCTGAAAGAAATAAAATAACATATAAAGCAGGTCGTGATACACTAATAAAAGGAGTGATAGTGATTTTAAGATAATACATAATTAACCCACAGCAATCACCGATCATGGAAGCGCTTTCATCGATGGATTAACAACAAAACGTGAGTGGTAAAAATTCAATAAATTTTGAATTGTGCATCTAATCTTCATTTATTTGTGTTCCTAAGCGAAAGAGAGAAGAAAAGAACTTGCAATATTTTCGGCAATGTACAATTCAAGGCCAAGGCAGATCAGCTGTTCGGCAACACTGACCTAGTTTTGCGATTCCTTCTCTCTGTCCGTTTGACATACATGCCTTCTGCATTAACCCTTGTGTACGCTTGTACATTTGTACTTGTACCCATTTTTTTTGGTACAACTAGGTGTTTTGGCATGCGCATTTATATTTTTGAAGTAAACTCACTCTTCTCTTATTAATTACCCCAATTAATGCAAACAAGAAAAAATTATTTTCTTCACTTATAATTACTATTCTACAACCTATTGGCTAATTTTATACATTATATTATAAAACTGATTATCTGAAATATTTCTCGCTGTTCACTTGTGTAATGGTTAGTCATGTAATTGTAGTTTTTTTAACTGAATATTATTAAATTGAATTGTATTACGATGAATATTTGCTAATTTTTTTATTATTGGGAATCATGTGTCGTGAACATACTCTGACGTAACTACCTTCGAATTTTTTTTGGGATCACAACAAACATTTCCTTTTTTTTTCAGGGCTTTGTGATCATGGTTGTGTGGGCACATCCAACTCCATAATTTAAGGCATTGTGTTTACAATCTTTCCGTCCGAATATATTGTCTGTGTTGTCCTCCTCTCTCCCCTCTCGGAAACAAAAAAACCAAACCGTGAATTAAATCGACTAGCACGCGAAATATTTTAATATATAATATGTTAGCACAGCGAGCACCTCTGCTAATCGGATTTTCATTACCCTGCCCACTCCTAACTACCGACTACATAGAAGCCGGAATCAAGCGCGTGCTCCGATCACCGCGGAAACAACATCAGCTCGTCCGTCTTAGCGATACGTTATCTGCTACAACGTCATCCTCATCTATTCCAGCTATGGCTCTAGCTGATGGCATATCAGCTGTGTAAAGCGAGTAGAGCGTGGGACCAAGTACACTACCTTGTGGGACGCCTGCACCAATTGGACGAATCGACGACTTCACTCCATCAACGACAACTCTAAAGCTTCTATCCTTTAAAAAGCTACGAATTAGTTGGAATAGCTGCGGGGACAGGATGCTCTTCAGCTTGAAAAGAAGGCCTTCTTGCCACACCCTGTCAAATGCCTGTTTGATATCCATAAATACAGCGACTACATACTTTTTCTCCTCCCTGGCATTTAGAGCAAAGTTAACTACACGATGCAGCTGCTCCGGAGTACCGTGATATTGTCTGAAATCAAACTGCCACTTCGGGATTCTATTCTTCACTGCTTCGAGTCGCAAGATCCTAGTCAAGATTACTCTTTCAGTCATCTTCCCCAATGCGGAGAGGAGACTAATTGGCCTGTAACCGTCCACCTCGTCGTGCTGCTATTCTGGCTTTGGAACCATGGTGATGAGCGCAGTCGTCCAGCAGTTGGGAAGTGGCCCAGTTTTAGTATTCTGTTCAGCAACAGTACAATAAAAAGGATAGCTTTCTTCGACAGTAGCTTTAAAGTTCTGTTGTCCAGTACGTCTTCTCAAGGGGCTTTTATGATTTAAAGCTTCTTATAAAGCTCCGTCACTTCTTTAAATGTCACCGGACAGGTTGGCAGACACATCTGAAACAGCATCTGCAGTGTTAGCTCGACAGCCCTTCGTGTGGCCGCTGTAGTAAAGCTAAACGGCTTGAACCTCTCCTCCAAGCTATCCGCAAAGATTTCAGCTTTTTCTTCGTTGGATGTTTAATTGGTGACTTTGGGACAACGACTCTCTTGAAGCGGCTTGTCAGCTTCCAGAGTGTATATTTAGAGGATGCATCTGGGCCAGTGCTTTCCAACAAGTCAACAAATTGGCTCTGTTTAACTTTTGCGAGAACTTTTCGGAGTCGATTGGCCAGTCTCACGTATATTTGATGGATTCGAATGTCACCCGTTCTCACATATTCTTTTCTTACTCTTCTTTTTAGGGGTAAGAGTGCGAATGCGCTTGGGGGTAAAAAAATTTTGGCTTGGGAGAATTGACTTGGCCGGGAAGTAGAGGATGCAGCCACTTTTATGTCATTAATAAAGATCGAGATTGCTTCTTATATTTCTTCTGTGCTGTTTATCTGTATGTATAGATTTATTCTTCTATCTAGTACAGCTTGGAATTCTTCAACACAAGAGCCGTGTGGGAGAATAAACCGTCTCTTGGGTTTAATCTGCGGCGCGTGATATAGTTTTGCCACCACTGGCAGATTATTCGAGGAGAGCTCATATATCATTTCAGCCGTAAGCCTGTTTAATGTAATCCCATTAACAATAAAGAAGTCTAAAGCAGAAGGTGTTAGCCGAGTGTTGTAGGAGTAAAAAGTTGGCTCTCCCGTCGCAAGTATCTGACATCCACAGCTGGTAATAGCCTATTGCAGACGTTTACCTCGAGTGCATGATCTAATGTTGCCCAACCATGGATGCTTTGCATTAAAATCACCTCCAGCAATGGATCTGTTGCCTAAGGATGCAAGTAACTGCTCAAAATCAGTTTTACTCCAAGGTTCATTGGGAGGTAAATATATGGTTGAGATTTTGATGTATCCATTATTGGCCAGCACACTCACACAAGCAACTTGAATACTCAAGGTTGAAATTGGTACATTTTGAGCATGAGCAATACTGGATCGTATGATGACAGCTGCACCATCTTTTGCAGTATCTGTATGGTGATTGGCATAATACTGGTCATATCCGGGTAGATAGGCTTTTAGGCCAGAACGCATGTGAGTTTCGGTTATCAGCAATAAGTCTATTTCATTAGAACTAAGAAAAAGTCGAAGTACTTCAGTGTTTTTTACTAACCCTCGTGCGTCCAAAAATCCGATTTTTAAATGCGGTTCAATCATTTGAGGAGAAGTTTCTGAACCAGCTCACGGAAAGCTTTATTTGAGTCCATGGTCTCTTGCATGACTCTGAACATTTGGTCCATTCTGCTGTTAATATCATCTATAGCTTTTTCCAACATGTTAAATTTGATATTCATGTTATGATCTTCTGCATAATCATCCGATCGGTACTTGGCCTGGCTAGGGGATACGTTTGCTTGATTCACTATACTTGGCCTCGCCATATCAGTAGCGAAAAATAAGTTTTGCCTTGTTTTCACGTTATTTATTTCATCGTCGTCCTCTTGGTTGATATCAATTTGACGCCAATCCGGTTTTCTCGGACAATATATGTATAGGACTTTAAAGCCCTTATCAGCAAAAGTGCGCTCGATTAAAGTCTTAGAGACATTTGGGTAAATATCACGTATCACCAATTTGAAAGGTGCATTCTCTCTCAGCTGGTGATGCCAAAAATCGCAATTTTGCTTCGTAAGCATGTCTACAATTGCCCGAAACACTTGAGAGTTTTTTGCATAGATTCGCGAGACTCCAAATCTAGATGTGCGGATGTCATAGTCGTCAGCCGGAATAACTGTCTTCAGCGCCTTTTCCAGTTTGTCCATCCTGTTAACCTTCGGCACGCAGTTAGCTGGAGGCTTAGGTGTAACATCCACTGGCTCATCTTCAACTGGCTTATCTTCAGCTTGCTCATCCATTTCCATTACAGCATCAGCTTCTGCAGCCAATGCTGCATAACGATTGTTATGTAGAGCTGCCAAGGTGGAGGTGGCAGTTGCATTAATATGACGTACTCTGATTAGGTTGTTTGGTAGTGGCTTGGTCTTCTGCATTGTTTTGGATGCCTTGTCCGTTCCTTTTTTCTTTTTGAGAATAGAGACCTTTGGTAATTGAAATGCGCTAGCTTCAAATTGAGATAAATTTCCGGATGGGCCTCTGTTAGAAGTTGTGGGGCTCATTAGGTTTGGTATGGAGCATATGCTGCCAGATGTGGTTTTTGCTATTGTGTAGCTAGGTTGACTATTTCCAATAGAAAATGTAAGTGTGCTTGTAGTAGTTGTACTTGTGGTCGTTGCGATCAAGCTACTGCAGTAATTACCTGAGCTCAGAGGATTGCTCGGATTTTTGATTAGGTTGGCACGCAGATTTTCACGCAGGTCTGACAGTGCTCCAGCTAGTTTTCTCATCTTAACGCGCGCAGACCGCTTGTTACTAAGCTGGTGGGGATCAGGTGGGTCTTCATCCATTCTTGAACAATACACAGTCTTGAATGTTGAACTAAATTGCCCCTCGCTTGCAACAGCACGCAACACGAGGGCAGTAGTCTTGCCCGCTGGACAGGAGCTTATTCTGTATACGATTTCTTGTTTCGCGTTACCGACACCTTTAGCAGTGTCTACAAAAATAGATTTGCGTGAGAAGTACGCACGTCCGATTTAAACGAAGCACAGCTTGCTAATGACCGGCATTCATTAAGGCAAGAATTATAAAAATAGTAGGGAATCACCATTATTTGAAAAGAAACGATTTCTGGAAATATTTTTAAGAGAACCACATCTGGTTGATGTTGAGGAGCTTGGATGTCCACAACTATAGACTTTAATGGAAAATCAGTTCCCGTTTTGTTCAATACATCATCGTGATGGAGTTTGTGCACTAAATAATGCATACAACATTTTGAAATTTTTTTATGATTTAATAGTATAAGAAGTCAAAATATATATCATTGATATTTTGAGTTTCAAAGCGAACACAACTACTACATTAAGAAACTAATAAAAATGAATTGAGACAAAAACAACAACAACTACAATGGAACAATTGTTAATGAAATTAATACTTTTCTTGAACAATTTGGTGACGAAATATTTGGAGAGAATTTGCACTTTCTTCGGACTTCAAGGAATATGTTCATGGATAATGGGGGACAACAGCTTATCACATTAATACATGGCAAGCATTACAAATTCTGTGAATGGTCAAAATTAATTTCAAAATATGTTAAGGAAAAGAGAAAAACTAACTCATTTTCCTAATATTGTAGTCAATTAAGAAAAACATTGTAATACCCAAATAAACCATAAGAAATAAAATTGGTGACCACACAAACAGATGTGTTTAAAATTTATCTAGAGGTTTGGGATGGGATAGAGTCATAAAATATAATAGTATATTCAATAAATTACTACAAAAAGGTTGAGATTCCCTTTAGACCTCTAAAAGGTTGATATTTCCTTTGCACCTGCAAAACATGTTTTTCTACTAGAGGAAAGGAATATTGTCAAGTATATAAGGAGCCTCCTTTTGAAGAAATTTTCAGTACAAAAGATGATTGCAACATACAAAGAAATATTTTTATATTTAAAAGAAAATGTCACGCCGCGCACGTCACTCAACAAAAACCATTGTGAATTACATCACATGGTTTTTGAAAGATTATGGAGAACGTATCTTCATGGAACACTATTGTCGACTTACGGAGCTAAGAAGCAGAATTCAGGATGACAGCTATTTTGATGTTGTGGAATCCAGGTTTGGCTTTCATTATGCCCACTGTCCATAGGTCATTGATGATGTCATTTGTTCACCAAATAATTGTCGTTGTGCAATTATTGATGAAAATGAACAGGAGGCCAATTACATCATTGAAAAATATATGAGAATATATAATCATCACAATTAAAACAATTATGATTAAGAAATATATATGTAATAAAAATATATATCCAATTTTTTAAAACAAGCAAAAACTTTATTTTTATATTTTCTTGGGTGATGGGGCTAACAACAGTAAGAATACTAACATCTTATAAAAAAAACCTCTTTACGAGGTAAAAGTCTAGTGACGAAAACATTTTAATGCACCAAAATTTCTGATATCCAATTTTGTGACGAATAATATTAAGTTTTACTTAAAAATTACTAAAAAAAAATTTTTTTGTCACTCGGCACTGCGCAAAAAATATATATTTATTAGGTATGAAGAAATTAGCGCAATGTGCCGAGTGACAAAAAAATTTTTTTTTAGTAATTTTTAAGTAAAACTTAATATTATTCGTCACAAAATTGGATATCAGAAATTTTGGTGCATTAAAATGTTTTCATTAATTTTTATTGATTTGTCTGATTGATCGATAAAAAAAGGTCAAAAGCGTGGGAAAAGGGTTAGAATGTGTAGAGGGTGGGGGAGGGAGGGGGTTCAACTGATCTCTAATTGGTCATAATGACCCCCTACTTCCTAATTAAGCGGTTATATTGACCCCCCACTCCCCAATTAAGCGATCATAAATGTCCCCCTACTCCCTAATTAAGTGATCATAAATGATGACCCTAATGAAGCGGTCATAAATAACCCTAATAAAGTGGTCATAAGGAATGGTCAGAATGTGTGGACTTTTGTGACAGATACATTGATTGTTCGATCAACTAATTAACCAATTGAGTTTGGCTGAGGCAGACAGGGGGCAGGCACGGGACAGGCAGGGGACAGGCAGGGGGCAGGCAGGGGACAGGCACGGGACAGGTACGGGACAGGCAGGGGACAGGCACGGGACAGACATGGGATAGGCACAGGTACAGTGTAGGCACGGCACAGCTATGGGATAGGCACAGGTGCAGTTCAGGTAAGAACTGATAGACTTGTTCTCAAACAGGTAATAGACTCCATCCACTGCTTGTAAGAGAAACCCTCAACCAATATAAATGAATAGAAAAATTGTTTTTGGTTTTTATTGTTTTTTATTTTAACAAACGTTTTGTTATGTTGTAAGGAAGTTTCTAGCCAGGGTATAGACTCAGTCTGCCGGGGCCAGAACTTACAAGAAATTTGTAAGATTCGGTGGACGCGAGGCAAAGGGTGGGAAATGTTTAACCGCAATGGAGGTACAACAACTGCAACCTCACACACGTGGGACAACTCGATATGGCCAAGGAGCGGCACAGGGTATACTCTGGTGCTCCGCTGGCGACAAGAACTACGGGGATCTAGTAGGACAAAGTTAGTTGGGATGGCTGCCGGGATTAGTCGCACGGCCGACGGGATCGATACCTCGTCCAAACTACGGGGTATTTAATAGGGATTGTTGCCGGGATTAGTCACGCGGCTGACGGGATCGATTCCTCGCCCAAACTACGGAATATTTAGTGGTTAATAGTAAATAATCAAACTAAAGCTTGGGTTAAATATGATTAATCATTATTGGCGTTTTTCTTACTACTTTGCTACTTTGCTACAACTACGCGTTCCCTGCCGCACGTTTTTGTTCTAACCTCTCTACTCACTCTCTATAACTTTTCGACTCGCCAAATTGCGACTTCCACTCGCTTCCGCTTCTCGATCGCAACTCCCGAGCCGCTCATCGCCAAGCCACGCGCTAGTGACGGTCGTGCAACTCACCACAGCTTTCGCTCTCTTCACCTCGGAGCTTTCGCTCTCTCACAACGAGATGAAGAGGCGCTGCGTTCGGCAGTGTTGTACAACCGATCACTAACGCCTGCATGGTTGTAATGGTGATCGTTGCGTTCGAATCAAATTTTAAATTATGACCGCTATCTTGATTAAAGGTAACAATTACTTAGGTTTAATGCGCTCCGTGCGCTTTTCTTTAATTAATGAACAATGCCTTAATTCTAACTTAAAACTAACAAGAGCGCTTCATTGCGCGAGGTGAGATCCAACATTTTCTCTACTTAGGAACTATCAAAAATTAACAAAACGCCTCATTGCGAATTCCTTATCAGCTATAATACTGTGGGGTGGTGCGCGCCTAGCGCCGCCTCACAATGTTATAATAGATATTCTTGCTGTTGTTAACCCCGTTACCCAAGAAAAATAAAAATAAAGTTTTTTGATTGTTTTTTTAAAAAATTGTTTCCATATTTTTGTAGAAGACAAATGTTTCTCTGTTCTGCTTTATTCGACCGCTCGATCAAGACTGACCCGTGGCTGTTTCTTACAAGCTAGTGTATGTACATCTTAAAGAAAGGATGAGAGGGAATGAAGGAATATCTAATATCAAGAGAGCAGCCGTGAGAGCAACCGAGAGAGCGTAATGTCTGTGTATATATGTAATGACTCTGTCCTGCTACAACTCGGCTGTCCCGAGCTAGATCCCCTGATCTTAGTTTTACAATGAGTTATAATTCTTAGATTAACAATTAATATTAGTTTTTTTAATTTAATACAGGTATCACAGTTAAATTAGCTTAAATAATCGAATTTCTATGTTTAAGTATTTTCTTTCTTATTTACTTTTTTTTTTATATCCAATCCATGGTCTTATATTTTAAACACCCCAGACGCCTTTGTAGGGATTACGAGATACTTGGAAATTTTCTACGTCTTTGAGTAAAAACCTATCATTTCGCATAACTTTTGCAATCACATATGGCCCTTTGTTTTTCGGAACCAATTTTCTCGCAGCCCCTATTGTAGTGTCAAAATTTTTTACCATCACATAGTCGCCTTTTTTATAATTTCTACATTTTTTCTTGCTTTTGTTGTATTGTGCCTCATTATAGGCCGGGGCCTTTTTTGGATCTCTTTTGCTTCCTGTCTGATTTCCTCTAAATTCCTAACATCTGTCTCTGTGCTTAATTCTTCTAGTTTTTCTCTAAGTTCATCAATAATTTCGCCTTTCTGGCTCACTCCGAATAGCATTTTACTTGGAATTTGCTTGATGCTTCTATGAATTGTGTTATTTAGTGCATATTCCACTGTTTCTATCACCGAGTCCCAATGTGCTCCTCTCTCTGGCTCCGTGAGCTTGGCTATCATTGGACCGATGCTCCTATTAATTCTTTCCACTTGCCCATTTGCCTGTGGTGAACCAGTGGCTATCTTCATGTGCTTAATATTACATTCTGTCATGAACTGTTCAAACTCGCTGGAAGTAAAACAGCTACCTCTATCAGAAACAATGCATTTTGGTATACTATATGCCCTGAAGTAATCTTTCAATGCCTTTATCACTTCTTTTGTCTTTGTCGTCTTCGTCGTATATAATCTTACGTATTTCGTGAATCCGTCGACAATTAAAAATATGTGCTTATTAGCTCTACCTGTCGCTACTGGACCGTAATGATCGACGTGTATTAGTTCAAAAGGCTTATCTCCCTTTGGTATACTGTGTAATAGTCCCTCTGTTTTTCCTGATCTTGGTGAAAACGCGACACACCTAAGGCAATTCTCTATATGATTTAAGCATTTTTCTTTGAGCTTCGCAAACCAGTACGATATCGAAATAGAGTCCATCATTTTGTCTCTACCTATGTGACCCAATTCATTGTGATATTTGTGTAGAACTTGATTCTCCATATCTTCTGGCACATAAAAGAGCAATCGACCGTCATTAGTTTTCCTGTACACAATTCCGTTTCTCATTTCAAAAAATTTGTCCTCATTTACTTCTAATCGTTTTCTGATATTCTGTATATTTGTGTCTTTTGCCTGACATATAATTAAATTATCTTCAAAGCCGGTTGTATCAACAATCAGAATGTTTGTGCATCTGCTTAACGCGTCTACATGCTGCATCTTGTCACCACCTTTATGAATTAATTTGCAATCGTAATCCTGCAGCTCTAAAGCCCATCTGGCTATTCTTGGGTTTAAATCAATTTTGCTAAGTGTGAGAATCAACGAATTACAATCTGTAACAATTTTAAATGGCCTTCCGTGCAAATAAATTCTAAATCTACGAAGCGCGTAAATAATTGCTAACGCCTCTAGCTCGAAACTGTGGTACTTTGACTCTTGTTCTGTTGTTCTCTTTGAAAAGTAAAATATTGGATGTAATTTTCCATCGTCTTTCTTTTGTAGAAGAACAGCTCCAAACCCGTGAGAGCTTGCGTCGCAGTGCAACTCACACTCGTCTTTATGGCTATAGATAGCTAAAACTGGTGATTGTATTAGTTTCTCTTTGAGCATTGAAAAACATTCTAATTCTTTCTCTCCAAATATAAATGCAGTCTCCTTTTTGAGAAGATCATAAAGTGGCTTGGCTAACGTTGAAAAATCCTTAATGAAGCGTCTGAAATAGGAACATAAACCTAAAAAGCTGTGAACCGCTTGAACCTTGTCTGGAATTGGAAAATTCTTTACTGCATTTATGCCCATATCATCTGCCTGTATGCCATCTTTTGTTATCAAAAATCCCAAATACTTTACACTTGATCTTAAAAATTCGCACTTATCCATACGTAATTCTAATTTGTTATGAACCAATCTTGAAAAGACTTCATTTAGTGTACTTAGATGTTCTTCCATGTCTTTACTCGCAATCATTATATCGTCCATGTATATTATTACTTTGCCCTGCCTAATCAAATCATCGAAAATTTTGTTCATAAATCTCTGAAACACTGCAGATGCGGTTTTTATTCCCATAGGCATCCTTAAAAACTCGAATTGTCCTAGCGGTGTGACAAAAGATGTGTATTTGACTGAGTTTTCCTCTACGTAAACATGAAAGTAGCCATTTTTTAAATCTAACTTTGTAAACACCGTTTTGTTTACAAGTTTGTCTAACAAGTCGTCAATCAATGGCAACGGGTAATTGTCCTTCACTACAACCTTATTCAACTTTCGGAAATCAATGCACAATCGTAACTCGCCGGTTTTCTTCTTCACTAGCACAATAGGCGAGGCGTACTGCGATTCGATTGGCCTTATGATTCCATCCCGCAAATACTCATCTAACAATTTCTGGAGCTTTTCTTTCTCGGTGTAAGATAGTCGTCTAGGCGAACAACTAAAGGGCTTATTATCGTCTAAAGATATTTTCATTTCGCATTTGACCAGTGGCGTATCCGGCCTTTTCGTCTTTTTTACGTATCTTCAAACATTTTTATAAATCGGCATCGTGTTTTAAAATTCACGTCTTCCCCGAAATTATAGCTTTGCTCTGCTTCTTCTATTACATGGATGCGCAACATGTCTTTGTCAAAATTTTCTTCTAACAATTTTTCCGACGCATTTTCTCTAAAACGCATTTCATTGTGACAGCTTTGATCATCCTGCTCATTTCCATTTAATAATTTTCCTGTAGCTAGTTCACTATAGTACTGATTTGTTTCCTCATCATTCAAACATTTTAAACATTTACTGAGAGCTTCAGCTTCATGCAATAATTCCTTAACAGTTTTTTCACCTAACATTTGATCTCTAACAGTTTGATTCTCTAACAGTCTTTCTTTAGCATTATTTTTCCCTAACAGTCTTTCCTTAACAGTCTCGTTTTTTGGCTTAACAGTTTCCATAGTTAACAGTGGCTGCTTAACAGATTCTTTGCCTAACAGTGGCTGCTTACCCGCTTCGTTGTCTAACAGCGGCTGCTTAACAGAATCGTAGTCTAACATGAGCTGCTTGACTGCAAGCTCTTGACTGCTGTATTCACTCAACTCACCAGTAATTGTGACATAAGTTTTATTTTTCGTAGAGTTTTCAGCGATAGACACTTTATCAATAGGGGCTTCATTTTTTGGATTCGGGACCACATGTGATTGTTCATAAATGTTTGTTGATTTTCCAACTTCAAATGTATCCAAGGCGTCCAGGTTTAGGCTTACGCCACATATGCTCATAAAATTCCTGCCTAAAACCACATCGTAACTCATAGACTCGTCCGTGACCACTATCAACTCAAAATTAAACTTTATTTCTCTTTTTAAAACAAAGCAAGATATTTTTCCAAGTGTATTCAATTGGCTTTTGTTAATGCCGAAATAAGATTTAAAGACAAAATCATATGGTATTTCCTTTGGTATTAATGACTTTTTTACGAACGATATTTCACTGCCAGAGTCTATGAGGCATTCTGCGGTAATGAATAAATTAGAATGGATTGAAATGGCCCATCTCGCCGTATGCATAGCACGTACCGGGCTCCCTTTTTGGCTTGCGGCAGTCCCTGGCGAAGTGACCCTTGGAGTTGCAGTTGTGGCATCGCAGGTCGCCTATATCTGCTGTTGCTGCTGATGTCGTCTTTGGGCCGCTTGCCACATACTTCTTGGGCAGGCAGATATTTGCAAATGCTTGTTGCATTTGCTCCGGACTCGCAAATCGTTGAATACGTGCTTGGTTGCGCAACTCCTGTGATGGCATGCCCTCAATGATTTGCTCCAGAAGCTCGTCGCTGTCCAGCTTAATGGCCTGAGCCAACACCATCTTCTCCTCGAAATAAATGGCAAATCGCTCGCTTTGCTGTCATTTTCGTTGCTCAAAGTTGCGTCGTAGTTCTGCCTTTGAGATTCCTGAACCAAACGCTATGATCAGCTGATCTCAAAGCATCTCGAACGGCTCACGTAAACGTGTTGAATTTGCGTGTAGCCAGCGTTGTGCGTTTCCCTTTAATTTGGTTGCCAACAGCATGCGCAGAGAATCTTCATCCAGTTTGCACATTTCTGCGATGTTTATACCCTGTGCCCATTGAAAATGGTCAAAAAGGGTATATTAGATTTGTGTGATGTATGTAACAGGCAGAAGGAAGAATCTCCGACCATATAAAGTATATATATTCTTGATCAGCATCAACAGCCGAGTCGATTGAGCCATGTCCGTCTGTCTGTCCGTCTGTCCGTCTGTTTGAACGCGTCGATCTCAGAAACTATAATAGCTAGAGACTTCAAATTTGGTATGTAGGTTGCTGGATACCGGACGCAGATCAAGTTTGTTTTTAAATTTGGATCGGACCACTATATCATATAGCTGCCATAGGAACGATCAGTCAAAAATGAAGTCTCGGTATGAAAATCTTTTTTGTTGTTTGAGATATGTAAACCAAACTGACAGAATATGCATATGAGATGGTCCAATACATCCTGACCAAATTGGATTGAAATCGGATCACTATATCATATAGTTGCCATAGCAACCATCAGTCGAAAATCAAGTCTTAGTATGAAAAACTTTTTTGTTGTTTGATCTATCTGAATCAAACTCACAGAATATGCATACGCAATGGTCCCTTATAACCTGACCAAAATTGGTTGAAATCGGATCACTATATCATATAGCTGCCATAGGAACGATCAGTCGAAAATCAAGTCTTAGCATGAAAAACTTTTTTGTTGTTTGATCTATCTGAATCAAACTCACAGAATATGCATACGCGATGGTCCCTTATAGCCTGACCAAAATTGGTTGAAATCGGATCACTATATCATATAGCTGCCATAGGAACGATCAGTCGAAAATCAAGTCTTAGTATGAAAAACTTTTTTGTTGTTTGATCTATCTGAATCAAACTCACAGAATATGCATACGCGATGGTCCCTTATAACCTGACCAAAATTGGTTGAAATCGGATCACTATATCATATAGCTGCCATAGGAACGATCAGTCGAAAATCAAGTCTTAGTATGAAAAACTTTTTTGTTGTTTGATCTATCTGAATCAAACTCACAGAATATGCATATGAGATGGTCCCTTATAACCTGACCAAAATTGGTTGAAATCGGATCACTATATCATATAGCTGCCATAGGAACGATCAGTCGAAAATCAAGTCTTAGTATGAACAACTTTTTTGTTGTTTGGGATAACTGAACCAAACTGACAGAATATGCATATGAGATGGTCCCAACCAATATTCTATTTTATGGATAATGGCACAGGGTATCCTCCAGTCGAGCAAACTCGACTGTAGCCGCGCCCACTTGTTTTTAGCTGGCTTACCCAAATGCGCGCACACGTTTTCCCATCGAACTCTAAAGTAGCTTCTTTTGCGAGTGCGAGTGACATAGCTGGTCCACCTTTTGGTTTGCGTTCTGCATTTTCAGTGTCGGTAATGCTGTGTATGTGTACAGCGTTGCCAGCCTCATTTGCGATGCAGCTGCTACTGTCTCCACTTGTGTTGTCGCCGACGATGTCGTTGCTTACGCAGCTGCGTTACTTTGGTATTCTTTTAACTGCTCTCTGCTTTTGCGAAGTTCGTCTTGTAACTGTTTGACGACACTTAACAGTTGTTGATATTGGCGCAAATTCTCGTTCTCGCTATTTTCGTTCCCTGACATAAAGGCAACTTCGGAAACATTTTGCATTGCGTTCTGAGATGCGCCGCTGCTTGTCGATTGCTGTTGCTCTTCATTTTCTTCAATGTTGGCTGTGTCCAATTGATCGGTGTTTGAACTCGGTGCGCTGCCACGCATATCGGTCGGCACTTCAATTAAGCGAGCTATTAGCTCCGCCTTCCTCCCTTGCGTAGACAAATTTAGCGCTGATAACCAATTTTTTAGCTGCACTGTTGTGAATTGGTTGAAATCGTTTGATTCCATTGCAGTAGGTTACCACTTCTGAATTTGTAGAAGACAAATGTTTCTCTGTTCTGCTTTATTCGACCGCTCGATCAAGACTGACCCGTGGCTGTTTCTTACAAGCTAGTGTATGTACATCTTAAAGAAAGGATGAGAGAGAATGAAGGAATATCTAATATCAAGAGAGCAGCCGTGAGAGCAACCGAGAGAGCGTAATGTCTGTGTATATATGTAATGACTCTGTCCTGCTACACTTTTTATCATATATGTTTCTTAATCATAATTATTACAATTGTGGTAATTATAAATTCTCATGTATTCTTCGATTATGTAGTTGGCCTCCTGTTCATTTTCATCAATAATTGCACAACGACAATTATTCGGTGAACAAATAATATCATCAATGGCCCATGGACAGTGGGCAGAATGGAATCCAAACCTGGACTCCACAACATCAAAATAGCTGTCATCCTGAATCTTGCTTCTTAGCTCCGTAAGCCGACAATAATGCTCCATGAAGATACGTTCTCCGTAGTCTTTCAAAAACCATGTAATGTAATTCACAATGGTTTTTGTTGTGTGACGTGTGCGGCGCGACATTTTCTTTTTTAAATATGAATATATTTCTTCTTATGTTGCAATCGTCTTTTGTACTGAAAATTTCTTCAAAAGGAGGCTCCTTATATACTTGAAAAATATTCCTTTTCTCTAGTAGAAAAACATGTTTTGCAGGCGCATAGGAAATATCAACCTTTTAAAGCTATAAAGGGAATCTCAACCTTTTTTGTAGTAATTTATTGAACATACCATTACATTTTATGACTCTATCCCATCCCCCAAGCCTCAAGATAAATTTTAAACACATCTGTTTGTGTGGTCACCAATTTTTTATATTTTACTGTTTATTTGAGTATTAAAATGTTTTCCTTAATTGGTTACATTATTAGGAAAAATAGTTAGTTTTTCTCTATTTCTTAAGTCAACATATTTTGAAATTAATTTTCTAGTTACACTCATTCTACTATTGTAGAAATAGCAGGCACATGTGTCTCGACCTGACTCAACGTTGTCATTTGACCATTCACAGAATTTGTAATGTTTGCCATATATTGATGTGATGCTAAATTTTGGTTCGCGAACGATATCGTAAGCTTCCCTGCCCAAGTACTTGATTTAGTTTCCTGTCCATTTTGAGGATCCGGCCTCGTTCTTCTCCCTATAACCATCGAGCCGAACAGACGTTGTCTACACGTAAAAAGCTGGAAAGCGAAAAGCCATAAAACGTGGATAACCTGCATCATCATTTTTCTTGGGGAGCTGGAAAAAGCCACAAGGAAATACATTCCAAATTTATAAATTTTTCGGAAGCGAGGAAAAATTAAAGCCATCAATTTTGGCCACTTTTTGAGTTCTTCGCAAAAGTTGGCGTGGGCGGCAGCCCACGAACGATACCAGATCCAGATCCAAAAAAAACAAAAAGGGTAACTATGCAAATAAATTATATACATTGTCGGCCCACGGTAATTATTCCCCGTTTATTTTGTCTTCTATAGTTCTGGTTTTTGTACCAGATGCAGATCTCCCACCAGCACTTGTGCTATCACCGCTCCGTTTTAGGCTGGTTCTCGTACAGCCTAAGAGCATAGAGAACGCTATTTGGATTCAACCCATACTGACAGTACAGTGAGCTACCTCTCCTAATCGGCACGCGCGTGCCTAACGAGGCCGCCATCGGGTCATAAGGCTCCGCCCAGATCCAGAGAGGTGTCGCATGTGCTTCAGAGCTAAGTGCTCCAACAAATCGAGTGCCATAAATCTTTCAAATCTATATTCATCAAATCTTTCTTTAGGATTAATCAAGCAAAATAATTTTTAAATTACTTAGAAAAGAGAACGAAAAGTGAAGAAAATTTAAATAATAGTAATTTAATACGCGGAAATAAGAGTAGGCAAATTATATTTTTTTTGGTAGTGAAACATGGTTTGGTTGTTGAGGTGAAGTGAAAAAATAATAATAATATGAAAAATATACAGAAAATATACAAGCGCAACTAATGTTCAAAAACCAAAAATAAAATGAAAATGAAAATCAACAAACTAATTTATTCCAACTAACAACCAAAACCCAAAAACAAATTCAACACCTGTCACCACTGGAGAAAGATCTTTCGCCGATGGAAAAGAAAAAAAACACCTGTGAGTAACATTATTATTTGATTTTATTTTTATTTGCAATTTTTTGATTTGGACATCATTTGTGCTATTTTTATTTTGCTCGCGATCTTTCTTTTTCTTATATTTGATTATTCGAGACTTTCGGTTCGTCTACATTTTGCTTTCAATTCGCGATCGGTATTCAAAGAATAAAACCTAAAAAAAAAAACTTACACCACAGTAACCAAACTAAAAAAAAAAGAATGAGAGAATTGATAAGATCAAAAAAAAAAAATATAACTGTTGAGCTCATATCTATTTGCGTTCAGCTGTTGCTGGCATATGCCTGACCTAGGCTAACTTATTGCTAGGCCACAGTAGTGGCACGAATAAAGTGCCCACCTTGGAAAAAGGTAGTAACTAAGTTCTAATTATAGTTTCAGAAATAATATAGTATCAGAAATAAAATAATTGTTCGAATATAAATTTAAAAAAAAAAAAATAAATAAATAAATAAATGAATTGAACAGAATTAGAGGCGTTAATCAAAAATAAAACTTAATGCTAAAAATTTGTATTGAATTAAAAATATAATAGACAATAACTTAGTGAAATTAAAAAACGAAAACAAAGAAAGAAACGGCACTGAAGCTAATACTTATAAATTATGTCATTATTATCTCCTAACTTAAACTAAATAAAAGATTGTTATAATGTATTGCACTTAAATTGTTTATTAATATCCGAAGTGATGCTAGGCGGAAGTGAGGTAAATGATTATTAGAATCTAATTGGATTGCAGGGATCGCCGAATAATCTGTTTATTTGCACCCAGGCGATCATGGAAGGGCGGGGAAATCGACCACTGGACATCATCTCAGTGTGTCCACCAATCCAGTTTAGGTATCTGTGAGTTCCTAGTATTGTTTTCCCTTTTCTTCTTTCTTTTTCTGTTCTTTTATCCCTCTGTAACCCCTAATTTGGTTGAACGGCTTCTGTTTTAAAAATAGCACGCGATAACAGTAAACATTAATAAAGACTTAAGAGCAAGAAACTTTTCGGTTAATTTGGAACCCCCCAGCCGACGAGAAATAGCCGGAATCCACGCACGCGATAACAGTAAAAATTAATAAAGACTTAAGAGCAAGAAACTTTTCGGTTAATTTGGAACCCCCCAGCCGACGAGAAATAGCCGGAATCCGTGCTCCGGAAAATCTTCACCAACATCAGCTCATTTGTCTCATGGACAATGTCTTCGTGACATGCTACAGATTAATTATTAATTAATTTTTATTATTTGGCGCCCGAACGTGTGGGGCCCTATCCGGCAAGCCCCAAAGATAAATAATATATCTTTTCTCGATTTCTAGTCAATAACACCTGACTAATTCAACCAAACGTGGACTCTTTAGTCTCTGTCTTTTTTCTTATAATTCCTTTGTCCTAGGATTTGTTTTAAAAGGTCGTGGATTCTATAAAAAGCTTCAAAATAGCTTGTATTGCCTGCCTTTAGAAGAACACAAATGCTTTATGATGAATAGTTCCGATTAGCTGGATATGTTCTATCTGCAATAGATTTAACGCCGAAATCATTCTACAACTATTGTCATCTTATCCTTTTTACTCTGTTGTAAGAGGTTTTGCTGGAAGCGAGATCAACGCGGACTAGATCCATTTCTCACCGCAAAGCAGAATCGCAGCAGTAGCTCACCCAAATCCCTTAGCTTTTTACTCTCTGAATGTATTGTTAATTAAATCCTCAATTTGACGTGGCTACATGAGTCGAATCGTTATACATCGCGCGTTCTGCATTGTATTGACGACGTTCTATTTTCTTGGTATAGTCACCGAAAATTATTCTCCTTTCTCCTCCTCTGTTTTTTTTCCACAGAAATAAATCACATCTCATGGAAGCCTTCACAGACTTCGGATAGTATATTTTTGAATTTTGGTATCAGTTTTCTTTATTTTTTGCTAGCTTATTTAAAAATAAAAATCTCAAAATTTTTTTGTCTAATTATTTTATAAAACAAAAAAAAAATATAGTAAAATAAGGACAACATATTTTACAACCAAATAGTTTTGTCAAAGTTGACATATTTGTAACTAGAAGCTGCGATAACTTAGTCTCTACTGGCGACAAACATTGCTACATTTGCGTAAGCACTATAGAATACCCTGCGCAACTGTTAACTACCAGTTGTGGACACACATTTCACTGGGTATGCTTTAACACTAAAGTAAGAAACAGAGAAATTTGTCCAGTTTGTCAAAGCCCCTTACATTCGTCCACTTTAAACCTAACTTTTAACTCAGAATCAGCTCAGTCAACTGAGAGTCTACCAGCCGCAACAATGTTTACACGGAGTCAATCACAGCGCGCAGACCCTGCATCAGAAAATGCAGAAAATATTGACGGCGCAGCAGGTGCAGCTCAGTTGCAACAAAGCTCGCCCGAGCCTGTCTTGCCTGTGAGTGAGATCCGAAAATCTTTAACTGATGCTATGGCTACCGCCGCTGCCAGACAAACTGATCAGCTTATTCAAGCCTTAAATATGGGATTTCAGAGCCTTCTCACAGCAGTGACTTCACCAAACTCCCCACTTAGACAAGTCGAGTCTATTCAGCCAGACTATCCACAGCAAACGTCCTCTTCTCGGGGAAATTCTAATCCAAGAGTGACTCCCCTAAGAGCTGAAATACGCCCTGATCGTATAAGTCAGATCATTAGCAATTGGAAAATAAGATATTCCAACAAGTCTGCAATGAGCATAGACGATTTCATTTATCGTATTGAAGCGTTAACTGAGCAAACTCTAGGCGGCAATATGGAGTTGTTAGCTCAAAACATGAGTAATTTGCTGGACGGCAGTGCCAACGAGTGGTATTGGCGATACCACAAAAGTGTGGAGCACGTTGAATGGTATACTTTGCGAACTGTTTTGAGAGCTCAATTCAAAGACGAACGTACTGACGTTAACATACGAGCGGAAATCGATCGCCGTAAACAAAAAGAAGCGGAAACATTTGATGAATTTTTCGAATCAATTGCTCTTCTTGCTGATAAGTTGGCCACTCCTTTGTCAGACTCCTCCTTGCTTGAGACAGTTCGGTCAAATTTATTGCCGGAAATACAGCACGAATTGCTGTATGAAAAAATTTCGAATTTAGCTCAATTACGTCGTGTTGTAAGAACCCGAGAGGTGTTTATGCGAACTGTTATAAAACCACAGGCAGCTAAATCAAGGCCTGCTTTTCGTCGCTCAGTTCAAGCTGCTGGATTTGAACCTGAAAGCGAATCTGACTGTTTCGCCGTTATTGTTGTCCCTTCTCTCTATGTCTTCTTCAGTCGGTCGCTGTGCAGCTGCGTTACTTTGGTATTCTTTTAACTGCTCTCTGCTTTTGCGAAGTTCGTCTTGTAACTGTTTGACGATACTTAACAGTTGTTGATATTGGCGCAAATTCTCGTTCTCGCTATTTTCGTTCCCTGACATAAAGGCAACTTCGGAAACATTTTGCATTGCGTTCTGAGATGCGCCGCTGCTTGTCGATTGCTGTTGCTCTTCATTTTCTTCAATGTTGGCTGTGTCCAATTGATCGGTGTTTGAACTCGGTGCGCTGCCACGCATATCGGTCGGCACTTCAATTAAGCGAGCTATTAGCTCCGCCTTCCTCCCTTGCGTAGACAAATTTAGCGCTGATAACCAATTTTTTAGCTGCACTGTTGTGAATTGGTTGAAATCGTTTGATTCCATTGCAGTAGGTTACCACTTCTGAATTTGTAGAAGACAAATGTTTCTCTGTTCTGCTTTATTCGACCGCTCGATCAAGACTGACCCGTGGCTGTTTCTTACAAGCTAGTGTATGTACATCTTAAAGAAAGGATGAGAGAGAATGAAGGAATATCTAATATCAAGAGAGCAGCCGTGAGAGCAACCGAGAGAGCGTAATGTCTGTGTATATATGTAATGACTCTGTCCTGCTACATTTTTTATCATATATGTTTCTTAATCATAATTATTACAATTGTGGTAATTATAAATTCTCATGTATTCTTCGATTATGTAGTTGGCCTCCTGTTCATTTTCATCAATAATTGCACAACGACAATTATTCGGTGAACAAATAATATCATCAATGGCCCATGGACAGTGGGCAGAATGGAATCCAAACCTGGACTCCACAACATCAAAATAGCTGTCATCCTGAATCTTGCTTCTTAGCTCCGTAAGCCGACAATAATGCTCCATGAAGATACGTTCTCCGTAGTCTTTCAAAAACCATGTAATGTAATTCACAATGGTTTTTGTTGTGTGACGTGTGCGGCGCGACATTTTCTTTTTTAAATATGAATATATTTCTTCTTATGTTGCAATCGTCTTTTGTACTGAAAATTTCTTCAAAAGGAGGCTCCTTATGTACTTGAAAAATATTCCTTTTCTCTAGTAGAAAAACATGTTTTGCAGGCGCATAGGAAATATCAACCTTTTAAAGCTATAAAGGGAATCTCAACCTTTTTTGTAGTAATTTATTGAACATACCATTACATTTTATGACTCTATCCCATCCCCCAAGCCTCAAGATAAATTTTAAACACATCTGTTTGTGTGGTCACCAATTTTTTATATTTTACTGTTTATTTGAGTATTAAAATGTTTTCCTTAATTGGTTACATTATTAGGAAAAATAGTTAGTTTTTCTCTATTTCTTAAGTCAACATATTTTGAAATTAATTTTCTAGTTACACTCATTCTACTATTGTAGAAATAGCAGGCACATGTGTCTCGACCTGACTCAACGTTGTCATTTGACCATTCACAGAATTTGTAATGTTTGCCATATATTGATGTGATGCTAAATTTTGGTTCGCGAACGATATCGTAAGCTTCCCTGCCCAAGTACTTGATTTAGTTTCCTGTCCATTTTGAGGATCCGGCCTCGTTCTTCTCCCTATAACCATCGAGCCGAACAGACGTTGTCTACACGTAAAAAGCTGGAAAGCGAAAAGCCATAAAACGTGGATAACCTGCATCATCATTTTTCTTGGGGAGCTGGAAAAAGCCACAAGGAAATACATTCCAAATTTATAAATTTTTCGGAAGCGAGGAAAAATTAAAGCCATCAATTTTGGCCACTTTTTGAGTTCTTCGCAAAAGTTGGCGTGGGCGGCAGCCCACGAACGATACCAGATCCAGATCCAAAAAAAACAAAAAGGGTAACTATGCAAATAAATTATATACATTGTCGGCCCACGGTAATTATTCCCCGTTTATTTTGTCTTCTATAGTTCTGGTTTTTGTACCAGATGCAGATCTCCCACCAGCACTTGTGCTATCACCGCTCCGTTTTAGGCTGGTTCTCGTACAGCCTAAGAGCATAGAGAACGCTATTTGGATTCAACCCATACTGACAGTACAGTGAGCTACCTCTCCTAATCCGCACGCGCGTGCCTAACGAGGCCGCCATCGGGTCATAAGGCTCCGCCCAGATCCAGAGAGGTGTCGCATGTGCTTCAGAGCTAAGTGCTCCAACAAATCGAGTGCCATAAATCTTTCAAATCTATATTCATCAAATCTTTCTTTAGGATTAATCAAGCAAAATAATTTTTAAATTACTTAGAAAAGAGAACGAAAAGTGAAGAAAATTTAAATAATAGTAATTTAATACGCGGAAATAAGAGTAGGCAAATTATATTTTTTTTGGTAGTGAAACATGGTTTGGTTGTTGAGGTGAAGTGAAAAAATAATAATAATATGAAAAATATACAGAAAATATACAAGCGCAACTAATGTTCAAAAACCAAAAATAAAATGAAAATGAAAATCAACAAACTAATTTATTCCAACTAACAACCAAAACCCAAAAACAAATTCAACACCTGTCACCACTGGAGAAAGATCTTTCGCCGATGGAAAAGAAAAAAAACACCTGTGAGTAACATTATTATTTGATTTTATTTTTATTTGCAATTTTTTGATTTGGACATCATTTGTGCTATTTTTATTTTGCTCGCGATCTTTCTTTTTCTTATATTTGATTATTCGAGACTTTCGGTTCGTCTACATTTTGCTTTCAATTCGCGATCGGTATTCAAAGAATAAAACCTAAAAAAAAAAACTTACACCACAGTAACCAAACTAAAAAAAAAAGAATGAGAGAATTGATAAGATCAAAAAAAAAAAATATAACTGTTGAGCTCATATCTATTTGCGTTCAGCTGTTGCTGGCATATGCCTGACCTAGGCTAACTTATTGCTAGGCCACAGTAGTGGCACGAATAAAGTGCCCACCTTGGAAAAAGGTAGTAACTAAGTTCTAATTATAGTTTCAGAAATAATATAGTATCAGAAATAAAATAATTGTTCAAATATAAATTAAAAAAAAAAAAAAAAAAAAAATAAATAAATAAATGAATTGAACAGAATTAGAGGCGTTAATCAAAAATAAAACTTAATGCTAAAAATTTGTATTGAATTAAAAATATAATAGACAATAACTTAGTGAAATTAAAAAACGAAAACAAAGAAAGAAACGGCACTGAAGCTAATACTTATAAATTATGTCATTATTATCTCCTAACTTAAACTAAATAAAAGATTGTTATAATGTATTGCACTTAAATTGTTTATTAATATCCGAAGTGATGCTAGGCGGAAGTGAGGTAAATGATTATTAGAATCTAATTGGATTGCAGGGATCGCCGAATAATCTGTTTATTTGCACCCAGGCGATCATGGAAGGGCGGGGAAATCGACCACTGGACATCATCTCAGTGTGTCCACCAATCCAGTTTAGGTATCTGTGAGTTCGTAGTATTGTTTTCCCTTTTCTTCTTTCTTTTTCTGTTCTTTTATCCCTCTGTAACCCCTAATTTGGTTGAACGGCTTCTGTTTTAAAAATAGCACGCGATAACAGTAAACATTAATAAAGACTTAAGAGCAAGAATCTTTTCGGTTAATTTGGAACCCCCCAGCCGACGAGAAATAGCCGGAATCCACGCACGCGATAACAGTAAAAATTAATAAAGACTTAAGAGCAAGAAACTTTTCGGTTAATTTGGAACCCCCCAGCCGACGAGAAATAGCCGGAATCCGTGCTCCGGAAAATCTTCACCAACATCAGCTCATTTGTCTCATGGACAATGTCTTCGTGACATGCTACAGATTAATTATTAATTAATTTTTATTATTTGGCGCCCGAACGTGTGGGGCCCTATCCGGCAAGCCCCAAAGATAAATAATATATCTTTTCTCGATTTCTAGTCAATAACACCTGACTAATTCAACCAAACGTGGACTCTTTAGTCTCTGTCTTTTTTCTTATAATTCCTTTGTCCTAGGATTTGTTTTAAAAGGTCGTGGATTCTATAAAAAGCTTCAAAATAGCTTGTATTGCCTGCCTTTAGAAGAACACAAATGCTTTATGATGAATAGTTCCGATTAGCTGGATATGTTCTATCTGCAATAGATTTAACGCCGAAATCATTCTACAACTATTGTCATCTTATCCTTTTTACTCTGTTGTAAGAGGTTTTGCTGGAAGCGAGATCAACGCGGACTAGATCCATTTCTCACCGCAAAGCAGAATCGCAGCAGTAGCTCACCCAAATCCCTTAGCTTTTTACTCTCTGAATGTATTGTTAATTAAATCCTCAATTTGACGTGGCTACATGAGTCGAATCGTTATACATCGCGCGTTCTGCATTGTATTGACGACGTTCTATTTTCTTGGTATAGTCACCGAAAATTATTCTCCTTTCTCCTCCTCTGTTTTTTTTCCACAGAAATAAATCACATCTCATGGAAGCCTTCACAGACTTCGGATAGTATATTTTTGAATTTTGGTATCAGTTTTCTTTATTTTTTGCTAGCTTATTTAAAAATAAAAATCTCAAATTTTTTGTCTAATTATTTTATAAAACAAAAAAAAATATAGTAAAATAAGGACAACATATTTTACAACCAAATAGTTTTGTCAAAGTTGACATATTTGTAACTAGAAGCTGCGATAACTTAGTCTCTACTGGCGACAAACATTGCTACATTTGCGTAAGCACTATAGAATACCCTGCGCAACTGTTAACTACCAGTTGTGGACACACATTTCACTGGGTATGCTTTAACACTAAAGTAAGAAACAGAGAAATTTGTCCAGTTTGTCAAAGCCCCTTACATTCGTCCACTTTAAACCTAACTTTTAACTCAGAATCAGCTCAGTCAACTGAGAGTCTACCAGCCGCAACAATGTTTACACGGAGTCAATCACAGCGCGCAGACCCTGCATCAGAAAATGCAGAAAATATTGACGGCGCAGCAGGTGCAGCTCAGTTGCAACAAAGCTCGCCCGAGCCTGTCTTGCCTGTGAGTGAGATCCGAAAATCTTTAACTGATGCTATGGCTACCGCCGCTGCCAGACAAACTGATCAGCTTATTCAAGCCTTAAATATGGGATTTCAGAGCCTTCTCACAGCAGTGACTTCACCAAACTCCCCACTTAGACAAGTCGAGTCTATTCAGCCAGACTATCCACAGCAAACGTCCTCTTCTCGGGGAAATTCTAATCCAAGAGTGACTCCCCTAAGAGCTGAAATACGCCCTGATCGTATAAGTCAGATCATTAGCAATTGGAAAATAAGATATTCCAACAAGTCTGCAATGAGCATAGACGATTTCATTTATCGTATTGAAGCGTTAACTGAGCAAACTCTAGGCGGCAATATGGAGTTGTTAGCTCAAAACATGAGTAATTTGCTGGACGGCAGTGCCAACGAGTGGTATTGGCGATACCACAAAAGTGTGGAGCACGTTGAATGGTATACTTTGCGAACTGTTTTGAGAGCTCAATTCAAAGACGAACGTACTGACGTTAACATACGAGCGGAAATCGATCGCCGTAAACAAAAAGAAGCGGAAACATTTGATGAATTTTACGAATCAATTGCTCTTCTTGCTGATAAGTTGGCCACTCCTTTGTCAGACTCCTCCTTGCTTGAGACAGTTCGGTCAAATTTATTGCCGGAAATACAGCACGAATTGCTGTATGAAAAAATTTCGAATTTAGCTCAATTACGTCGTGTTGTAAGAACCCGAGAGGTGTTTATGCGAACTGTTATAAAACCACAGGCAGCTAAATCAAGGCCTGCTTTTCGTCGCTCAGTTCAAGCTGTTGGATTTGAACCTGAAAGCGAATCTGACGACAGTGAGTTGAAGCTGGCTGCTGTCAGTTTAGTTTGCTGGAATTGTGGGAAAAATGGTCACCGCTACCAAGATTGCGTAGCAGAACGGCGCGTGTTTTGCTACGGATGTGGCCAAGCTAACACGTATAGACCATCATGCTCCAAGTGTGCGTCATCAAAAAACTTATTGGGCAGTGCACCAATGAAAGGTGCACGCAAACAGGTTGCGTCGAAAGCGACCAACACCGATCTGTAAGCGTAGCAACGTCTACCGCTTGCTTTCTACCGGACTTGACAAATACCCCAGAATTTCCATTGCAGGAGCGCTTCTTGAATCTAGAGGATTAAGCAACCTGTGCGATTTCAGCTAGAATTACTCGCTCGCGTAAACGACGGTCAGAATATCGAAAGAGGCAGAAAATAGAGAAAAAAGCATTAGTTGAGGCAATTGTAGGTCATGATTTCAGACCCTATGTCGAAGTCATCTTGTTGGGCAAATCTTTAACGGCATTAATGGACACCGGTGCCTCAATTAGTTGCATTGGTGGAAATTTTGCTAAGTTTATTCTGGAAAGTGATATCCCCTATAAGCCAATCGATTCATACGTCCGAACGGCCGATGGCCAAGAGCAGAAAATAATGGGTAAGATTCGTACGAATCTGCAGTATCGTGGAGAATCTAAAATGTTAACTTTTTACTTAATTCCCTCATTAATACAGCCCTTATATCTTGGTATTGATTTTTGGACCGGGTATAGATTATTGCCTACTCATCTTTTAGAGAATAATAACTGTAAAAATCTCTCATGTCTCTCAGTTCCAACCGATGAATTTCGACAATTATCTGAGACGCAGCGCACCCAGTTAGAAGCGGTTATTAAACTTTTTCCTTCTTTTGCCGACAAAGGGTTGGGAAAAACCTCGATCTTGTCACACGTCATCGATGTTGGTGAAGCCAAACCAATAAAACAGCGGCACTACCCAATCTCTCCAGCCATGGAAAAATTAGTGTACGCTGAGCTTGATCGCATGATATCCATGGGAGTGATAGAAGAATCCGATAGCGCTTGGTCATCTCCAATTGTAGTAGTTCAAAAGCCAGGAAAAATTAGATTATGCCTCGATAGCCGCAAGTTGAATACCGTTACTCGCAAAGATGCCTATCCAACTCCCATAATCGATGGAATCTTGAGCCGATTGCCGAAGGCTGAATTTATAACGAGTATCGACCTAAAGGATGCCTATTGGCAGATACCTTTAGAGGAGACAGCTTTCACAGTACCAGGAAGAGCTTTATATCAATTTAAGGTAATGCCATTTGGGCTTACCAATACTACCGCCTCCATGTCAAAACTTATGGACAAGGTCGTTCATGTCAAGTTTAAAAACGAAGTGTTCGTATATTTGGACGATCTGCTCGTAGTGTCAGATAATTTTGAAAGGCATCTTGACGTCTTGAGGGAAATAGCTGCTAGTTTGTCAGCTGCGGGGTTAACAATAAACATTCAAAAAAGCAAATTCTGTGTCAATGAAGTAAAATATTTAGGCCATGTGGTAGGTAACGGAAAAATCTCGATGGACGCTGACAAAATAACTGCTATCACCAACTACCCCACTCCTCGTTCACTAAAGCAACTTCGAAGGTTCCTCGGCATGACTCGGTGGTACCAAAAATGTATTCGTGGATACGCTTCGCTCACATCACCACTCACTGATGCGTTAAAGCACAAGAAACACTTTGAATGGTCCGAAGATGCAGAGAAGTCGTTTCAAACTCTCAAGGCAGAGATGTGCAAAGCCCCAGTGTTGCACACACCAAACTTTGAAGCACCATTTTTTATTCACTGCGACGCTAGCCACACAGGTGTTGGGGGTGTGCTCATGCAAGTGAATGAAGAAAATGACGAAGTTCCCATTGCTTACATGTCGCGTAAGTTGAACAAGTGTCAGCGTAATTACTCCGTCACTGAGAAGGAATGCTTCGCAGCGATATTGAGTATTAAAAAGTTTAGGCCCTATGTAGAAGGACACGCATTTACCGTGATCACAGATCACGCCTCATTAAAGTGACTCATGTCCCAAAGCGACCTGAGTACCCGCTTAGCACGATGGGCTCTCAAACTGCAGGCTTACACATTTGAGATCCAGCATCGAAAAGGTAGCAAAAACATTGTGCCTGATGCTCTGTCTCGCACTTATACTGAAGATTTATCGGCAATAAAGACAGAACAAATAATTGATTTACAGTCACCTCATTTTCAGTCCAAGTCCTACACGGATTTGGCTACCAAAATTACTCAAAACAATAACCAGATACCGGACTTAAAAGTTATAAAGGGGTTTATATATCGCCGATCAGAGCATGCTTCCGGTGATCGCGTAGCTGATGACCAGGTGTGGAAACTTTGGCTCCCCTCCGAGTTAATACCCACAGCCTTGAAAATTGCTCATGACGACCCTTTATCATCCCATGGAGGTATTAACAAAACTTTAGAACGAGTACGACGATGCTATTATTGGCCCAATCTGATAAATGACGTTAAGGAGTATGTTAACCAGTGCGAGATTTGCAAAAGTACAAAACACCCAAATAAAGTACTGCGTCCCCCAATGGGCAAAACAGGCGAAACACAGAGATTTTTCCAAAAGCTCTATGTTGACTATCTGGGCCCTTATCCTCGCTCGAAATCCGGCCATGTAGGAATTTTCGTGGTACTCGATCATTTTACAAAATTCACTTTTCTTAAGCCCGTTCGAAAATTCACTGCTGAACATATTTTAAGTTTTTTAGAAAACGATTTATTTCATTGTTTCGGGGTACCAGATGTTATCGTGTCGGATAACGGAGTCCAGTTTAAATCTCATGTATTTAACAGCTTACTGGAACGATACCATATCAAACATCCTTACACGGCAATATACTCCCCACAAGCTAACGCCTCAGAGCGTGTAAATCGTTCGATAATTTCAGGAATCAAATCGTATGTTCACCCTAGCCAATCTAATTGGGATGAGAATTTAAGCAAGATTTGTTGTTCGTTACGCTCAGGTTGGCATTCTGCTGTAAATAATTCTCCCTATAAGTTAGCCTTTGGACAACATATGATCGAAAATGGGCATATTTACAAATTATTGCGTGAACTAAACTTGTTAGAAGATCGCTCAACCATTTTCAACCGGGACGATGCGTTTGACCTCTTAAGAAATAAAGCAGTGGACGTTATGCTAAAACAACAATCCCGTAACGAAAACGCGTACAATTTAAGAAGTCGAGCAGTCTCTTTTTCCATTGGACAGGAAGTGTTCCGTAGAAACTTCCAACAAAGCAATTTTGCAAGAGGCTTCAACGCCAAATTAGCTCCGACATTCGTCAAAGCCAGAATCCGGCGAAAGCTGGGAAACAGCTATTACGAAATCGAAGATTTGCAAGGAAACTTGGTAGGAAAATATCATGCCAAGGATATAAAGCAGTAGTCCTTACAAACTCTTTGTTACCAGCGCGGATCGCCCTTATTGCAATCCCTAAGTGCGATTTTGGCAGGGGGGAATTGTAGTAGCGCTTGTAACAGCGAAATTTAAACTAACCGCGTAAAAGTATGCAACGATTTTTTAAAGCTGGTTTTAGTTTAAGTAGTAGATCGTAAATAAGTAGTAGCTGTATTGGTGTTGCCTTGCTCTTGGCGCCAACTCCGCCACCTATGGTTCGAAAGACGAACTAATTGCCAAATTATTTGATTAATTTCAAAGCATTCTTGGAAACTGAGCATAAAATGTTGGTTCGCGAACGATATCGTAAGCTTCCCTGCCCAAGTACTTAATTTAGTTTCCTGTCCATTTTGAGGATCCGGCCTAGTTCTTCTCCCTATAACCATCGAGCCGAACAGACGTTGTCTACACGTAAAAAGCTGGAAAAATCCATAAAACGCGGATAACCTGCATCATCATTTTTCTTGGGAAGCTGGAAAATACAATCCAAATTTATAAATTTTTCGGAAGCGAGGAAAAATTAAAGCCATCAATTTTGGCCACTTTTTGAGTTCTTCGCAAAAGTAGGCGATAGAACGATACCTTTGTTTTCCAGATCCAGATCCAAAAAAAAACAAAAAGGGTAACTATGCAAATAAATTATATACATTGTCGGCCCACGGTAATTATTCCCCGTTTATTTTGTCTTCTATAGTTCTGGTTTTTGTACCAGATGCAGATCTCCCACCAGCACTTGTGCTATCACCGCTCCGTTTTAGGCTGGTTCTCGTACAGCCTAAGAGCATAGAGAACGCTATTTGGATTCAACCCATACTGACAGTACAGTGAGCTACCTCTCCTAATCCGCACGCGCGTGCCTAACGAGGCCGCCATCGGGTCATAAGGCTCCGCCCAGATCCAGAGAGGTGTCGCATGTGCTTCAGAGCTAAGTGCTCCAACAAATCGAGTGCCATAAATCTTTCAAATCTATATTCATCAAATCTTTCTTTAGGATTAATCAAGCAAAAAAATTTTTAAATTACTTAGAAAAGAGAACGAAAAGTGAAGAAAATTTAAATAATAGTAATTTAATAAGCGGAAATAAGAGTAGTATAAATAAGTGGAAAAAAAAATGCCATTCTAGGCAAATTAAAATTTTTTTGGTAGTGAAACATGGTTTGGTTGTTGAGGTGATGTGAAAAAATAATAATAATATGAAAAATATACAGAAAATATACAAGCGCAACTAATGTTCAAAAACCAAAAATAAAATGAAAATGAAAATCAACAAACTAATTTATTCCAACTAACAACCAAAACCCAAAAACAAATTCAACACCTGTCACCACTGGAGAAAGATCTTTCGCCTATGGAAAAGAAAAAAAAACTCCTGTGAGTAACATTATTATTTGATTTGATTTTTATTTGCAATTTTTTGATTTGGACATCATTTGTGCTATTTTTATTTTGCTCGCGATCTTTCTTTTTCTTATATTTGATTATTCGAGACTTTCGGTTCGTCTACATTTTGCTTTCAATTCGCGATCGGTATTCAAAGAATAAAACCTAAAAAAAAAAAACTTACACCTCAGTAACCAAACTAAAAAAAAAAGAATGAGAGAATTGATAAGATCAAAAAAAAAAAAAATATAACTGTTGAGCTCATATCTATTTGCGTTCAGCTGTTGCTGGCATATGCCTGACCTAGGCTAACTTATTGCTAGGCCACAGTAGTGGCACGAATAAAGTGCCCACCTTGGAAAAAGGTAGTAACTAAGTTCTAATTATAGTTTCAGAAATAATATAGTATCAGAAATAAAATAATTGTTCGAATATAAATTAAAAAAAAAAAAAAAAAAAAAGAATTGAACAGAATTAGAGGCGTTAATCAAAAATAAAACTTAATGCTAAAAATTTGTATTGAATTAAAAATATAATAGACAATAACTTAGTGAAATTAAAAAACGAAAACAAAGATAGAAACGGCACTGAAGCTAATACTTATAAATTATGTCATTATTATCTCCTAACTTAAACTAAATAAAAGATTGTTATAATGTATTGCACTTAAATTGTTTATTAATATCCGAAGTGATGCTAGGCGGAAGTGAGGTAAATGATTATTAGAATCTAATTGGATTGCAGGCATCGCCGAATAATCTGTTTATTTGCACCCAGGCGATCATGGAAGGGCGGGGAAATCGACCACTGGACATCATCTCAGTGTGTCCACCAATCCACTTTAGGTATCTGTGAGTTCCTAGTATTGTTTTCCCTTTTCTTCTTTCTTTTTTTGTTCTTTTATCCCTTTGTAACCCCCAATTTGGTTGAACGGCTTCTGTTTTAACAAGTGGGCGCGGCTACAGTCGAGTTTGCTCGACTGGAGGATACCCTGTGCCAGTATCCATAATATAGAATATTGGTTGGGACCATCTCATATGCATATTCTGTCAGTTTGGTTCAGTTATCTCAAACAACAAAAAAGGTGTTCATACTAAGACTTGATTTTCGACTGATCGTTCCTATGGCAGCTATATGATATAGTGATCCTATTTCAACCAATTTCGGTCAGGTTAGAAGGGACCATCTCATATGCATATTCTGTCAGTTTGGTTCAGTTATCTCAAACAACAAAAAAGTTGTTCATACTAAGACTTGATTTTCGACTGATCGTTCCTATGGCAGCTATATGATATAGTGATCCGATTTCAACCAATTTTGGTCAGGTTATAAGGGACCATCGCGTATGCATATTCTGTGAGTTTGATTTAGAAGGATCAAACAACAAACAAGTTTTTCATACTAAGACTTGATTTTCGACTGATGGTTGATATGGCAGCTATATGATGTAGTGGTCCGATTTCAATCAAATTTGGTCAGGATGTATGCGACCATCCCATATGCATATTCTGTCAGTTTGGTTCACATATCTCAAACAGCAAAAAAGTTTTTCATACCAAGACTTGATTTTCGACTGATCGTTCCTATGGCAGCTATATGATATAATGGTCCGATCCAAATTTAAAAACAAACTTGACCTGCGTCCGGTATCCAGCAACCTACATGCCAAATTTGAAGTTTTTAGCTATTATAGTTTCTGAGATCGACGCGTTCAAACAGACGGACAGACGGACGGACAGACGGACGGACAGACAGACGGACATGGCTCAATCGACTCGGCTGTTGATGCTGATCAAGAATATATATACTTTATATGGTCGGAGATGCTTCCTTCTGCCTGTTACATACATCACACAAATCTAATATACCCTTTTTGACCATTTTCAATGGGCACAGGGTATAAAAATAGCACGCGATAATAGTAAAAATTATTAAAGACTTAAGAGCAAGAAACTTTTCGGTTAATTTGGAACCCCCCAGCCGACGAGAAATAGCCGGAATCCAGCGCGTGCTCCGGAAAATCTTCACCAACATCAGCTCACTTGTCTCATGGACAATGTCTTCGTGACATGCTACAAGTTGTTGTTGTTGATGTTATCTCCATTCATTTTTCTTAGTTTCCCAATGTAGTAGTTGTGTTCGCTTTGAAACTCAAAATATAAATGATATAATAACGAGTTCCATTTTTAGTTTATTTAAAAAAATATAACTTTATTTAAATAGAAAACTTAAAGCGAGTTGAACATCGGAGTTTGAGAATAATTCAAGACTAACTGTTAAATGTTTAGACGTCGCATAGCAAACCTCGGCTTTAAGCTTTTGGGGATTGAGCTTTGCTCTCTAATATAAACAGAGAGATCTTAGGGATCGCTCTTTTGAGAAGACGAATATTTGGGTGCTAAGCAACAGCCTGGATTTGTGCCGCGTCGGCAGATTTGACCCTTGGTGGGAATGACAATTCTAGCGGATGTTTATATTAACTGTTTCGATCGTGGGAGCGCTTGAATTGTTATTTTCACTAGCCTGTTATTGTTATTGATATCTTATTACTTGATAGGGGGAATATGTGCGAGAATATTTAGGTGGCTATGTGCATTACATACGTTACTTCCCCATCCATAAAAAATTAGCCTGTCCTCAGGCGGTAATATTGGGATATAGTGTTGGTTCGGATTCGAGTACAATATTTGCGGTTTCATTTGATATTGGATTAATTTGTACATTATTTGATTGTGGGGTTATTTCTGATTGTTTCTTATAGTTAACAATTATTTTGCGTGGTATGCTTTTATACTTATAGCTAAAATATAGTACTAGTATGATTACAATAATTATAAGAGTTGTTAAAGTAACAATTTGAAGTGTATTGTAATGTTTTGTTTGTTGATTTACAATTTCTTTTGCCTGTATATAAGATAGTGGTTCTAGTTTAGTTACATTATTGTTTACATAAATAGTTTGTGTATAATCTAACATAGTACTTGTGATCAATATTTCTTCTTATTGAATGGAACAATTAAATGCTTTCATAATATTACTTTCTATTGTTATATCTCTGTTAATACAATTTTGATTTAGAATTGTTTTAGGTAAGTTCCAAGTTAACATTATATTAGGCTCTACATATTTTGTTTCAAAAGATTTATGTGTTTTTGCATATCTACATTCGGTTGTGTCTTGATTTAAAATTCCTGTTATACATTTGTTCATTACTAGATCTTTGGTCTTTTCGGTATATGCTTTATTATTTTGAATGAAATATTTGTCATGTATAATTTCAGTTAAAATGTTTCTGTTTTCGTCTGGGTATGGAACAATTTCAAAAATTGGTGTATTGATGATTTCGCGAGGAATGTGGGAAATTATCAAAATTTCGTATGTAGTTGTTTTCAACCATGTAGAAGTCTTAATATTTAAAATTTTTTCAGAGTTTACGTGTGATAATGGACTATGTTTTAGTAATTTAGGGTTAAATATACCTAATCTTGTTAACTGCATTAGCTCAATGTCTTCGATATATTCTGTAAATTCTTGTAGATTAAATGTAATTATTGCTAATTTTTTGTCTCCTTCATTAATAAATGTTAAATTATTTGTAACTTCTATTCCTCTATTTACTACTTCTATTACTTGATTTTGATTATAAGTTATTTATTTTGGATTCCAGTTCTGCTTTATCTTCCTGATCTAATGTACCAAATAAGTATTTATTAAATGTTCCCATAAAATTGATAGGGCCTCTTTTGTTGCGTTTTGCTATTCTTATGCCGTTCATTTCTCTTTCCAATTTTTCTGTTAAATATTGAATTTGGGATAATGTTTTAAATTCTTCAGCTTGTTTCATTAAATTATTGAATGTGTTTTCGATTTTTGTGAGATTAACAGTTAAATAGTGGTATTCGTAATTTATTGGTAAGTTAATAGTTCCTGTTTTAAATATAAGGTAACCGTTTTTCGATTGGATTGGGTTTACTTCTAAGCTTTGACCATTAGTTTGTTGGATGAAATACATTAGTAAGAATTGTATTATAAAACTAGTGGACGGTGCTACAGTCGAGCATACTCGACTGTCGGAGACCCCGTACTTACTATGGAAAAAAAGTTTTTCATACTAAGAGTTGATTTTTGACTGATCGTTTTTATGGTAGCTATATGATATAGTGGTCCGACTCCAACCAAATTTGGTCAGGATGTATGGGACCATTATACATGCATATTCTGTCAGTTTAATTGAAATATCTCAAACAGCAAAAAAGTTTTCCATACTAAGACTTGATTTTCAACTGATTGGGAGCTATATGATATAGTGGTCCGATCCAAAATCTAAAACAAAATCGATCTGCTTGCAATATAGACGAACCTACATACCAAGTTTGGAGTCTCTAGCTCTTATAGTCTCTGAGATCTAGGCGCTCTTACAGACGGACAGACAGACATGGCTATATCAACTCGGCTGTTGATGCTGATCAAGAATATTTATACTTTATGGGGTCTGCCACGCCTCCTTCTGCCTGTTACGCACTTTTTTTTGTGACAAAGTTAATAGACACCTGTACTTTTTTTAAGTACGGTGTCTAACAAAATATTAAGAACAAAAAAAAAAAGGTGGAGCGCGAATTCTAACCCAGGACTCCTAAACATAACTGAGGACAACGCTCTACGCATTGCGCCGCAGACTCTTTTTGGAAATACCCACCTTGTTATAGATTTTATTGTTTCTGATAACGAATGGCAAATCGTCGAGAATTTAGTTGTTTAATATCTTCGCTTCCTTATTAGGAATGTCTATCTTTAAATTTGTGCTTATAATTAAGATTTTCTATTTTGTGGGCGTTTAAGGGGGCGTGGCGAAAATCTAAAACAACAAGAATATATATACTTTTAAAATTTAAAAAAAAAACTAACTAAACTAAAATAACTGAATTCAAAATATTAAAAAAAAAAATTTTTTTTCCGTGCCGGAACTCGAACCCGCAACCCGAACTTGTGCAAAAAGCAAACGCTCTAGACACTGCGCCACAGACGATCTTTAAGGACAGGTATCTAATTATAGATTTTGTTGTTACTGGACTGTGAGTCAAATGTAATTGTTATCTAATTGTGTTTGTTGTTATTGTTGCTGATAAGGAATGGCAAATCATCGAGAATTTAGATGTTTAATATCTTCGCTGTTTATTATCCGATCGCGATGAAATTTTCAGCAAATGTGTAAGATAATATTATCTATGCTCAATTAGGAATGTCTATCCTTAAAAATGACCTTATAATTAAGATTTTTCAAATTTGTGGGCGTTTAAGGGGGCGTGGCCAAAATCTAAAGCAAACTCGACCTGCGTGCAATATAAACGGACCTACATACCAAGTTTGGAGTCTCTAGCTCTTATAGTCTCTGAGATCTAGGCGATGCCACAGACGGACAGACGGACAGACGGTCAGACGGACAGACGGACATGGCTATATCGACTCGGCTGTTGATGCTGATCAAGAATATATATACTTTATGGGGTCTGCCACGACTCCTTCTGCCTGTTACGCACTTTTTTTTTGTGACAAAGTTAATAGACACCTGTACTTTTTTTAAGTACGGTGTCTAACAAAATATTAAGAACAAAAAAAAAAGGTGGAGCGCGAATTCTAACCCAGGACTCCTAAACATAACTGAGGACAACGCTCTACGCATTGCGCCGCAGACTCTTTTTGGAAATACCCGCCTTGTTATAGATTTTATTGTTACTGGACTGTAAGTCAAAATAATTATTATCAAGTTGTGATTGTTGTCGTTGTTATTGTTTCTGATAACGAATGGAAAATCATCGAGAATTTAGTTGTTTAATATCTTCGCTTCCTTATTAGGAATGTCTATCTTTAAATTTGTGCTTATAATTAAGATTTTCTATTTTGTGGGCGTTTAAGGGGGCGTGGCGAAAATCTAAAACAACAAGAATATATATACTTTTAACATTTTAAAAAAAAACTAACTAAACTAAAATAACTGAATTCAAAATATTAAAAAAAAAATTTTTTTTCCGTGCCGGAACTCGAACCCGCAACCCGAACTTGTGCAAAAAGCAAACGCTCTAGACACTGCGCCACAGACGATCTTAAAGGACAAGTATCTAATTATAGATTTTGTTGTTACTGGACTGTGAGTCAAATGTAATTGTTATCTAATTGTGTTTGTTGTTATTGTTGCTGATAAGGAATGGCAAATCATCGAGAATTTAGATGTTTAATATCTTCGCTGTTTATTATCCGATCGCGATGAAATTTTCAGCAAATGTGTAAGATAATATTATCTATGCTAAATTAGGAATGTCTATCTTTAAAAATGACCTTATAATTAAGATTTTTCAAATTTGTGGGCGTTTAAGGGGGCGTGGCCAAAATCTAAAGCAAACCCGACCTGCGTGCAATATAAACGGACCTACATACCAAGTTTGGAGTCTCTAGCTCTTATAGTCTCTGAGATCTAGGCGATGACACAGACGGACAGACGGACAGACGGTCAGACGGACAGACGGACATGGCTATATCGACTCGGCTGTTGATGCTGATCAAGAATATATATACTTTATGGGGTCTGCCACGCCTCCTTCTGCCTGTTACGCACTTTTTTTTTTTGTGACAAAGTTAATAGACACCTGTACTTTTTTTAAGTACGGTGTCTAAATAATTATTTTATGTTGTAGCTTCCTGATTTGAGTTGTCATTAGGCGATGATCTGGAATTATCATATTTGCTCTTGTTAATTTTCTTTTTCTTTTTAAATTTAGATATGTAGTGTATTATCTTTCTCCCTCTGTTTGTCTCTTCGAAATGTTTTTCGTCTACTTGTCTCAAATTACCGGTCTTTTTGAATGGATTAGTTGATTTTGAACGTACCAAAGGTGATTGTCTATAATTAGTATCAATTTCAAAATCTGTACGGTTTTCATTTAGTTTAGCTATTTGAGTTGTTTTGTTAAGTTGAGTGTTATACTCTGGGGTTCCCGCGTATATAAAAATGTCTGCTGGTGTTCTACCTGTTGTATTATGAGTGGTTTTGTGATTATTTCGAATCTAGTAAGCTTATTTTCTGGATCTGATTCGCTGTTTATTATTCTTAATTTTTCATTAATAGTTTTATGAAATCTTTCTACGTCAGATATGCCATTTTTACTTGTTGTTATATTTATATCTACTCCTTCAGCTTTTAGCCATATTTGTAATGCTGAGCACATGAATGCTGAATCTTTATCTGCTTTAATTTCTTTCGGTTTTCCCATACTATTGAAAATTTTAAGTAACGCTCTTTTAGCTTCTAACCAATCTCTACCGTTCACTTCGACTAGGGACGCGAATTTTGAATAAATGTCTATGCAAGAAAGGAATTGTTTGTTATCTACCATATAAAAATCTATAACGTATTTTTCTCTGGGATTCAAAGTTTCTGGCGTTAACTCGAAAGCTAGCTTTGTGTCTCTATGTTCTGTTTTCGCAATGTTACAGACTTGGCATTCATTAATAATATTTTGAATTAGGTTTTGGTAATCTGGGTAATAATACTTTTCTTTAAATAATGATGTAAGTTTCTGTACACCTGGGTGTAGTAATTCTTTATGTGTTTTAATAACGAAGTCTTTAAATTCATTACTTTGGTTAAATTGTTGAGACAATGTTTCACAATGAAAATAGATTACGCTTTTCTTTGTACATAAATATTCTTTGATTAGTTCTTTGGCATGGGTGTTGGTCATTTCTTTATACATAATTTGAATTTTAGTTTTATGAAAATAATTTATTACATTTACTTCGTTTGTATTATGTTTAACAAATTCGATCTGCCTATTGTAATAGTTGATTGGTCTTTCTGTAATCGAGATATAATTTTGATTATCTTCTTGTGCACTGTGTACAGTTGCTGCTGTACTGTTAGGAGATTCTCCTAATAAATTTTCTTCGAGTTTAATTCTTGACAAAGCATCGGCAACATAATTTTCTTTGCCAGGGACATAGTTTATGTGATAGTCAAATTCATTTAATTTGATCTTCCATCTTTGAAGTTTCATGTTTGGCTCTTTAACATTGTTTAACCAAACTAGGGGTTTGTGATCACTGAGGATTTCGAATTTCCTGCCAAAAAGATAGGACCTGAAGTATTTAGTGGCCCAAACAATAGCTAAAAGTTCTTTTTCTATTGCGGAATAATTTATTTCGTGTTCATTCGATGTTCAATGTTCGACTTGCATAGCATATTGGCTTATGGTTTTGCGATAACACGGCACCTAAAGCAATATTGCTTGCATCTGTAGATAACGAAAAAGGTTTTTCAAAGTTTGGATAAATTAGTATCGGATCAGATGTAATAAGTATTTTTAATTTTTCAAATGCTGAGACGTACTCTTTGTTACTTATGTCGATTGTTGCATTTTTCTTAAGTTTTAAGGTCATTGGTTTCACGATTTGTGCAATGTTTGGTATAAATTTCCTATAATAGCCACAGAGTCCTAGAAATGACTTGATTTCTTTCGTTGTTCTGGGTATTGGGAAATTTGTAATTGCGTTGACTTTTATTGGGTTTGGTTTTATACCTTCAGTTGTGACAATGTGACCAAGGAACTCAGTTTCCTTTTTCAAAAATTCACATTTGTCCAACTGCAATTTTAGATTGGCTTCCCTAAGTTTCTTAAAAACTCTTTTCAATGATAATATGTGTTCTTCCAATGAAGTGGAATACACTATTATGTCATCCATGTAGACTAAACAATCTTTATAGATTAAATCTTCTAAAAGATTGTTCATGCAACGTTGAAAAGTTGCAGGGGCGTTTTTGAGTCCAAAAGGCATGCGAGTGTACTCGTAATGGCCATTTTTCGTCGAAAAAGCAGTCTTTGGAATTGAATCAAAATCCATTTGGATCTGATGAAAGCCTTTTGCCAGGTCAATGGTAGTGAAATATTGACATTTTCCAAGTTTGTCTAATATATCATCCATAACTGGTATTGGGTATTTATCGTCAACTGTAATTTCATTTAAGTTTCGATAGTCAATTACTATTCGGAGCTTTTGTTTTCCTGATGCATCACTCTTCTTTGGTACAATCCAAATTGGTGAGCAATAAGGGGAATTTGATTTTCGGATAATTCCTTGTTTTATCATTTCCTTCATTTGGTTTTCGACTTCTTCGCCATAAGCTTGGGGACACTTATAAGGTCGTTTGTAAATTGCATCTTCATGTTTAGTTTGAATGACATGCTTGATTGTACTGGTGAAAGTCAAATTTTCCCTTTCTTTGTACTGTATGTCTCTGAACTCATGAAGGATTTTTGTTAATTATAATTTTTCTTCCTCATTGAGGTGTTCTAATCTGAACTGGTTACTTTCTATTAACTCATTTTCGATTGCGAAATTAAACGGCTGGTCCGTTGTAAAAGGCGGATCAAGGCAATCAAATTCGGTATCTTTCACATGAGGTGGATCAACACGATTGACTGCGGTCTTGTCCTTTAAGAATTCTTCATGATTATATCTCATGATAAATGGGTAATCGCTTAAGGTGACAGTTTCCTCTTTATAATTTATGTTTGCTTTACAAGCCTCGAGATATTCCCTGCCTAATAATACATCGTAATTTTCTGAAAATTCGTGTATAAAAAATCTTTGGTGTTGTGGACAGAGTTTACTGGGCGCTAAGGAAATACATTGATTTAAACAAATATTTCCTTTTATCGTCTGGACTTCCAAATGACAAGATTTAATTGGGAAATTCAAAAAGTTCTTTTTCATTAGATTTATAGAGGAACCTGTATCGATTACGCATTTGAGGTGAATGTTGCTCATTATTAGTCGAATGAAGGGGTTTCTTCTAGTTCTTGGTCCGAGGCTGCGTGATGAAAATTTTCGGCAGTATCCATTTTGGATTGACCACTAGAACTTTCGCGTTGTCTTTTGACAGGCGGATTTGAAGTGTTCGTTGAAGTTCTGTTTTGTTGGTAGTTCATTGGGTTTTGAAATCTACCTTGATTTAGTTTTTGTTGAAATTCATTATGCAACTGTGGGTTGCTTTGATTTGGGGCTTGAAAGTTTTGAGTGGCATTACCTGTGTTTGGAGGGCTTGCCATTGGATAGAAATTATGAGAGTTTCCCCTATTCCTGCGAGCATCACTACTGTTTGTCGTAGTTGAGGTGTTGGTTTTTGAACGGTCAGAAAAGTTGTTTTCGTATAGTCCCTCTCTTTGAGCTACTTGTTTTAATTTAGTTATTGTCGTAATATCGTACCTAGCCAGAGTCATAAAAATTCGGTCGGGTAATTTTCTTGTTATAACGTCTTTGATTGTGTTGTTCATAGCATTGGTGTACAGAATTGTTTGTGAGTCTATGCCTTCTAACATTAATTTGTTTGAAATTACAAATGATTTATACTCAAGGTCTTCAACAAACTTACGGATACTTCCGTTATAATTAGTGTTATAGAGTCGACGAAGCAGTTCTTCAAAGGGCGTCTGTGTTTTGAATTCGTCGATGAGCGCGTTCCTCAGTTGTATCCAGTTTGTAGCTCCTGATAGCTGTGCGACTCGCTGTGCTGTTCCAGAAGTCTGTAGTTCGATGGCTCCAAATAGAACGTTGTGTTGTCTCAGATCTTGGGTGGGGTATAGCTGCATTATATAGTCCACTCTTCTCACGAACGCCGTGAGCTCTTCCGTTTGTCCATCATAGGTGGGCACTTGTTTGATTTGTCCAAGAGCTTGCTTCAGGAGAAGCTCTGACAAAACCATTGGTGGGGTTGATGGAGATGCTGGGGGTGTCATGATTGATGTTGACAGTGTATTTATTTTTTCTTTTTAATGTTCGGGTTTTCTTTGTCTTGTTGTGGCCTAGGATTACAATTATCCTTTAGTGGTCACAAAGCAAAATTGACAAAGTTTGTCACGTTTTTTAAGCACAAAACTTGGTTTTATTTAACCTAGGACTTCAGCTGTCCCTTAGTGGTTAACACTTTTGTTGTAACTTAAACACGCACGTATGTTCTTTAGCGGATATGTATTTTGGTTTAATAAAGTTCAACTTTACTCTTGACTTTGGATATGCGGATCCTTAGTAGTCTTTTTAGTTTAGTTGATTACAAACACTTTACATATCCTACCGGCTGCGCCAATAACGAGTTCCAACTTTAGTTTATTTAAAACAAGTGGGCGCGGCTACAGTCGAGTTTGCTCGACTGGAGGATACCCTGTGCCAGTATCCATAAAATAGAATATTGGTTAGGACCATCTCATATGCATATTCTGTCAGTTTGGTTCAGTTATCTCAAACAACAAAAAAGTTGTTCATACTAAGACTTGATTTTCGACTGATCGTTCCTATGGCAGCTATATGATATAGTGATCCGATTTCAACCAATTTTGGTCAGGTTATAAGGGACCATCGCGTATGCATATTCTGTGAGTTTGATTCAGATAGATCAAACAACAAAAAAGTTTTTCATACTAAGACTTGATTTTCGACTGATCGTTCCTATGGCAGCTATATGATATAGTGATCCGATTTCAACCAATTTCGGTCAGGTTATAAGGGACCATCGCGTATGCATATTCTGTGAGTTTTATTCAGATAGATCAAACAACAAAAAAGTTTTTCATACTAAGACTTGATTTTCGACTGATGGTTGCTATGGCAGCTATATGATATAGTAGGCCGATTTCAATCCAATTTGGTCAGGATGTATCGGACCATCTCATATGCATATTCTGTCAGTTTGGTTTACATATCTCAAACAACAAAAAAGTTTTTCATACCGAGACTTGATTTTTGACTGATCGTTCCTATGGCAGCTATATGATATAGTGGTCCGATCCAAATTTAAAAACAAACTTGATCTGCGTCCGGTATCCAGCAACCTACATACCAAATTTGAAGTCTCTAGCTGTTATAGTTTCTGAGATCGACGCGTTCAAACAGACGGACAGACGGACGGACGGACAGACGGACAGACAGACGGACATGGCTCAATCGACTCGGCTGTTGATACTGATCAAGAATATATATACTTTATATGGTCGGAGATGCTTCCTTCTGCCTGTTACATACATCACACAAATCTAATATACCCTTTTTGACCATTTTCAATGGGCACAGGGTATAAAAATATAATTTTATTTAAATAGAAAACTTAAAGCGAGTTGAACATCGGAGTTTGAGAATAATTCAAGACTAACTGTTAAATGTTTTGACGTCGCATAGCAAACCTCGGCTGTGAGCTTTTGGGGATTGAGCTTTGCGCTCTAATATGAACAGAGAGATCTTAGGGATCGCTCTTTTGAGAAGACGAATATTAGGGTGCTAAGCAACAGCCTGGATTTGTGCCGCGTCGGCAGATTTGACCCTTGGTGGGAATGACAATTCTAGCGGATGTTTATATTAACTGTTTCGATCGTGGGAGCGCTTGAATTGTTATTTTCACCAGCCTGTTATTGTTATTGATATCTTATTACTTGATAGGGGGAATATGTGCGAGAATATTTAGGTGGGTATGTGCATTACATACGTTACTATATATATGTTGACTTCTTATATCATTATATCATTAATAAATTTCAAAATGTTGTATGCATTATTTAGTGCACAAACTCCTTCACGATGATGCATTGAACAAAACGGGAACTCATTGTCCATTAAAGTCTCTAGTTGTGGACATCCAAGCTCCTCAACATCAACCAGATGTGGTTCTCTTAAAAATATTTCCAGAAATCGTTTCTTTTCAATACCCTTACATAAGATCTCTTTTCCTGCAGTTATTTTCCTCAGATAATTTCGTGTTTGAGTGAAATAGTTTATTCCATCATTCCAGTGAATTTTGTGATGATTTTTAGTTAACCAAGTAGCAGTTTTTCGTGACTTTTTATTTAGTTGATCAAAGTTATATGGTGCTCGTATAATGAAATGATTATCAAGTTTCGAATCATTATTAAATACTATTCCAATTTCCTTTAGAACAAACTTGTTATAATTATCAAAAAATCCTTGAACATCGATTGCAACAATATCTTCATCCATTTTGTATCTGTATATTGTTAAACAATTCTTTGAACTAAACCACTCAATGGATTGTATTCAACTAAACGATCGTGTATGAGTAGGCAATGTACTTGGGTATTTGGGTTGCTTACTTCTCTTAGTTCCGTTGAAATTCTCACATCAATGGGACCAGATTATACCGTTTCATTTTGATATGATAGATCTATCACAACAATTGGTGCTTTATTCTTAAAATCTGTTGGTGTTAAAAATGGAACTGCTTCACGATTGTAGTAACTAGTTTGAAACTTTGCATACATTTCATACAGGTGAGCGAAACGTCCTTGACTAAAATCAACATTTAAATCGTCATAGGGATATGTATCAGAGTTCAAGTGTACTTTCAAGTTTGATAAATTGTTTGTTATTAGTGCTCCATCTAGTGAAAAGGCTATTATTGCAAACCGGGGACGTTCTCGGTTAGCAGCTAGCTTAAAATTCCAAACATGATGTGTTCCCTGAACTAGTTTAGGATTGACATATGAGTCCCAACTGCGGAATGCAAGTGATAGATTAACTCCACTTTTTATAATATCGTACATTTTTATTTTTGCAACATCACTGGGAGTTACATGCGGAATTTTCCAAGATATATTTGTCATTTCTAATTGATGCGTTTGGTTACCCCTAGTTTTGTTATACACATCATCCAGGTTTTTGGTTGAAAAGATAAAATAACCTGATGATTGGATATCATTTCCTCCACCCCATCCAGCATTTTGAAGAATCCGACTATTAAGGTTAGTCAATGAGAGATAGTTTTTGAGGGTTGTAGTGATACCAACGAACCAAAAAGTATGCCATACAATTATTTTTAAATGCTGCAACAACACCATCTGTTTTAGCAGCGTTTTCGGCTGTTGTTCTTTTAATAGTTCCTTGAAAATTAAGAAAACTCTCAAGAGGGAGCACATACAAGTCTTGATTTTGGATTGTAATTCGAATTTCATCATTTGGTTCAAATGTCTGTTGGTATGACGAATAGGTGTGATATTCTTTTTTCGAGATACTTTCATCTGAAAAAGGTATTTCCCGAACATTTAAAATTTCATTCATTTTGTTCCCGTCCATGTTATACTCGAAGTTTGAATCCCAATGATTTTAAAAACAATTTATTTTTAAATGTGAGTGCACTCCTCTTTAGCTTTGATCCTCTTCCTTTAGCTTTGTAACTACTAGTGTGAGGTTGAGGGTATGTACCCAACCTTTTATTGTATATAATCATTCTATCTTTCGTAAATGTATGCGAATTGTTATGTTTTCACCACGTAAGTTCACCAAATTCCCGTACTGATCAGTTATGCGTATCGATAGAGTACTTATTTCTCAACAGCTGACTGGTAAATAAATGAGATTGTGGGGTGTCACATTCAATTTATAGCCTGGGGGAACATTAATACCAAACTCATACAACACATGATTTGCTACGTCATCTACATATGAAGCGCTGACAATGTTGCATTCCAAACGAATCGTATTAATTTTAAAAATATTGATAGGTTGATCGGATAGATATGTTTTGCTTGGATGTGATGGGAGTACACTTTGTTTGAAACCAAACAATTGTCCAATTGATCTTTCCTTATTAAAGTATATCGATTGTTTGCTGCTAAAGACCTCAACTTGGAGTGTATTATTATTACCTTTAATTTTAACTGTATTCACAAGGTCAGTATCTTTTAGCTTAGAATAAATAAACTCAGCAATATCATCAAGTTCATAGGAACCGATGGGAATTGTGATTACTTGATTACCAATGTGAAAAAGATTGTTGTTTGTATCAACATTGGGGATTGAGTTGTACATGTGAAAGTCAATCAGTGCACACTCATATTGCCCATTCAATTCAATGGGGGGAAGTAGTTTGTGTTTATAATGGAACTGTTTCCATTTATCGATAGTGTTAATGATCTGGACATTTCGGAATCTGTTACTAAACTGAGGTTAATATCCTACTACCCAATCTTATATTGAAATTCGTTTTCAAATTATAATAAACTGATCGAAACCCTTTCTATATCGTCCTTTATCCATGTCATCGTCTTTACTTATTAACAAGAAACCTTATTTATCATCTCAGCTTTTTTGACAAATTTTCATGAATGAATCATAACTCATATCTGTATTGATATGATCACGATATATATGACGCATATTTAGATCATCTTGTTTAAACATAATAATCATGTTTGCATTGTCACGTAACAGATGTTTTGGTATATGAGTATAAGTTTGACATAAATAAAATGAATCAATATTTTTGTGTCGTCCCATACAGAAATATGAACGAATATTATCTTGTTTTTCACATGCAACACCGTCAAAAATCATAATAGAATTATTTTTAGCTTCGTTGGGTGATAAAACTGTCTCACTCTGTGAGAATGTGTGATAACCCATTCCCTTAATTGGTTTGATTAGTTTTTCCAAGTACTCATACTTGGGTTGGTATAGACTCTTTGAAAACGCATAAATATTTTCAAATTTCAACCCATTTGGACTCTCGATTAGACTGAACATTAGATTGGTCTTACCACAGTTTGATGGACCGACAATGAGTGCCCTTATTGTGTTGGGTAAGAGAACACTATGTCGTGGAGGTAGTTTTTTCAAAACGTAACCACCATTAATGTTTCTAACAAAGATATTTTGTTTTTGCTTTATTAAACGCATCCTTCATTACAGTGTCTTCATTGAAGCATTCAGTTGAAGCACACCTTCCTGGTTATAATTTCTGTGGTCCTGGTACAAATCTAGAAAAACGTTTGAAGCGGGGTGATCGTGGAATAAATCCGTTGGATGAAGCTTGTAGGGTACATGATATTGCATATGATCAACACAAGGACTTGAGTGAACGTCATAAGGCAGATACAGTATTGGTCAATAGAGCTTAGGAACGTGTAAAGGCGAGAGACAGCAGTTTTGGTGAAAAGGCATCGGCATACCTTGTAACCAATATCATGAAGTCAAAGAAAAAATTCGGAATGGGAATGAAGAAGAAGGGGGTGAAGAGATGTGGGAAAAAAATCAAGATGAAGAACGATGCCAATCGTACATTGAAAGGTCAAAAACCATTAGATATTATGAGTGCAATTAAGATTGCCCGCAAAGCAGTACATAAATCAATTGGTCGTAAGAAAAATGTTAGAGTACCTCGTGTAATTAATGTCCCCAAAGTTGGAGGCTTTTAACCACTAGTACCCATTCTGACTGCACTTAGCGCATTAGGTAGTCTAGCCTCAGGTAGTGCATCCATTGCAAAGGCGATTAATAATGCAAAGGCGGCGAAACAGCAGCTGGATGAGAGTAAGCGACACAATAAACAAATAGAGGGTGTTGCCATGGGTGATGGTATGTATCTGAAACCCTATCGGAAAGGTTATGGATTATACCTCAATCCCTTTAAAAAGGGTTATGGAGTAAAGAAACAAAAAAACTAATTAGTGGGCTACCCAAAAGAGCATTAACAAATTTAGACATTGAAAATTTTGCTCGAAAACATATACAACATTTTCGAGGTGTATTTATGAGAGATGCACTCCCAGAATCACCTCTTAATCAGGAATGTGGGGTCATTAACCTAGACGATTCATTGTCAAGCGGTACACATTGGGTGGCCTATAATAAAAACAAAAATTTGATACAATACTTTGATAGTTTTGGGAACTTACAACCATTAAACGAAGTTGTCAAATACCTGGGAAATGGAATTAAATATAACTATGAGAGAGTGCAACGTTTTAATACATACAACTGTGGACACCTGTGTCTGAAATTTTTACTATCATTAAAATAAATGAGATTGGGGGTTTTATAGATTTATGCTAATCTATTTCTTGAATAAGACGATGAGCTCTTTGTAATTAAATTGGTATATATGTATACCAATACATACATACAAAGCAGTGTGTAAGCACCTTAAACGAGCTACAAAAGTTGAGCTTAAGCTGACTCAAGGCACACTCAAAGTGATCACCTCAACTGGGTTAGACGAACAGCTTCAACATTGTCAGCATCAACTAGGACAACCTAACAACAACAACAACAACAACATCATAAACAACTCAATAGCAGGACAGCAAAATGAATCAACCCACTATCACAGACAGCGAACTGGATGCCATTTTTGACGAAGAGCAGAAATATATGGATGTCATCAAGGATTTCAATGGACGAGTCCAGAAGCCACTGATGTCCAAGACCAAGATGACTACAAATGTAGTTTATCCCATTCTCAGGGCTCAAAGGAAGACAACCAGGATAGGTAATTCAGTCGCACTCGAACTTGAGAAATACATGTTGTATTTACCGGAGAGATATTTAAGTCTCAAGGATGAAACCATTATGGCACTGAAGGACAAAAAATATATCATCGTAAAAAAAATTGATGAAAATCTCTTTTTGGAATCTAATAAAAATTTGTAATTTAATATTTTTCAATAAAAAAAAAAAATATGAATTTCTAATTTAAAAAATGCTGTTCTACTTTTTTGGTTGGTATGAGAAAATTTCAGATATCTTAAATAAAAATTTGAATAAACAATTCACCGTTTCTATATTATATTTGGTAGTATGAGAAAATTTTTTTCAGATGACTATTATAAATATAAAATGCATTTTCATTATGTAACAGTATTAGATCGAGAGTGAATACATACACACATGCATACAAACACACATGCATACAAACACACATTGATACTATACAAACAAAACCAGTTTTTCACGTAGCTCTTATATACTTTAGAGCTGTTTATTATAAACCGGTTTTGGTGGATGAAAAATCGTCGAGAGTTCATTGAACTAAACCAACTTCTTATCTATCACATTGAAAACATTTTCTTTTCTGGTGGTGGTTCTTTTGTTTACATAAATACATAAAACATTCACAATGAATCAACATATTTTGAGTCAGTTGACGAATGCGAGAAATGTATTGAAGAGAAAATTTGATTCTATCAAACAAACGAATTCTCATAATGATCTTGAGTTGGAGAAAACTTTTAAATCCATAACAGAACCTCTACAGGAACTAGTTAATGAGAATAAAAAGAAAATTAAAAAGTTAATAAAAAGAGAAGGAGAAGATGTAAAATCTAGATTTAAGTTTGAGGATGATAATGATGATGATGATGATGCTGCTGGAGAAAATGAAACAAATTATTTCTCTCAATCGAATATTGACCCAGACCCAGACACTGATTTAGAGAATGTATCTGAGGTAAAAGATTATGAAATGAATTTGAATATTAGTCAGCTACAGAGAGAACAACTCTTGGATAATGCTTACGGACCTAGAAGAAGCACATCAGCTTCTCGTTCTTTAATATTGGGGAACAGTACATTAAATATAAATAATAAAGAAATCAAATTGTCGAGTGGAAACAGTTGGCCCCTTACCCCTGGTCTATACTCATTAATTTTCCATAAAAAACCAACAGACTATAACAAGAATGAATTGGAGATCTATAAAAAGATTTTAGTTGAGACTAGTGTACATAGAAGAAATAACCCACAGAGTCAAATAAAAGGAACTCGGGCATATAAATATAGTGAAATAATCTAACCTCTTTTAAGTAATATGTCAATGCCAACAGCGATGTCTACACCAAATCGCTAGAAAAAAGGTTCAGGGTATATGACCCTACAATTATCAAAACCAAACTATGTGTATTGGGATAATGCAAATGAATTAGTTGAACGATTATAGCTCTTAATAGCCTCAGAAACAGCTGGTAATACCAATCATAATAATGAGATTATGTCAATCATAGAAGAATTGCGTGAGGCACGGATAATATACTAATCAATATAAATATACATTACAATTGATAATTATATTTAATATCATAATGTCTGTTGACAAGTTTGGTTGTTTTTCTGATGATAAAGAGCGTTCAGAGTAAAAAAGAGAAATTAAAAACGTAACAGGACTATTCATTGATTTAGATGGGAATCTTAATGTTCAGAAAAAACGAATTGTAAACTCTTCACTACCGCTAAATAATGATGACTTGGTTGTAAAAGTATATGTTGATGACAAGATAACAAAGTTGAAAACAAATCAAACTACTACAATTTCACAATTATTCGAGCGTAGAAATGCTAAAGTAAATGGCTTGGAAAAAGAAGTAAATAATCTTATTAAATTGATAGAAAATGTTAATGTCATTATCAATGATGTTATTACAAAGATTAATAATCTCAATAGTTTTGTTGCTGCAAATTGTAAGATTCCAAAATCACAACATATTGAAGCAGATGTGGTTTCCTATAAGAAAAGTCCATTTGCACATCGAGAAAAAAACTAAGACATATGTAAATTAAACTTATAATCATCATGTCACTTGACAAGTTTGGACATTACTCGAATGATAAAGAGTATTTAGACTACTTTTAGAGAGATAGTGAACGCATAACAGGTTTATACATTGATGTAAATGGTAATATAAATGCTCAGAAAAAAATATTTAAAAATTGTATAATTCCAAAGCAGGCATATGAGTTGACAAGTGTTGGAAATAGAAATAACCAACAGTCTTCGAGAACGCAATCCAAAAGGGCATACACTATTTAAAACTATTAATAATCTTAAAGGACAAATAGATCATTTTGAAAAAACAATTCAAAATGAAATGTATTCCAAATTAAATAAAATTGAAGATTATGTTTTTAAATATGTATCCACCGACAAATCCAAATTTAATTTAAACAGTGCGATAGTAACAACAGAAGAAATACCCATTGAATATAATAAAATAAAAATATGAGTAAACGAGAGATAGTTAATGAATTGCATGCACCGTCTTACAAGAATTTTCGTCGACGTAGAGTAGTCACAAAGGTAATTAATGACTTATGGCAGGCGGATTTGGTTGAAATGGGGGCATATGCTT